>VYXB01004630.1:90464-122199 GCA_013397135.1 Pachyramphus minor
TTGGATTGACAGGAGGCTGAACATGAGCCAGCAGTGTGCCCAGGTGGCCAAGAAGGCCAATGGCATCCTGGCCTGCATCAGGAATAGTGTGGCCAGCAGGAGCAGGGAAGCAATTTTTCCCCTGTACTCAGCACTGGTGAGGACACACCTGGAGTACTGTGTCCAATTCTGGGCCCCTCAGTTCAGGAAGGATATTGAGGTGCTGGAGCAGGTCCAGAGAAGAGCAATGAGGCTGGTGAAGGGACTGGAGAACAAGTCTTACGAGGAGAGGCTGAGGGATCTGGAGTTGTTTAGCCTGGAGAAGAGAAGGCTCTAGGGAGACCTCATCACTCTCTACAACTCCCTGAAAGGAGGTTGTAGCCAGGTGGGCATCGGTCTCTGCTGCCAGGTGACCACCAGTAGGACAAGAGGGCACGGTCTTAAACTGTACCAGTGGAGGTTTAGGTTGGATATTAGGAAGAAATTTTTTACAGAAAGACTACTCAGACATTGGAATCGGCTGCCCAGTGAAGTGGTGGATTCACCGTTTCTGGAGGTTTTTAAGATGAGATTTCATGTGGCACTTAGTGCTATGGTCTAGTAACCACGGTGGTGTTGGATCAAAGGTTGGACTTGATCTTGGAGGTCTTTTCCAACACAGTTGATTCTATGATTCTGTGATTTCCTTGAGTAATATGGCAACCACCAGCTCAGGACTACTTTCCGTGGCTGATACCAATGTATATACCTGAAGAAATTTACTGAATATATAATATTTCAGTAATCACTGAAGCAGAGCCTTGTCCCCAGCTATTTACTATTCCTATAGATTTTCTATCTTTATTGATAAATATTTAAATGGGAAAGGTATGCTTCCAAGGGCTTTGGCAAGAGAGATGTCTGAAGTGAATTAAAAAGAAGGGTGAATTTGATTTGAATACGAATGTAAATCAGAGGGAAGATATGGCCTGTGTCTCTCATCCCTTGGATGAACAACTCAACCAGAGGACTCTAGAACTGAAGAACAAGATTATGGCACAACTCCATGAAGGGTATTTGTTTGTTAAATTCTTAAGCTACATCTCTGGAATCCCCAAAAACCAGTCACAGCTAATTTCCTAGAAGTACAGAGACCCCTCTCTGTAAATGAGAGCATACTGTCATGCCTTACTGCCTCTGTCATGGACATTAGGTACATAGAAATGTTCCATGACTAGGAAATGGCCTCAAGTTGCTCCAGGGGAATTTTAGATTGGATATAAGGAAAAATTTCTTCACCCAAAAGGTTATCAAGCACTGTCACAGGCTGCCAAGGGAAGTGGTGGAGTCACCATCCCTGGACGTATTTAACAGTTGGGTGGATGTGGCACCTGAGGACATGGCTTAGTGGTGGACTTGGCAGTACGGAGTTAATGGTTGGACTCGACAATCTTGAACATCTTTTCTAACCTAAGTAATTCTATGATGCTATGACAACACTGCTTTGTGTTTTTGTGGCTTTTCTGTACTCTTCCTAGGCATAAAATTAAGAGGAACTCCTTTTCCTCTCTCCTCCAGATGATTATGCAGCTTTCTCAGTCTTTCCTTGCCACTGTGAGCATTAGCTTCTCCACTGGCCTAGGATTCGTGCTTACTTTGGGGCCATCTTCACCAGTCCTCTGACCCTCTAGAAAATGTCTGCCCATCTTTTGTGAAATCAGTCCAAGGTTGCCTGCCAGTTTCTCACCACCTTCTTCTCACCAAGGCATGGTAGGAGTGGAGTTTATAGATCCCAGCCTGTTTTTTTTGACTTTTTGATTAACACTGTCAAAACATGGCCAGCTCTAAAGCTACACAGAGCCAGAGAGATGGCTGCTAAGTGGGATTTTGCATCTTAGCTTTGCTCATGGGAACAGATTAGTGGGTTTTTTTCATGTGCTGCTCCACAATATCTCGGAGTCTACACTGTAAAAAACATGATAGTTCCCAGCTATTGGAACTGTTTAGGAAATAATGGCATTTCTTGTAGTCAGGCATAAGAACTGTGCATTTGTGTACATGCACTGTCTCAGTGAGGTCTTGAGATACAGGTGTTATTAGGTGCCATGGATACAATAAAGCAGAAGACTTGTTTCCTGGTGCAGTGATATTTTTTCTGTTTATTCATATTTCACTTATTATAATGCTATCAGCATGAAGAGGGTTATAATAATGAGGGCAGCAGAGAGAAGATCATGTGCCTGAGCAGGCTGCTGGTACCTTGCACCCAGCTTGATCCTATTCAGAGGCTTAAACCTACTTAAACCCTATCCTAGCACTTTATCACTTTAAGCCTCTTATGGCTTTAATGCTTCAAAAATACACCCTGGATCAATCAGCCTGACAAACTGGAAAGAGAGGAATGGCTGAAACTTTCGATGGCACTTGGGGCTTGTGCCTTGCTGAGGGGAGACTTCAGAAAGTCCTCATTGGCCAGGTAGGGTCCTTCTGGGCCCAGGGGACAGGACAGGACTCCCTGACTGTGTCTCTAGGGAGTGGGATAGTGCTGTGGGGCATGAACGTGGGAATACATCCCTTGCTGGGTGAGATGAGATGAGATGGAGGTGGGTTAGTGGTGCTGTAAACAAAATCCTCTGCTTGGCAGTAGGCTGTTTGAAAGGGTGAATTTCCCCCTGGTGTTGGTACCAGTACCAGAGATCCATGTCACCAGCATTTTAGGGTAGCAATTTGGCAGAGTAGGATTTATTTTCTAGTCTGTGTGCTCATCCTGCTTGGCATGATAGATATCACACTGACTGGAGCCTGTAGCTTTGACCACAATATGAAGAAAGAAAAAGGACAGCAACAAAGTCACTCTTTGGGATTGGAATTTGTTCTGTAGGGAGATCTTTTTTTACCTCTAAAGTTCAGGAATTGTGAGCAGAGGGAAAGGCATTATTATCTACCATAGTTCCTTTTCCTGAGACAAAATAAGACATCAGTATGCTTGGCATTAAACAATGCTTTTAAAGTGTTCTTTTGCAATATATTTCATTTCATATATCCACCAAGTGTGGCAATAAAATGTCATTCTTAGGGGTTTACTCATCATGTGGCTTCTCTCGTTTCAATGAAAATAATTGATCCCAGACATGTACATGCAATAGTGCTTTGCAATGAACCACATACTGTAGCAATTTCTACATACTGTACTCACAGACTAGAACTTTGTGTCAACCCATGTGAATTGTTTGCAAGGCAAAATACAGAGGAATTCTCTCCAGGGTGACAGTGAGGTTAGAGCAGTTCATTTAGCAAAGGCGAATTAGCTTCTGGGCTGGAAAAGAGAGTTTTATGATCTGCTTGTGGGGTTGTTCTGGATCAGATATGAATGTGCCAGTAGCAAATGCTAAAAGGAAGAACAAAACTCTTCTCAAAGAAGAGCAGCAGGAATGACCATATTCCAGCACACACTGCAGGCAATGCATGGGGGGCAAGCTCCTGCTGTGGCTGTGCAGGGATGTAGTATACGATAATGCGGGACTTTGCACCGGGGCACTGGTGATGCAGACTGGGCTCCCTCCCTTCTCTCCCCATCTCTTTCCCATCCCAGCCTCCTTGCAATTGTGCCCCAAAGTAATTGAGAGCAGCAGAGCTGCCTTCCTACTGATGATTACAGACACACATAAGGAAGGAGCATGTTTTTGGGTTAGATGCTACCTCCCCACCCCCACCCACTCTTGTGACAGCACAGCCTCTTCAGCCTTTAAGTTCAGACACCCTGATTCACCACTAAACTTGTATCATCCTGCAAAACCTTCTTACATTGTCAAGTCAGACCTTACAGAAATTGCTCTGTGGGCTAATGCTTGTAGCTGCTGTGTGCATTGGTGAGAGCAGGCATGTGTCAGCCCAAAATAGGCAACTGCCACATGTATCTGGACCCAAACTGCCAGCAGCTAATTTGATTTTTTTTTAGTACTAGGACACCTCCGGCCTAATATGAACCATGTACAACACAGCTTCACCTGGGAAGCCTCTCTATTGCCCTGAAATGCTGACTTCATACAGCTCAGATCCCTAAAGCTATATGGAGTGTATATGGGGAACCTTGCAGCCCTGTCCCCTTAGCCTTGTATCACACTCCTCTTCTTGGTAAAGATGCAATGCTGTCAAGTTAGCTCTAACTCCCACTCTGCTCCATCCTGTCGGGAATTTGTCTGTTCCCAGGAAAACCCATCGACTCATCCAACTCCTTGAGCCCCTATGACTGAGGAAAGGTAGAAAACACAAGAGGATCTGCAAAGCCACACAGGGGCACAGGGTGCCTCCACAGCTGTTGAGGGTCAGGATTCAACAGCAACAAAACATGGAAGCTATAGGGTCCACAGCACTGTGAATCTGGGCATCATCTGGTGCAGCGATGACCATGTCCAATAATTAGTAGCAAGTTTGGGGAAAATTAAATTTCCCTGAATTACTTAACATTTACACACTCTTTCTGATGGCATGTGCACCCCAAATAGGTAAGTTGTTTTTTTGCTTGTTTGCTTAAGTTTTTGTTGTTGTTTGGGGGGTTTTTTGTTACCTTCATGTGCTTGCTTTGCCTTCATTTCCATTCTGGCTTTTTTGTTTTGTTTTGGTTTTCCTAGCACAGGGACAGAGTGTACCTTTACAATATTTCTGATGTAACTCAATTCAAAAGGAGCTGGCTCTACATGATGGAGACTTCCAACCATTCTTAGGCATTTCAGAACATTAACTATAGTTTTAACATTATCTTCTCTTGTTAATCAACTGTTCAAGAAATCCCAGCATCTGAAGATGAACAAACGTTTTCAATAAAGGTTGTCCTAGAGAAATGCAGAAGTCCCTGTAGGGGTACTGAGTAGCACTGTACATGGAATCTGCTAAGTCAATCAGCATTGTAGACCAAAAGATTGGTCTATTGTTCTAGCTAGTCCATTCCAAGAAGAATTGTATGTATTTGCTACAGTATGTATAGTTATTTTTGCTCCCTTTTTTAGCAAGTGTAAAGATGCTTTCCTTCAAAATAGCTCCATACAGCAACACAGTGTGTGTGGATGTTTCTTACTAGCTACTTGGATTCCTGCTGAGTCAGGAAAAGTGATGACCTAAAGGGAATTGGTATGACCCTCTATCAAGGTGGTTTGCATCACGCATGATGACACCTAATAATCTGATCCTTTAGTACTCTGTGATGATTTGGGAAATCTACTTGTGTACATCTTTTGAGCTTGGTTCTGGGGATCAAGTCTGTCTGTGTGTATCTTTGTAAGACTTTAGAAGGGGTGCTTATTTTGCCTCTGTGTGTGTGCCTTTTTAAAAATTATTATTTATTTTTATTTATTTATTTTATTTTATTTTATTTGAGCTGATGTATGATCTCCTGGAGCCATTGGAAGGCTCTTGGAAAATCCTTGGAAAATTTCATGGGAAAATCCATGCATAAAGTAGAGATGTGAAAATTGCCTTCACGAATGTTATGTGCAAATAAACAAGCAAAATGATGGCACCCTCAGTCAAACTAGATTTTTCCAACCCAGCCAAGTGCTGAGGGAGGGTCTGGGTGGGAGGGATGGACGTGTCATTCCCTAACTCTGGCCTAAACCCCCTGCTGTGAAGTGGGAAAGAAATCAAGGAAGGGAAAAGCATCCAGGTGTTTTATTATGTTTAGACATTCTGTGTCTTTCTCAGGCTGGCTGAAGCATCTGCACGTAGAGACACCTCTGCTTGAGCAATCTGGGGTTGGGACAGCCCCAGGGACGTTCGTGACCTGTGCAGGCAGGCGCTGCATGACCAGGGTTTCACAACCAGGGCCAGATATTTTTCCCAGTGCAGAGCAGGGTGAAGAAGATGTTGTGAAAGTCAAGTGGATGGCAGTAGGCTGAAGGTATGTGGGACCCTCATTTCTCATCCCCTATCTTCCCTGGACAAAACCCCGCTCCCAGTCTGGCACTGCAGCTTCTCTCACATTGGGGTTTACCCCTGAAAAAGAACTGCTACACCAAACCCAAGAATCAATGGAGTGAACGTGGCAAAAACAGAGCCCTTCACCTCCTCTGCAACACCTTCTCCCCCTCTTTCTTTGCCCATCAAGTTTTATTGCAAATGTCTGTTTTCTAAAAATTACTTGATCATTCATTCTTTCCATTTCTAGACATCACTGAGAAATGGAGGGCTTGGAAGGAAGCTGTAGCCACTTGATGCTACTGCCAGCAGCTGTGGTACTCCACTTGGACCTGAAGCAAGGACAAGGGCATTTGTTCTAGCCTCCTCATGCCAGAAGCCACAAAAGTTCCTGCAGTATGCTAAAACAACCTTAGAGACTTCAGTTTCAAAGACTCAGATCCTTAGAGACTTCACTTGAACCATACTTAGAAAGCAGGAGGGCTTATTTACACATTTGGCCCTTACCGTGCAAGTAGGTCATGACCAAAGTTGCTGAGAAATAAAACCAATACATTCCACTCTCCAACAGCCAAAGATAATATGGTGGCAATAGAGATGTATCTCAAAGATTTGGAGACAAAGGCTTTCTCCTACATTGTACTGACAGTTTTCCTGCAAGAAGTAAATTGACTTGTCCTGTCCATTGGCAGCTTTCCTTGTGTCTTGGTTTCCATTTCAGCATGCTTCCAGATCTGGGTAGAAAGGTGCATTTTAAAGCGGTATTAAGAGCGGCAGGAAATCTGGGGTCAAGAAGATTAGCAGTGAAATTTTGTTTAGCTAGACAGATCATTAACTACACTGTACTGCAAGATTTCCAGTTTAGAGGGCCTGGCCCCGACGTTGAGGTAACAGGGCAGTGTTGCACCTTTCAACAGTGCTGTGGGTTTATTTCTAAGCAAAAATACTTGAACTCTGTCCAAGTGAGTGACTGAACACTGCTTTTCCCCCACAACACAGAAGGACAAGCAGGCCCACTTGGAAGAGAGCTTGCATTTCTTCCTGCCTTTCTCTCTAAAGGCATGTCAGCTCAGTCGTGTCTTATCACTCAAATCTCTGCAGGTCTGAGCCTCTGGTGTTCAGAGAGTTCAGGACCACCCACAATCTGGTGATACATTAGGTGGATAACACGAGACCAAAGCTGAAGCTAACTCTAAGAACCGTGCAGTGGAAAAGCAGTTACTGCATTAATTGAGTGCCATGGTGCTTTCAAATACATTTCTTTGATACCATGATGCTATTTTTTGTGTTTTATAAAAGCAATTTGAAAATTCAATGAGATATTTTGCAAAATTCTACTAATCAGTTCCAGTGTCACATATGTGTTTCTTCTTTTAATCAGAATGTTATCCTGTCACTTATTTCACCATAATGATCAAAAAAAAAGGGTTAAAAATGTTAAATCCACTATCCTAATGTCAAGAAGCTTGGTGATAAAAACATAATTTTACAAGTTGCTGCCAGGCAGTGAGTTATAAAAGATTCACTGTGACCAGCAAAGAGACTGCCTTCTATGAAAGTCTTTGGAGTATAAATATTTTTTATCAGCTGTGTAAAATACCAATGCAATGAGTGTATGCAAGAATGCCGACCAGGCTGCAGCATGTCTGACAGACCACAAAGGCAGTCTGGAACTGAGAAGGCTGCAATGGATATAGGTTTGAAGACTTCTGCCTTGTGACAGTCACTGATAAAGGGTTTCTAGGATTTGTCCAAACAATAACTTTGCTCGGTCATGAATGCAGAAGGTCTCTCATAATACTCACAACCCCCTAAAGCCTGAGTTCAAAATTGCTCTTGCTCTTATTAATCACCTCCCCAGTCCTAAATAAGTAGCAGTGAATGCCAGGCAGCACCAAGGCTGAAAAATGGATTACTGATATCTCAGAGAGATTCTCCTAGTGCTGGTTCCCTTCCGTAGGGGTCCAGTACTGCTCGAGTTGTCACCAGGAAAAGGCTGCATCTGCTGCAATTTTACTTTATATCTCCTCCTTGCCTACGCCGCAATGTATGTCGCAGAAAAAGTAAGAACAGCCAACACCCTACGTTCACTGAAACACAGTAACGAAGTAGCCTTATCAGGGGGATTTTCTAGAATTTCAAGCTGTAGTTCAGCATTTCGTTTTGGCACTTGTTTGCCTTGATTTATCAGGGGAAAAAGGGATTAGCCAGCTGTGATACTCCAGAAGGTTTTACGCAGTTGTGCTAAACCAGTAGGAGAGGATTCCGTGATGTTTTCATTCAGTAAATCATCTGGTATTTGTAAGATGTAAAGCAGGTTTGAACCCACATGTGCTCTGACCAAAGCTCCCTGTACCTCAGCACTGATTCTCTGCTGGTGCAATCTGCAGGCCCCCAGTGAAAGCAGAAGTATGAAGGCTCTTTCTCAGATGCACCCTCCCAAGGTCCAACTGTCATGGCTCAGGGAACAGGAGCTGTCCTTATCTATGTCCTTCATGGACTCTTCTTCTAAGATATGGTGAAAATTGGTTTACTGATGCTCCACTCCCTTTTCTCTCATATCTCAAACTGAAATGGAAAGTTCAAGACAGAAAATGAGGGCCTGATGATTGTGGCCTCAACTGGCAGCTGGAATGCTGGGAGAAGGGTGAAAAAGAAAGGAACTGAAAGTAGTTTGTTGTGTGACATCATGATATTACTATGGCATAGCAACGTCAGAATCATCTCCTGCTTGCAAATTCTAAGATTTTCAAAGATTATGTAATCAAATATTTTAATTTCAGAGAAATATTATTTCTGTCAAACATATATCTATGTATTTCACAGTTGAGTGCCATCTTGCTAAAGATGGGATAGGACAAATACTGCACAACTTGAGTGATGGATTATGCTTCATTAAGAGCAACTATTGTATATCTAAAAGTCCAGGGTGGAAGCAGCTTGCAGGAAAACACATTCCTGTAATCCTTAAAAATAATCAACAAATTCCCAGAAGTTAGACAATGATTGGAAGGCTATACTGATTAAATGATTAAGCCAGAGCAGATGATTTGCTTACTCTAATCAGCAAAAATACACGGCGAGAAGCTTAAATACCACTTAGCTGCTGAATTGCTTTGCCCAGTGGTAGTTGTCGCTTGTTTTTATTGGCCATTAATTAATGGATACATTTAAAAAGGCTAAATATAAAAAGGTCACTAACAAAAAATGACAGCAACAGAGTGCTGTGTTTCACCACGACAGTTGGAGTAAAGACCTCTGAGTAGTTATTGCTGTCACCTGAACTCATTCCCCTGGAGCCTCCGCTGCAGTTTTGCCTCTGCCTGCTCAGGGCACAAGTGCTGTTTGTCTCAGGGCTGTGTGTTCTTCTGTGCCATGGTGAACACTGGGAGAAGCACAGGGCTGTGGCTGGGATATAAACTACCTGTGCTCTGCATGTGACTTTTTCCTTCAACAACTGCAGAGGTAATTTAATTTGTCCATGGAGCTTTGGTCACACTTGTCTGCACTTCTGAATAGTGGCAACTTGTGTTGCCTGTCACACTGGCAAAGCCAGTGGCAGATGAGTGGTCGGGGTGGGCTTCAGGCATTTCTGTATGTATTTATAACTGCACAGTGCTCTGAGACCGGAGGCAGCTGACAGGGGCAGTCAACAGGAGGGTGCCCAGGACCATTGTGCTTGCTCTCCTACCAGTCACTGTCAATCATGATGTTTAGATTTAAATTGCATGAGTTACTCTGGTTCTACAGTGTAATGTCTCTTAGCTGGTTCAGTGAAGGAATTTTTTTTTTTTCCAGAAAATTTTTGTTTTTTCTATGGAAGTTATTTTCTAAAAACTGGTCAGAAGCCATGAGTCAAAAGCATTCCTATTCAGCCTCTTTGAAATGCAATTTGATTTTCCATTTCAAAGCAACATTTCTAGTTTGTATTAAGAAATTTTCAGATGTCTTTCAAGATCCAGAAAACCACATTATTTTCATTTTTCCCCCCCAAAAAAAATCTGACCAGAAGCATTATTTTTCTCCTTTCAGCATCTTCTAAGTAGTTTATTCTTTTTTCCATTCCTAAAAAGAAAAATTTTGAATCACCAACTGTTCTTTGAAATGCAAAAAGTTGGTTCCCACAAAGCCTTTTTTAACAGAGAGAATGTGTTTTAACCGATGTCCATACCATAAAGATCTTCCAGACAAAAATGATTTAAAACTCATTTAATTTTGCTTTCCTTTTCTGCACAAGCTTCTGCTGGTGCTCACTATTGTTTTTAGATCTCTATTCTTCATTCACAGCAGGTTCATACCGACCTCAAATCCCACTTACTACTAAGGCTTGGAACAGAGATTCATAACTTTGTTGGATATCAAATAGCATGGATTTGGTGGAGATACTGCTTTTACAACATTTCATAATCTTCCTCCTCACTAAAGTTTCCCTGTCCTATAGGCACAAATGAGGAGACACACTTTCTCTCTTTTCCTGCTGAAATTACATCTACTTCACAGGTCCCAACAACCTCCTCTCCAGTTCTCTGATGAATATCTGATTACACTCAGGGCATTTGTCCACAATCCCTGTTTAGCTTTGAAATTTGCTGCCTCTATTTCAACCCTGCAAAATGGCTTGCCACCAGAAAGCTTGTCTCCTTTTTCAAACTACATTGTTTGTCCAATAAGAGAGAGTATCTCTACCTACAGACTTTACCCTGCCTTTTATTACACCTGTACTTTATAACAAATATTACTCCCAGGGGCAGACATCATGAAGAACAGCAAGAGACAACAGGAGAAGAGCAGAACATCATCATTATGCCAATAGTCCCTGTGTTGTAGGCACTGGAATAAGATTCAGCTGACCAAATACAGACATATCTGTTTGCATCCTTTGTCTGCTGAGATGGTCCCACTCCTGGTGTCAGGATAAAGCCAGGCTACTTCACGGAAAGCCTGCTCTTCCACACGAACACACCAGAACTGAGGAAACAGCCCCCCACCTGCATCCTCCATGTCAATAGAGATATTAAAATAGCACAAGTGGGTCTTCTAATCTGGAGAAACCAGAGCTACTAGAGCTGAAAGCCCTTTGAATATCCAGTGAGGAACAAAGCCAAAATCCAGTTGTCTTTCCAACACTGAAACATACAATCCTGTTTCCAATTCTTCATCAGATCAGAATGTTTTGTGTACGTTGGGCCAATTTATTCTGGAGCAGAAAGCCTGTGGCTGTACAAAGCCCACCCCACTGTTTCCTGTGGGAGTCACTGAAAAATGGTCTGCCCTTCCATTCCCCTGACCAAAATATTTGTAAACTTTCTGGGAGGCTCTTGCAGGCAACCATGTGACTCGAAATAGGAAGCGAGCAGACAACTGCAGGCGGTCACCAGGGGATGCACATTGATTCCTTGTGTATCTCGCGAACGTTTTTATGAAAGAGAGCTTAATCTTTCTTTGGCTTGCAAAGCCCTAACCAATTAACCATTATTTATACAAGATAATTCTTTATAAATGTAATAGGAAGAAATTCCCCCTATCCAAATCCTAAGAGGATATAAGGAATACAAGAACAAAAGAGAGTATCTAGCCCTGAATATTTCACCTCTTCTATTAAATACTAGAATCAGAGTGGAGTAATTCTTCCAGCATAAATTCTCTTCTATTTCAGAAGACAATGTGTACCTAGGGAACTATTATGGAATCATGCAATCTGTTGGTCATTTCCCCATGTAGATTAGACCTAAATCTTATTTTCCTACAGTTTCTCAACTACTGTCTTGCTTCAGAAGCAGTTTAAAGAAAGGCAAATTCATCCCATGTGCATGAATTCTTCTGCCAAATGAAATTCAGTAGGATATTTTGTTTGTAAATCTTCAAGTCTATTAAATGGAGTAGATTATTCTGCAAATCTCAGAGATAATGAATTAACTTAAGAGCTCCAAAGAAGTTAATTCTCTAAATAAGATAAATTACCAAGCAAAAATTTTGTAACAAAGGAGATCAAGCTGAAATTAAGCCTGTGGGAAAATCTTTTCGTAGTTTGAAGTTTTCTCCTCTTCTTAGGCCTGTTCCATTATTATAATGGGATTACAAATAAATGTCTCAAGTAAAGGACTAAGAGTCCACGAGTTTCATTTTAGGGTGCACCTGGAAAGGAGCTGGGTCCCAAGACAGCAGTGCTTGAACTGCTTCTAGCTCTGTGGGAAGTTCTTGTGGGCATCAGGTGCCATTGGCTCTGGAGCGCACATCTATCCTTTCTTTCACAGGTATTTTAGCGTGCTAACTGTAACAGCTGTCTGAAAAGCATGTCCAGATTGCACTGTCTGAAGAAAGTTGCAACAATGAGATAGAGTCACACTCACTGCAACTTTGCATGAGGAGGTCACGGTGCAGGGAGCAGCCCTTGCTCTTCTGTGCATATCCCACTTCCTCACACCAGTAACTCCAAGTGGGTCCTGCAAGGAGCCTCCTCCAACACCCAGATGGTTCTGAGGTACAGGACTGTGGTGGCTGCAAGGTATGCACTCTCTGAACCATCCCAAAAGTGACGAAGCACTGCAAGGCAAGTGCTATGAAACAAAACATGGATTGAGTGCATTGCGAAGCTCAGGAAAGGGCTGCAGTGAAGAGCATGCTCAAATTGGCACAAGTCTCATGAAATAACATTTCTACAGTGTTGACAGGAGGGACCATCTGCCCTGTAACGTTGCCCTGTAAAGTTTGGGTTTAATTGTGGATAACAGCATGGGAATGGAAGGGCACACCCAAACTTCATCAAGAGCTTCTAGAAACAGCAGCTCACTGAGCCCCAGATCTTGGGCAATGACTGAACCAGGCAGGAACAGGTGAGATTCCCCCTTCTCCTGGCTGAGATGTAGAAGGATTTCCAAATCTCATGTATGCAAAATCCAGGAATCTGCAGTATTGTTCTCACATGAAGAAGAGGATACATCCTCTTCCCTTATACTGGAAGCAAATTCAGGAGCACTGCCAGAAAATGCTGTTATCCCAGAGCTGTCCTCCACCTCATTAGAGCCTTCAAATCAAACAGGGATTTCCCTTCTATTAGTGCTTTGTCCTTTCCTGGGCAAGGAACACTCAACAGATACTGAAAAATAATTTCACATTTTCTTTCCATTGTTTTTAAGAGGAATTTCATGCTTTCACTACTTCTAGCTCACGGGATTCCTCTTCCTGTCACCTGTACAGGCTGTTGTTACTAAATACAAAACATGACATATACAGCTAGAATAGCCAGCAAATACGCAAGCAAACCTGTTTCAGCCTCAGAGACCTGGTTTGTGCCTTCTCCTTGCATACTGTGGAACGTGTAATTCAAGCTGAAATAGCCAAATAACCCTGTTTTAGAGTTGTGCCCTTGGCCAGAAAGGACAACTGAGTATATTTTCTGGCCCCATACAAAGAGAGAGAAAGCCTGCTTCAAATACAAAGGCAGCTCTTGTCCCCTCGATGCCTCTGGAGGTCACACATGAGTTTGAAGCACCTCTAGAACAAGAAATGGAGCCTGTCCATCCCTTGAGTCTCAGCCTGTTGCAAGAGCCTCTCTGGCCAATATCAGAAAGCCTAAGTGTGCTACCACTTACCCCTCCTCCAGCAGCCCTGCATTCCTCTCAGGGTAGAATCCTGGAGCTGCAAAACCGAAATGTTTTCAGACTGCTCCAGCTCTCCTGCTTTGTGCATCAGGAAAGAGATTGGGCGCAAACACCTCCCATCCCATAGCTTCTCACTTTTCTCCCTTGTTTGTTATCTCTGGAGATGAACACTTCCGCCACCCCTGGCTGTCTGCTCTCTCTTTGCTTTGGACTGAGGTAATGGGCTTTTGCCATGCCATGGGAGAGTGCTGGATGGAAGTGAAAGCCAAGAGATAACATGGTTTATAAAGCCTTTGTACCTGTCCTAACTGTGGTTGGCACAGCTCCTAGGTCCCCAACACACAGGTGTGTAGAGGCACAAGATATGCCCCCACACAGAGAGCTGGCACCTGTCCTTGGCCTCACAGAGACTTTGGGAAAAGGAAACAACTAATCTGCTTGCAGTCAAAGCTTTAGGCAAAATCATCTGAGTACTTGTTTCTGTTCAAGCCAGCACACCATTAACAAACAGCTTTATATTTCATGGGGAGATGGAGATAGAGGGGGACTCTTCTTTAGCCAATTAATCTTGGTGCAGTGGAACTTCCTGGATGACAAAAGAGGACAGTACACAACTCTAGCAGATAAAGGGAAAGGGTTTACTTGGCACTATACCCACTTCAAATGCTAAGAGGGATCTAGCAAGGCTTAAGATAATTACAGACATTAGGATGTGCCCAAAGGATTAACGCTTCTTATCTCCTTTGCCTTTGTTAGTATATTTAATCCACAACTGGATTTCTTATAGCAGCAGGTACCACACAGTTTTCTGCTCTGAAACCATATCACCCTTCCTCTGAAATAATAACTAGATCCACCCTTTCATGCCTGACAGGTGGTATGCACCCAAGCAGTCTAAGAAACCCATTAGACTAGGATTAAATTTCTGTCTCTGTGACCTTTCAAAGCAGCACTTAGTTTGTTACAGTGGGGAAAAAAAGATAGCCTGGGATCCAGACCATCTTTCAAGAAAACCTATCATTCATAGTTGGGACTGTTCCTGATAGGAAGACTCCTTCAGGTCTCACTCATCTTGCTGATCCCAAGGCCACCATGCAAAGGCAGGCTGAGGCATCAGGGGTAGTCTCCAGAATACAGATGTGCATAAGATCTGGTACCAGATCCCTCTGGTCTCTGTGAAAAAGGTGGGCATCCAGCCAGCCAGATCAGCTCACTCTAGCTCAGCACTAGGGCAGAGCCAATCTGCATTGCAAGTCTCCAGAGGTACCTGCTTCTCTTCACTGACTCTTCAGGTGATCACAATAGGTAAGTTCATTTGCCCCTTTCCACTGCAACCTAGACATGCTGGAAAACAGCCTAAACCACTGGCAGTAGTGTCAGTTTTGTAACCTTGGCAGACAGACTAAATCCCCCTTTGGGTTTTTCCACAGGAGGCCCTCAACCCAACCACAACAGATTATTTTCTTCTCTTCAGCATGTGGCTTTCCTTGTTGGGAGCATTCAGCATATTTGACTCCAGAGAAGTTGTGCAGCTCTCTCAGCTACCCTGGTCAACCTCAGCCTTTCCTATACTCGCACCACAGCCATCACCTGCTTCTGCTGGGCCCATTTTCTACCTTACTACCATTTGTGTCTGTAAAGCAGCATGCCCGTGACAAAAATCAGAAGTCGTCAAGTTTTTGTCATGTTTTTAAGGTGCTTCTGCTTTAAAATAAAAACCTCTTTGCTGCCATTAAAACACCATAGAAATATGATAGCCTTGATATTGTTGAGTCTGCAACAGAATATAAACACATTCTATTGGCAATATTGCATGAAATAACTGCCCTCAAGTGACCTTCAGAGTGGTAACACAACAGATCATATTCTTCATTATTATTATTATTTCCAGGCTGTTCACCATAATATGTCAAGTATGAGACAGACAAGCAAAATTGCATTTCAGTGAGCTGATTTTTAATGTCTTGATTTGTCAAGTAATAGGTTGACTGTTGGAATACATGATTCTCACTCATATACATTGGTGATAATTGCAGGAGAGTATCCCAACCAGCTATTTTTCAAGCCCTTAATGTTGACGATTATTATAAAGAATTTCCCAGCCTGTCCTGGATATAATTAACAGCTTGACTGAAACATTGTATTTACTGCTATTTCTAAGTTCTTCTGAATACACTTCCAGGGTGGTGAATTGACTAGTGCATGCAATCTTTAAAGGATCAGATTGATAGTGCGTGATGAGAAGACAAAAACCCCTCTTTGGCAAATAATGAGAAATCTAGTTTGTGGATTTCAACGAAGACGGGCTTCAGGTATTAAGAAAAATAAATATTGCATTGTGGTGGGCTGTATTTTAACTCTGTACATGGACTTGATCGGCAGTACTGGAAACTCTTAAGCAGTAATTTACACAGTTCGTGAGGGGAAAAAAAGCTTCTGTTCATTGTTTGCACATTACAGTAAATAACATTTGATGGCAGGAAAAGGAACATTTGGCTCTCTCTACCCCAAGACTCTGAATTCGTCTTTTAAATTGCTCACTTATGGTTCTGCAGTAGATCCTTTAATGTCTTTTTTGCAGCATCCTGGTTTTGGAGACTGCTGTATTTTCTTTTAATTAGCACATCCCTGACCCACCTTGGGATGCTTGGCAGGGACTGGAAAAGGTACAGTGGCTGAATTGATGCCTGCCTCTTCCCCACCGGAGCTGTTGGCTTTTAAAATGACCATTCCTGATTACAGGATGGCCGTAGAGTTATTGACTGCAAGGGCCTAACTCATTAAAATTGGACTGGAATAATATAGCTTGACCCACTTATGCAACCCAAATGATCATTCACTATTTTTACAGAGAAAACCTGAAAAATGCTTAAGAAGGCTGCATAAGGTCTCCAAACACTGGTGGGTTATTCTGCTCACTAGTTTCTCCTCTGCCTCTCATTAACACTGGGAGCGTCAGATTTAACATAGTGGTATTTTCTGATGAAAGAAACATTTTGTCCTCCCAAACCCTGGCCAGTTCTTACCCGTGGGTCTCCTCAGCAGGTCATACTGCTTTCTCGAGACTTTCTGGGTCACAGATTACAGGTAGTGCTGGCAGCACAGTGGACTCACAGCCGTAGGGTTAGAGCTGGGGTAAAACCATTTAATTGTTATTAACAGGCACTCAAATCTTATGCTTAAATTTCACTGTAAAAGCTCCACCTGCCTTTTCCCTTGTTGCTCCCAGATGATAAGCTGGCTGCTTGCCAAGCATCTTTTTTAAGCTGTGTTTTTAGACAGATGTCTATATACCTATTTTTGGGCAGGAGGACGGAGAGGTAGAGACAGAGGAAGCCAGAGCTTCTGGGCCTGTGTTGGGTAACGTAGACTTTGCAGGGTCTGCATTCCAGAAGGAACTCGTTCCATGGCTGGGACCCACACAGAGGTGCAGTGTGAGTCCTGGTCACCTCACCAGGAGTGTTTGCACTCTCATTTCCCTTAACCATTTTTGTTGAAGTTGGAAAACAAACCAGCCATCAATCTTTCCATTGGTTTTGGTGTCTTGTTTTGTTGTCTTTCTTTTCCCAAACCCCAAACACAGAGCTAAATTGAGCCTGACAGTGTTTTCTTTATGTTCATCATAATCTTGCTACACATTCACCCCATGCTATGCAGGAAATATGCCTGACAAGTGTTTTTAATTTGAAGGGAAAGTACCAGAAGAAGTTATATCACTTGCAAATTGATGGATTTTTTTTTCTTTTTGAAAAATGATCTGCTTTCATTTACAACACCCCGCTCTGTAGACGTTATCAGTATGAGAAAATCAAGGTAATGCTGGAGTAGGCTGCTACAGTTCATCTAAGAACAATTCTGTCCCTTTGCATGTTCGTTTGTTTGGGTTTATTTAAGTGCATGAATGGTTTACAAATTCAGCAGTATCTCAGAATATGACTTTAGACAAGTTGCTACCACTTTGTCTCCCATTATACACTGTGGTATTGCACACTGCAGCTCCCCATACCATACCCTGTCTAGACAAGATTGTTAAAGCCCTGGTAGTGTTCAGGACCCTTGCTCCTTCTGAACCACAAAGTGCCCTAAACAAGCATCCTTTGTTACACCTGTTTTCTCTAAAACTATGGATTTCAACACTTGAGACCAGTTCTATATGGACCTAGGAAGTCAAGCGGAAAGACAAAATTTCTTAATTGATGCACTAAAATAATTACAATAACTCGTGTTCACACTACAAAAGAAATAAAAAAAAGAGAAAACAGGAAGGGGGTGGAGAGAAAAGGACTTTGAACACATTGAGTAGCAAAATAAAAATTCACTAGCGAAGCCAGAATGAACATTTCAGCGAAGACCATTTCAGAGATTAACTGGGAAACATAAACATATGCTCATCTCATCTCCTTAAGGGGTCTGTTGGAGAGGAAACACAACCATGGAGGAACTTTCAAAGCAAAGCACAGGATTTCTGGTCCTCCTCCTGTTTTTCTCTTGGATGTAGACCAGAGCAGCACAGTGGTATTCACAATAAATATTCCTCGTTGGTCAGTGCCAGGAAGAGGAAGAATATAGGTCTAAGCCAAACGTCATGACTGACCTCCTGGCCTGCCCCTGACACCCAACACCCTGTGCATGGGAAGAACTGGCAACCAAGTGCTGTCTACCTGTATGCTCCTGTAGCACCATGCAAAGCTAATATGTGACAGAATATTTCTTATATGGGTATATTCCCCTTATCTCTGATGTGTTTGGTCAGAAATGATCCTTTTGATCTGACTTTTTGAGATGGAGCTTCTGTCATAAATCAGGCTGTGTGTGTAGGGCACAACAGAGGCTAGGGAGGTAGGGAACATACTGCATGCAAATGCAACATCCACCCCAAATCTGGCAAGGGTGTAAGTTATAAATTTACTTACAAGGGTGTAAGTTATACATTTACTAACACATAAAACTTTTTTTAACAGAAAACCTGTCATACTTTGGCTCAAGCACTCTAATTGTAAGTAATATAAACCACTGACCATAAAAATTCAGTTCAGGAATTGTTGAAGAAGCTGATTTCAACCAGGAAAGAAAAAAGTTTCTTACCAAAGCTTGCTACTACTGCACTGTAATGAGTTAATACAGCCTGTAGCTTGTTGAAAGGACAGAGATGAACCAGCAGATATATGTAGGGAGCTTTATGCTTCTACAGGGTATGAATCAGGACAGTACTGTTGTTCTTTCACTTTTATAAGCATTAAGCTTCTTTGTAATCTTTTGAGCTACTCCAAAATTTGATGTACATATTTTTTAACTGACTAACCAGTCTGCACACTAAAATGTCTGCACACTAATAGAAATGGAAAACAAGCTTTAAAAAAAATTCTAACACAGGTAAGAGGAAAAGGAAAAGGAAAAAAGGAAAAGGAAAAAAGGAAAAGGAAAAAAGGAAAAGGAAAAAAGGTGCGTCCATGTAAGAGTCACAGTACAAGTGTAAAACTGAAGGTCTAAACCTTGAATGATTGAGACATTATCATAGAATCATAGAATAAGATGTGTTGGAAAGGACCTCTGAGATCATCAAGTCCAACCCTTGATCCACTACAACTACAGTTACTTGAACATGTATAAAGATGATTTGCTAACTTGTTTCATCCAGGGATTAATTTATTAGCTGTAATCCAGTTCAGCCTCTTTCCTAATAAATACAGCTCTGACCTGTAGTGTTTAGAGTATATAAATTCAGAGGGTATCACTCTCCTTTAAAGTAAACAATTAAAAAAAAACAAACACAAAAGAAGAAAGAAAACAACCAAACAAAACCAAACAAAACCACAAACAAACAAACAAAACCCCAAAAAACAACACAAAAACCCCCAAACCAACCAAACAACAATAACAAAAACAAACAAACAAAAAAAAATTTAAAAAAAAAGAAAAAAAAAAGAAAAAAAATCCAGAAAAAAAAATCCTTTAAAGCATCGACTGAAGCATGGCAACATGGAGATAAATGGGAACCATCACTTCACCCCATTGCTCTGAGGAGACAAGTGACTGCTTGAGGGAATCCAGAAGGTGAGAGCAAAGGCTTGTGTTCGATCATCTTCTCACTGTGGTTAACTATTTTGAATCCTTTGACTTGTGAAGAAGCTGAGGAGAAGCAGGAAAGTCAGTTTCTATTTTCAAGTTTGTGTACCTTCTTTTCCCAACTGATTGCAACACAGCCTAAGCTTTCAGAATTTACTTAGTTTCCTCCAGGCTTCCTTTGTCTTAGACAATTAAGTTTTATAAGTAGTTTTTATTTAGCTGGTTTTTCTTGCTATATACAGTTAGAAGGAACTTTTTATTCCTCTTCAAACCCTCCTAGAATGTGCACATACATGGAAAAGGCCAGTTTACCTTCAGAGCTATGTCTTCAGTGACAGAGATAATAGTGGTACCCACCATTTTAGGCATGTGTAAACGTTGGTGATGTTTGGAATAAATTTGAGGTTTAGAAACTGCTCCCAATCCATCAGCAAGTGATCAGAGGGCATATAAATATAGGTCTGCTGTACAGATCCTCATCTCAACATGAGCCAGACTTCCTGTGAGTGGACCAGCACCCTGCCCCTCTTCAAATATCCTGATGGAGGTACTGAAACTGGTGGTTATGGTACTCCTGAAAGAAGGTGGAAATGTGTGCCTTCATAGAGTCTTTAAACCTGGTTCCCAGAAGTTATATATCTGACTGGGAGGTATTTGAATAAGACAATCTCATTCAAGATGCCAAAACTGAACTCCTGCACAACGAACACTGAGAAATCTGCAGTAGCTGTCAGACAAAGCACAGGAAAATAAGAACAATATCCTGATGAGCCACAGTTGAGATACATCCTCTGGGAGGCACCTGACAAGAGAAGAAGATCCAGAGCTGTCATTCTGGGATGTTTTAAAGGATGTACAACTGTGCAGCAAAAACAAGAGACCTTTGGCATAAGAAGGGTCAGGAATTTCTAAAGAATTTTCTTTCTGACACACCGCTTGTTTCACTGTACTCAGTCATTTCCAGTTTTGAAGCCTTTGTGCCTTTCTTTCTTCATACATAAAATTTAAAGTAGTAATACTTTAAAAAGTCTACACATCTGACAAAATTCAACACCTCTCTGGGTAAATACATCCCACTGAACCCTGTAGCTTTCATTGTGAATCAGAAAAGATGACTAACGCCATAACTGCTTATTAAAAAGAAAATTAATAATTTCTTCATGAGCTAAAGTCTTAGAATTCTTTTTAACACTTTAAAGCAGAGGCATTTTGTTTTTTGTAGACGTAAAAGAGCATTTTTTTCTCAACAGCTATTGCTGATTTTTCTTTTTGCTTGACAGATGAGTTTATCAAGTGTCACTGACATTTTTGCAGTACTGTGCTAAAATATGTTTCATTTTCTACTCATCTGAGAAGTTCAGATATGTGTCATTCAGAAGGCACTAAAAGATTGATTCAACAAATCATGTGGGCTGGAAATGCTGCAGTTTCCTAGAGACCTCTTGGTTTCGCGCCCGGTGCCTACACCAAAAGTAGCAGATAACCTGGTGAATAGAGCTCTTTACCAGGCAGTGGGAAGTGATGATTTGAACCTCCTCAAGCCGGTCCAGGATGTCTTTCACTACCTGTGATGGAAAGCAGTTATGCACTTTGCTCAGTCTGGAAGGCAGCTTAAGGACATACTTAGGCATACAGTGCTTTTCTAGGCAACAATAAACCTACACAATGACGAGAAGGCTGTATCCATTGTATCCATCATTACTTTATGCTCAAAAACCACCAGCCATTTCAAAAAATACTATAACTGGGGCCTCAAACAGAACCTGACTGAAAAACTGAATAAAAATTAATAGAAAAGAATAGGATGATAAAGACCACCACAGTCACCTCATCTCCCCCTGTACTGAAAGCAGAGCCAAATTCAAAGCTAGGTTTGAGGGTGGAGGGTCCTGTCCAGTCACGATCTGATTATATCCAGGCATGCAGGTTTCCCCAGTTTCTTTGGACAACCTGATCCTGTTCTACAGAAGTAGAACTTATCACAAGTGCCAAATGTAGAGGAAAATCGCTTTCCTGAACCTGCTGGCATTTGCTGATGCATCTCAGGATCCTCCTAACCCTTTTCACCCAAACTTGTTGTCCCACTGGACCCTCAAGTTGTTGTCTGCAGAGCTGCTTTCCAGGCAGTTTGTCTACAGCCTGCAGGGCTGCTTGGGGTTGTTCTACCTTTGCACTCATCTTCATTAGACTTCATGATGTTTCTGCCAGCTGGTTTCATTGACATGCTGATGTGTCACTGAACAGTAGCCCTACTTTCTATTTCACCCCCACAGTTTGGTGTCACTGGTATGTGTGCTGTGGGTTCATTCTGTTCTATCACACATGTTGTTAATAAAGATAACGGTAACAAAACAGTAACAGCCCGTTTTTCAAACCCTAAAGAATGCCACTGGTAACTGGTCATTAGTTCAAGCCATTGGCCTTTATTCTTTCAGTAGGATAGCCCAGACAGATTTTTCCACCACCCTTGTAGTTCATCCACTTAGTCCAGACCTCCCCGATTTGACCACAACAGTGTTATAGGACAGTCTACTTAACACCTTGCTAAAACCTTGCTACCAGTCTTATGTGTTCTGAGCCAGTCATCTCATCAAAGAACATAATCAGACAGGTCACACGTGGTTTGCCCTTGGTAATTCTCCTGGAAGCCATGTCCAGGCACATGAATTGTGGTTGTCCTGTGCAGAGCCAGGAGTTAAACTTTGGTCATCCTTCTGGGTCCCTTCCAACTCAGGATATTTTATCATTCTATGATAAAGTGATGATAATTCTATGATCGCAATGACAGCCTGGTCATCTTCATGTGTCTGCACATGGTTTCCAGGAGAATTTGCTCTGCAATCTTCCCAGGAACTAGGCTTGGAATGATCCTGACCAATAATCAATTGACTGTTTTGTTACTTCATAATCTCAAGCTACTCTTTCATCCAGAGTTGAAGCCTCCCTTCCTCACCTCCTCTCTCAGACCTTCTTGAAGTCCACAGCACCAGCAGTCAGTCCAGCTCTCTTGTATCTCTCTGTCCCAATGGCACCATAACTCTGTGACTAACCACACACTTTCAGTTCCCCCTTCGATTTCCCATGCTTTGCATTTTGCTCTTTAAGACTATAAAATTAAAAAAAAAAAAAGACAAAAAAGAAAAAAAAAAAGAAAAAAAAGGCTCTGAAATTGCTTACAGAAATGCAGAGCTGGTAAAAAATGTCAAAGTACAGAAGGATTTGTTTTTTTATTAAAATACCCATAAGATTCTTCATATTTTTCCTCAGCCTGTTCTAAAACCCTCTCTTGCATTTGCAAAGACTGTAGCTTTTCCAGGACAATTATTTCTGCTATGCTAAAGAGATAATAGCTTCACTAAGATATACTATCAACCATTTAAATACACAAGTAAGAAACAGTAAAAGATTGTGGCGGGATAAAACTTGGTACCGCGCATTTCTATTTCCTTCTGTTTTAGCAGCAGATGCAGGATCAAGAAGAAAATATTCAAAAGGTGATATTTAGTTCCAGAGGTTATATTTGTAGTTTCTGCTCTGAGATTACAGCACTTGAGCTCCTTTGCACTCCAGTATTGGTTTTAATGAGCTTTGCAGATTTTGAGGACTCTTAACTGCTGGAAAATAGTCTGAATGTATTGCACCTCTGACAGTAAATATATCCTTTCACTAAAAGATTTGGTTGTTCTGTTTCTTTACATGGAGACTGATGAAATTTACCTTACACTTAGGGCTATGCAAATAATTGATTTTGGAATTCAGTGGCAGAACGCAGCTAAAGCCAAACCCAATATTTTGGAGGTTTTCTTGCCAAAATGAAAAACTGAAATATTTAATTTTCTTTTTGAAAAGAACATTGAGCTCAACCAGAAACCAAATATTTCACTTTGTTTTATTTTTAATAAAAACAAGACAAAATCAAACCAACCAACCAAAAAAACAACAGCAAAAATCCTACAATTAAGGGGTAAGTAAGGGGTAAAGTCAGAAAACCAGCATGAGGGAAATTTTCCATTCTACCTGATTTCCTGCTGTTAGGCAGACTTTTCCAGATCACAGAATCACTGGGACCTCTTGAGGTTCTCTAGGCTAATCCCTCTGCTCAAAGTAAGGCAGATGAGAACAGCTTAGTCTGCAAAACATGTTCCATGTGAGTCCACACTTTCTGTAGGATCTGTATGGGGACAATCCCTGCATCTTTCTTGCCATGTGTTTACAATGTCTCTTTGCTGGCACCAGGCCTGAGTTACTGCAGGAAGGTTGAGCAGGAGATGAAACTTCACACAGGTACTAGGATATAGGTTGCTACACTAGTTAATGAGGTGAAGATTCTTCTTTAAATAATATTTACTATTTTAGGGCAATGGAAGAAATCTTAGCTATTCTGCTGATTAACACTCCTCTGCTGCAAAGAGGAGATACACAGCAGAGACAGGGTAAGGCAGAGCAGTTCCCACACTACTGAAGAAGTTTACATAACACAGGCTATTCATGTCGCTTACAAAGCATAAGCCTTTGGGTTTTTTGCTGTTTGGTACTGATTTCCCATAGTGAGATTGTATTTAAAATGAAGAATACACTCTTGAGCGGCAGGGCTCACTCTCCTCTTGCTCCTGGTCAGCACAGGGAGAACCTCGTGCTGGAAGAGGTGGCTACACAAGCAATGAGATTGAGTTACACACTGCCGTATGTTTGTAGCCAGTCCCAGATTCAAGGCTGGCTCTAAATGGTACCTTCAGAGTTCAGGGCAGCTCGAAGATATGTTGCTATGCATCTCTCATCATCATAAGTTTGACCAGAGCTGGACTGTGGGAGAAAGACTTGACCTTGGCTGCTTTGACACATGCTGCTAATGTATCCCAGGAACAAGGAACTGAGACAGGTACAGCCCCAGCTTTTACCCTGCTGACAACAGGTTTGACTGCTCTTTGGGTGCACCCTTCCTTCAGCTCATCTGTGGAGAGGGAGACCCAGCAAGCCCCAGTGGTGTGACAGACTACTCAACAAGGACCAGATCTAGCCAGTCCCTTGCATCCGCTGAGCATTTTCCCAGCTTCCCTTTTCTTACATAAAAAGGTTGCATGGAGCAGCCTGTTTCTGTGCCTGAACTGTTGTACATTTGAAAGGTTTTGGTGAATGGCTTAGGCCAACATTTGTGGGGAAAGACAAGAACCTCCATTCTGGTCTGGAGTTGGTGGGGAGCAGGCTGTACGGCCTAGAAGATGTCTTTAGCTCAGTTTCCTGTGATGCTTCTTTTCAGCTTTACCTTGAAATTCCTTGTCCATTTTTCTCCTCCTCCACAGTACATTCAGCTCTGATATTGGCAAAAGGCACTGTGGAGAACCTACAGCCTTTTTGAAGTCTAATATGTAGGCAGAAGGATCAGAGCAGAAGGAGAAGCCTACATCGATTTTTTTTCTTCTGCCATAGTCACAAACTGCTCACAGTATCCAAAATTTCTGAGGCATGTGATGAATGGGAGAATGTTCAGTTTTGAGTTACAGCTGAAGAATGTAAGACTAGTAGGTCTGCTTTGTAAAACAGCTCTGCAATGCCCTCAGAAAGAACAGGAATTTTCACCACAGCCCCAAATCTGAGGCTTTATTTATTGAAACAATTTTGGACACACCTTGTAATGTACCTTAAATTACTGATTTTGGGGGCCTGGGCTAGAGAAAATGACACTGCTCCTCAGACAACACTCTTCAGCGAGTTATTAGGAGGGATGGATACTGAAGTTAAGGACCCATGTTGTTGAAGTCTGTAAAAAAACCAGTTGCTGCCACTAGGCTGTAAACTTTTTTGGCCTCTATTTTAGACATGACTACAGTATAGTTCATAAACAATGTTGCAGACATGAACAGTAAGACTTTAAAGCAGTTTTACAGAAAGAGAAAGTGTTAAAGTTGGTCGCAAGTTCTGATAAGTGACTCAGAAACTGTTGGACTCTACAAAATTAGTCATTTATTAAAAGGTGTAAAAATCGCTTCTTAATCTATTAATGAATGCACTCTACTGTAAAGTGTGACTAACTTCCCAACTAAAAGAGAGCAAAATTGTGGGTGCACATAGTCACTTCATTATCTTTCTGCCAAAACTCAGTCTGTTTCTTCCCTGTGCATAGGCACATCCAGGAACAGAGTCCACAGGTGCTTGAAGGCACTTGAGAAGGGCTGACAGACTCACTCTCTGAAGGGAAATTTTCTTGGAAATTCTGACTCTATACTTATCTGGAAGACAGAAAACAACAGCAGCCTCTCTCATTTGCTTCACCAAGCCTAGACCTGTTTCCAGTCATGCTATCAGTCCCAGCCTCTTCTTAACTGTTGTGGGTTTACTGACTCAGCCTTTATTTTATATTTAGGCCATTTTCTTGTAATAAGTCACAGCTGTGACTGTCATTTTACTACAGTGAAATGTGTTGACAGGACCAAGAATAGCAGCTGTCTGTCAGACCTGCACCTAGTATGTTAATGGAGATACCAAACATTGGAAACAAAACAAAATTCAGAGAGACAGAGAAGCCAACTGTACAATGAAAGTAATCTTTAAAACACTATGCTTACCTTTTCTTGCGTAAAAGAGAGAGTAGAAGTTTTCTTAAAATTAACTCAGTGAGGCTTATCCTGCCCAGATAAATCTAGGGTACTGTAATGTACTAGGATAAGCTGGGAGGAGTGGAAGGTCCAGGGTCATCTGTACCTCTTAACCATCACCCCAGCTAACTATTTGGATTGATACTAGCTGAAAACTTGTCATTTCCAGCTTCACAGAGAAATATATATGGTCTGAGAGTATAACATGAGACTTGAAAGGAGGTTGTCTCAGATCTGCACCTTCTGTACCCGTTGAAGTGCCACAGCTGCCTCAGTTCCAGACATAAAAACTTTCACTTCTGCAGGAGCTGCTCTGTTTTGAGGTGCTGTGATCAGTAGTGCAAAGGCCAGCTCTTACTCAGGAACTACCAAAGCCCCTAAGGGATCTGAGACCTTGTGACACTTTCATTGTTCAAGATGAACAAATCTTTTATTTGATCTCCTAATCAGTTTCTGTGCACAGAAAACTTTTACTAAAGCCACCAAGTTTTCCATGGTTTTTAAGACTAGTGTGTAGTAGTAATAGCCTACAGATGATGACAAATGATGACTAAGTGAGCCCTCAGTATCTGTCAGTAAAATTTCAAATGCCTTGACAAATCCTGCTTCCTGAACCCAAAATAACCCATAGTAAGTCAGTAGGTTGAGAGAAATTAGGTATAAGCAAATATGAGTCTGCCTTAGCCTGCTCGAGTCACTAGGGTTGGGACAAGTTTGCAAAGCTACAGGTCCCCTGAGGCACAGACACAGCAGAGGTAGCTGAAGTCACTTCCTTCAACATCTGGACTGATGCTCAAGTGGTTCACGCTAAAAGGCTTTAGAATACAGTTCCTGACATTTTTTTTCTGGGACGGTTGTTTAATGAGCTGAACATCAGGCTCGGGTCAGACCAAAAACTTTATGTGAAATGAAATTTCCTTCTATTTAAGAATGCAATGTAACAACCTTTATGAATTGAAGCTTCATTAGAGCAAATACAACATTTTTCCATGTTCAAGGGAGACTTATGTAGGTGCTTCCATTTCCAATAATTTAAGGCAAACTGTATTCAAAACTTGCCTCAGCCTGAAGGACTGAGCAAAGGTGGTCCCCAGCACAGTTCCACACATGCCATTCTTAAAGGAGATTCAGCCTGATCCTAATAGAATGGTGTTTCTGGAACAGACCTCAAAGAATCTTGTTAATTCAGCATGGTATAACAGGAGGGCTCAGGGGAATGCTTAGGACCAGAAAGGTAGTAGAAATTAAACTCATTATTGCACTTTCCAGCAGCCAGTCTGGTCTCATGAGTTTTGTGCAACATTGCAGTGTTTTATCGGAGGAAATGGTGGGGGCAGGGAGGGGAAAGAGTGGTACAGCAATTTATATTGTGACTTATAAAGAAAAAAATACCATTGATAATTATTATCATGTTGCTCTAAATCATATGAAAAAAGAGTTTACCAGCTGCAAGGACACATTCCCTCTAGTACTGATGGAAGTAGAGTTTGTTCAGTCCTAGGCTGAACCATATGAGTATGATGTACCTAGTTAATAGAGAGAGATAATCTAAAAACATGGAAAACCTGACACTTTTTTTTTAAACAGCCTGTAGTGATAGACCCCATCACCCTTTCCCAGGCAACATAGACAGATAATAACTAAGAAATGAACTTATATTTATAAGTCTGTGTTCACAACCACCACTGTCAACTGATTGTACAATGTGTCAGTAAATAACAGGCAATGTTGAGACCACATTCTCCTCTTATTAGAAATGTAATAGTCATATTTTGTTTAAAAACCTGTTTTTAAATCTGTTGCCACCTGGAAAACTAGATTAAACAGATCAAGAGTTAAAGTTATCTGCAAATATTCTGGGCAGAAACATAATTAGAGCTGTCATTAGGATTATAATTTGGTAGGCATTGTAGATGAGACAGAGTAGATAAGCCACTATCAGTTGCTGTTGAGGGCTAAAGTGATTATTAAGCTTATAAGTTTGGGCCATGTGCTTTCTTGGCAATGTGGATATAACATTGAACAGCTTCCAAACACCTGACACAGGTGGTTCCTCTTAAAAAGCTTTCTCCATGTGGCACCATCAGCAGACAGGTAAGGTACCAGTGTGTGCCAGAGCCTGTTTGCAGCTCTCCAGCATCAGGGCAATGGAGTATGTAGGATGAGGCTGCAAACTGGTGTATAAAGTGTCGTTCTGACCATCCCTCTCCTAGTCCCTCCTGGTGTGATCCCCTTGGGGTCCATCCTTTCTATCCCTAACAATTCATTCTGGACACAAAGCTCTCAGCACTGCTGCACAGCACCTGTAAGGGCAGGCTGAAGACTTCTCCATGATAAGACATTCCAAGCTATCCTACCGTGGTGAACAGGTTCAGCCTTTAAACAAACATTGCAGGATGCATAACAGTCTGAGAGCTCTACATGTGCCTGCAGTGCATGACTGGAGGACATAGAATCATAGGATGGTTTGGGTTGGAAGGGACCTTAAAGATCATATAGTTCCATAGAGGTTAATGTGTCTGTCACTTGCTCAAACAGGTTGACTATTCCAGAAGACGCAGGCACTGCCCAGCAGCCCTGTCTTTCTCCCGCTGTGGCTACAAAGTTGCAGGTTTGATGGGTTGGTGGGCTCTTCCCCAAACAGTCCTGTTCCTTGGAGCAAGCCAAGCACTCCTACTGAACATAGCAAACCAGTGTCAGCCTCTGGTTCTTTGACGTCGCTGATGTTTTGCAACTTGCTGAGATGCCTAGTGAGAAACCTTCATTCTGTTTTCAGAAACAGAAATAAATTGCTTTCCTTCAGATAACTGATATTTCCGTCCTCTGGAAAAAAATACTGGAAATACTGGAATGGACCAGTATGTGTGGTGTTTACTTTCCAGGAGGCTTTGCCATGTTACAGCTCCACTGGATATTTTGCCTCAGGCTTCTCCACAAAATATACAGAGAACTCAGGGCTGGTCTTTGGTGTTGGGAGGGTAAATCTTCTCCTGAGACAGAAAGGACAGCCCTTCTCATGACTTTTTCTTGTCTTGGTTCTGTTTTGACATTTTATCTTCATGCTACATGAACAGGAAGCTATAGGGACAGCCGCAAGTCTTCTTGTTGCCTTTTGTCCTTCAGCTCCCCTATTTTTACACTGTCAGTTGTTTTTATGCATGTACCTCTAC
Organism: Pachyramphus minor; assembly: GCA_013397135.1. Lineage (NCBI taxonomy): Eukaryota > Metazoa > Chordata > Aves > Passeriformes > Tyrannidae > Pachyramphus > Pachyramphus minor. Next base: position 119,763 of record VYXB01004630.1, read on the forward strand.
ATTTATGGGATAGAATGACGATGTCAGAATGTCTCTGATTACAAATTCCATCGTCTCTAAGAAGAACAAGTGCCGTTCCCTTTTTTCAAACTTAGTCAATGATGTTTTCTGCTCTGAATTTATAGTAACCGTAATTCCAGAAGATCCTCAGATACCTCACAGTGGTTTTTTTCAGCACGAATAGATTTTACAGCTGGGCGAGGTCTTACATTTCAGAGAAATTTATGCCTAAACATCTGCTCTTAAATGTCCTTCAGCTAGTTGAAGTGGTTACAAATGCATCCATAGCACCCACTGGAAGATATAAAAAAACCTACTACTCTAATTTAATGTAGAAAACTATTTGCTATTACACCCAACAGTCTGGATAGCAGGAAGGAAGATCTCAGGAAACTTTAGATTCATGTCAGAACTCTTAATTTCTGGTTATTTCTCAGTGGCAGGGAAAAGCTCTCTTCTTTTTTTCTTTTTTTTTTTTTTTTCCTTTTATACAGTTTTATACAGTGAAATGTGATCAGTTGAACCAAATCAGTGTTGCTGTGAATATACAATCTTAGAGGTCCAAATAGGTACACTTATGCTCATTTATTGCTGCTTGCCCTTAAACTTTTGATAAGGATTTGATGAAATTCATTGTGGCAGATTGACTCTACACAGATAAGAAAAACCAATTCTTGATAAAAAAAATGCATAGTTGAGAGATGAAACATACAGAAGATTGTATATATGGTTTCCTTTGCTGTCATGAGTAGTGGCTTGTTAGAGATAATAGGGCAAGCATGTCTGTAAGTATTGCTGATTTACTGAATGCTTATTTACTGAATTAATAAATAATTTCCCTTGCACATCTTTACTTTCTAAAAGCAAACAAACAAACAAACAAAAAACAAACCTGTGGGAAGTAATCTTCAAGTAGACCAGCCTGACTTCACATAGTTGACCACAGGAACAATGCCCTGTGGGGTCATTCTTCATGGATGGAGGTCTTCCCAGTGGTTTGCCTAGTCTAATGGTCAGATTCATTATTTAATTTAGCAGTGCATTGGTCTAGACCCAATTACTGTTGTTATCTCAACTTTTTTGGTGTTGGTCTTTCCAGCAAGATAGTCCATACAGACTTTTTCGGATCCAATGGCATAAAAAATCCTTGTTACATAAAATTTCTCCCTGATAGGTTTCAAGCATTTACACAACAGCAATTTCATTATGTTAAAGAAGTTATGTCAGTCATTGCAGAATTATATACATTTTGTTATAGTAATTATATGAATTGAAAAGTTAGTAGTATTTACTAGTATGTAGTATATATGTAATATAATATATATATATATATGCATGTACATATATATGTAATGTAATCCTATAATATGTAGTATTTACAACTGAAAATGTAAACTTCTCGAAGTTGGTCTCATTGGATTTCTGTAAACAGTCAATGTAGTTTTTATTTTCTAGGCCAGAAACTCTCTTTTTCTCCCAGCACATTTAAACATGAATAGCTCTTTTTACAATGCTGTTGTGAGTTTCTACATCTCCAAGAGAGCCAGATTCAACCTCATGCTCTCTTTGAGCATTTTTATATAGTAAATCTATTCTTTAATTGGTTCATTCAATAAAGTTGAAATAAAACTAGCATCTCACATGAGCTATGCATTCAAAAGAGGAGACAGATGGATTTATGCCAACTGACACCAAGCAAGAATAACATCATAGAACCATTGAGGTTAGAAAAGAACTCTAAGATAATCCAGTCCAACCATTAACCTAACACCATCAAATCCGCCATGAAACCATGCCTCCAAGGGCCACATCCACGTGTCTTTTAAATACCTACAGGGACAGTGACTCTGCTACTTCCCTGGGCAGTCTGTTCCAATGCTGTACAACCCCTTAGATGGAGAAGAATTATCTAATATCCAACCCAAATACCAGCTCTGTTGCCCTTCTCTGGACATGTTACATCACCCCAGTGCCTTTCTTGTACTGATGGGCCCAAAGCTCAATTCAGGATTCAAGATGCAGCCTCATCAGTGTTGAGTACAGAGGGACAATAATTGCCTTGGTCCTGCTGGCCAGGATGCTATTGGCCTTCTTGGCACCTGGGCATACTGCTGGCCAGCATCCCCAGGTCCTTTTTCACTAAGCAGCTTTCCAGACACTCTTATTTATCAATGATCTGGACATGGCGACCAAGTGTACTCTCAGTCAGTTTGCAGAAGTCAGCANCCGTCTGCCAGCTGGTTGTAAATCTGCACACTGTGTCTCTCTTGTATATGATGAAGAGCTGTATAAGACATTCTCGACTCTTCTTTGTTTGGTTCTTTTATAGGCTTTTGCTATGCTGGTGTGTGGGGCTTACATGACTGCTACAAATGCAGAACTGCCAGAAGATGCTACAATGGGCATGAGAAATAAAAAAAAAAAAAAAAAAAAAAAA
>VYXB01004630.1:122317-135090 GCA_013397135.1 Pachyramphus minor
CGCATGAGAAAAAAAAAAAAAAAAAAAAAGCAATATTGTGTGTCAGGAGGAAGAATTTCCATAATAAATACTCACTGCTTTGCCAAGCTACAAAAATGTCACTGTCTGGAAATAACAGATCTCCATCTTTTTATTTAAAAGCTTATAAAAATAGGAGATATATAATATAAACAAACTTAAAATGCCCAACACTGAGAAAGTCTAGACGGAGGTTATAAAGCTTAAAAGGAGTCACTGACTTTCTAAATAAGCCTTAAATCAATGGTTAAAGTTGTTTTCAGGGATGTAAAATCATACTGTGGAAGAGCAAAATTGGAGCCTAAATGCTACACTCAGCTGAGCTGAGTCTAATCAAATTCATTTAACCCTATTATTTTCTTCCTTGTGTACAACAGATGAAAAAAATGGAGCCCTCTTGGCAAGAAGCCAGCCTGAAGTCATCTATTACCCTTCATGCTGAAGTTCTGACAAGGAGAACAAGGCAGCTGCCCTTATAGTAATTGATATTAATGACTGAGTTTAGAGACCATTGTGCCAGCTTGGGACTGACAACAAAGAAAAAATCCAGCAGCAATACAAATAGGAATAGTCTGAAGACAGACGGAAAAAATAGGAGCAGATAAGTGTAGTCCTTTTTTAAAAAAAATATTTTGTTTATTTTGTCTTGGAAATTATTTAGGTTAGACATCAGTATATATTAAATGAGAATAAGATTTGTTATTGAAATTGGAAGTACCTTGCTTTGTCATTTTTCTGATGTGTCCTGCACTGCTTTTGAGTGGGCTGGAAGAGATGGAAGTGGGGTTGGCAACCTCCCCTAATTGGGGGCACAGTGGCCAGCACAACTCCATCCCTGGGCACGGTGCAGTGCAGGGCTGAACTGACTACAGGTTCAATCCCAGCTGCTCTCCAGCAAGCCCTGGCAAGAGCCCTGGTCATGTCCCATGCTCCATTCCCAGGCTTCTTATGACAGTCTGTCCTGGTTTTATCACATACCTGAATATTTCACATATTTTTGCTGAAAATTAGCTCTTGCTTTCAAATTAACTGGAGCTATTCTAGCCCTCAGAACCAGTGATTTGCATTGACAAAAACTGAGGTGATTGTACCTACTCAGTTTTACTTGTAACAGGTTCTGTTCTAATAAAACGTGGCTCCAGGTTGAAATGAAAGGATGGAGAGGCAGCCTTCACAGTACAAGAGAGAATATTTATACCAGGGAGCAAGATTTCTTGCAGTGCTGCATAGTTTAGTTTGTGACAGGCTTTGGTTTTCAGTTCATGAAGGCAAAAGATGTCACAGGGACAAACATATGTGAGGGACCTCTGTTGTATTAATGTGGGGACAAGTGCTGTGTTGTGACCTTGGGAGTGATACACCACTGTATGCTCTCTCATGCCTAACTCAGGTTTCCCTGGTCTTCTTCATGTGTTATTTTCTCTTTCCACCTTATCATACTCCTAGGTTTCATATCCCTCAGCATTAAAACTGTATGGAGCATCACGCGGATTATGTGAGTGGTGATTAGCATATACTGTTGTTCTGCCTCTTGGACTGTTGTGTCTTTTGGCCACTTTATCATCAAGATATTAAGAAGCTCAGCATTGCAACCTATGCTGTCTGATAAAATAAATGTTGTGTCTATGTTGCCATTGTTGAGTAAAAGGCTTTCCTAAGTAGGTCCTTGCCTTGAGAAATATATTCACTTCTTGACCCAATTCTCTTCAAAAGACTGAAAGACAGAGTCAAGTGTATCACACTTTTGAAATGAAAATACCACTCAAGTCTGCTCTGTAATTTATGGTCTGTCATGTAAACATCTCCTGATGTTCCCTTCAAACCTTCCCTGGTTTTGCACCTTTGGAATATTATAGGACAAAGTGAAAAGAATGAAGTCTTTCAAAAAGGAAAATTAGTCTGTATGTTCCTTCTATTCAGGAAGAAAGCAAATCCCTGGGTTACTGCACAAATATCAATGTTTGAAATGATCTTGATTTCCCAACCTCTTCACTATTGTCCCACCTCTGAAGTCCAATTAACACAAAGCATTTACTCACTATTTGTATGGGCTGATAATTATTTAATAACACAATAATCTAAAATGCCAAGACACGATTACCATCTGATCCCAGCTGCTACCTTTAAGCCCCAAGAGATTCAAAACTGTGATATAGTCTCCTATAAAAAAGAGTAGGGTTAAATTTCAGGAAGCAAATACTTATCTGGTAGAGGAGAAACCCATGACCAGGCAGGTAGTTTTTCCAGTGTGAGGTTCAGCCCCTGCACTGATTTTTTTAAGATCATGGAGCAGATCCTCCTGGAAGATATTTTGAAACAAATAGAAGATAGGGAGGTGATTATAGAAAGCCAATCAGGCTTCACCAAGGGCAAGTTGTGCCTGACTAATCCAGTGACCTTCTGAGATGAAGTGACTGCATCAGTGGACAAAGCAAGAGCTACAAATATTATTTATATTGCCTTCTGTAAGTACCTTGAGAAGGTCCCCACAACATTCTTACCTCTAAATTGAAAATACATGGGTTTGATGGAAGGAATTGGTTGGATGTCTGCTCAATGACTCAATGACCAGGGGTTCGTACTGAGTCCAATACTATTTAACATCTTCATAAATATAGTGGCACAGTTGACACACCTCAGGGAATGGATATTGTCCAGAGGGATCTTGACAGGCTTGAGGGGTGGGGTTATGTGAAGACCACGAAGTTCAGCTAGGACAAGTGCAAGGTTCTGCACCTGGGTGAGGACAATTCCCAGTATCAGTACAGACTGGGGGAGGAATGAACTGAGAATCAGAGAATCATCGAATGATCTGCCCTGCAGAAAACGAGCTGGGTATACTGGTGAATGTAAAACTGGACATGAACCAGCAATGGCCAGCAAGGTGAGGAATTTGATTCTCCCTCTCTACTCCACTCTTGTGAGACCCCGCATGGAGTACTGGAGCCTGCTCCGGAGTCCTCAGCACAGGAAAGGCATGGACCTGTTGGAGCAGGTTCAGAGGACCACAAGAATGGTAAAAGGGCTGGAACTCTTCTCCTATGAAGACTTTAGAAGCTGAGGTTTTTCAGTCTAGAAAAGGTTCTGGGAAGACCCTATAGTGGCCTTTCAAAGGGAGCGTTAAGAAAGACTGAGAAAGACGTTTACCAAGGCCTGTAGAGACAAGATGAGGGGCAATAATGTCAAACTGAAAGTGGGTAGATTGGCTATAATGAAGAACATTTTTACCATGAAGGTCACAAAACAATAGAATAGACTCCCAGGGAAGTTGTGGATGTCCCATCACTGAAAGTGTTCAAGGACAGGTTTGAAAGGGCTTTGAGTAACTTGATCTAGTGGAAGGTGTCATTCTTCTATGGCCAAAGTATGACCTGTCAGTACAGGTGGATAATCTCAATCCCCAGATGTGGAAAGAGGCATAGAAGCCTAAAATGCCACTGACATCCACTTATGGGAACCTCTCCCACGGCATGCATAACCTCTCAGATCTCTGATGTCTGCAATAAATGTCTTATGACTGTCAAACATGGACATCTCAGCCATGTTTTGTAGAGTAGGAAAGGTCACTATCCCACATTGCACTCTTTGCAATATCTCTTGTCCTAGTCTTGGCAAGTGCACCATGTATAACTCCCTCCTCACTGACTCCTGAGCTATGGCTCTCCTTTCTCTTCATATTTCCCTTTTAATCTTTATTTACACACCTTTTTCTACTCTGTCCTCTGAGCTCAGAATTTCTTTCCCCAGGCGACTTGAAAAGTCTCAATTCAGATCACTCTATAGAAGTTTTCCCCCTTCTATGAATTGCCCAGGTACATGACTAATTTTTTTTAGCTGAAGTATTCAGAGACAGAACTTTCCTTTATGTCTCAAGTTGTTGTCACAACAGAATTACTACCATAATTTACAAAAGTCCAGATTGTACATTCACTGGAATTCTTCATCTGTGCCAGATGCTGTAAGAAGCAGCTCACATGACAGTTCATAAAAAAAAAAAAAAAAAGAAAAAAAGAAAAAAAAATTTCCAAAACGCTCTACAAGAGCATTTACTCTCTGGAGAGCTGGATCTTCCTGATTAAATTGGGTACTTATTTTTTAAGCACTGTGGATGCCTGAAGGCACTGCATGAATGTCATCCATTTGCTCATGCTTTTCTGAGCAAAGGTGAATCTGTTTCACTTTTGTTTTAAAGAGGTATTGGACAAGCAGTGAAGAAATGTCTTAGTGTAAGAGAACAACATACTGCAGCCTCCATTTAAATCTCAAGGCTCACAGGCACCTGTTACTCTATTTACTGTTCAGATATTCTTCAATTTATGGTGATATACATGGTTCCAGCATCATATCTTGTCTAATCTGTTACCAAAGGAAAAATTCTGGGTCATGACTGTTCTTCAGGCCTGGAATTTGTGTGTGATGGGAGCTGGAAGAGAGGTGTAAAAAACATGTCCCTAGTTGCTTGATTAGGATTTTAGTTCAGATTTGGGTAGGTTGCTATTGAAGAAAAAAAGCCTTAGTTATGATACTTAACTGTGCTAGTCAAAGCCTGTCAAATCCTTCAGATAATGTAATGAATTCTGTAAATGGAGTAACTGGTATACTTCTCAGATCATGACCAGCCAGCTAGTCTTTAAAAGATGAGAATGATACTGATGCTATTAGTTACTAGGGACTGGGTGGGAAAACCACAAGTGGTGAGGCTGTACATCAAATTTCAAGTTCAGTTTTGGGCTCCTCACTGCGAAAAAGACATTGAGATGCTGCAACATGTCCAGAGAAGGGCAATGCAGCTGGTGAAGGGTTTGGAGTAAAAGTCTTATGAGGAGCAGCTGAGGGAACTGGGGTTGTGGAACCTGGGAAAAAGGAGGCTCAGGGGGTACCTTGTCCCTATCTTCAAGTACTTGAAAAGAGGTTGTAGCAAGGTGGGGTTTTGTCTCTTGTCCCAGATAGCTAGTGATAGGACAGGAAGAAGTGCCCTCAAGTTGTACCAGGGGAAGTTTAGTTTGGATATTAGGAAAAATGTCTTTACAGAAAGGATTTTCTGACATTGGAACAGATTATCTAGGAAAGCGGTGGAACCAAAGTCCCTGAAAGTATTCAAAAAACATGCGGATGTGGCAGCTGGGGCCAATGGTTTAGTGGCGAACATGGTGGTGCTAGATTAACAGATGGACTGGATAATCCCATAGGTCTCTTCCAATCTAAACAATTCCATGAATTTAGGTGCAGCATTAGAAAGGTCATAAATAGCTATCAAGAGCCTTCATCTCCATATCTGAGAGGATTTAAATACCATTACAGTGAGTAGTGAAGCACAGTTTCTGCCACCTTCTACTAGTAGTCCATTGAACTAATTTTGACATTGGACTTGATGTCAAAAGTCCAGTTTTTGCGGGACTACTATTCCCATCAAAATAATTTAATTCTAGTTGGCACTGGTTTTTAGATCTTTTGTTCACAGAGGCTTAGAAAGATCAAATAATGTCTGGAGAAGAGAATCCGTCCATTAATTATTTGCTTGCCAATAAATCCACAAAGATATAGCCTACAAGCATGTATATGGATATTTTGCAGTGTTTCAAGCTCGCTGTCATTCATTAATGGATAATTTGGAAGAAGCAGTTTCTTTCCTGAAAAGACAAGAGGACACTGTCCCATGGCACTGATGCATAGTTGAGTTTATTCACATTTACGTGCTTGATAGAACTGAGACTATCATTTCTACAGCTGGATTTCAGTGTCCACATGATAATTATTTCTTAGTGCTTTAAATTGTCTTCTATTACTCCAGCTTACTAACAGCTCAGATGAAGCATATTAGGATATTATTTGCTAAGGCTGGATAAGGACAAATAGTGCAATGAACTTTGCTGATGTTGATTTGGAAAGCTTAGGTGCCAGATTTTGGTTTCTACTCCTTTGGCACAAGGTTGACAAAATTACCGAAGCCCTACCAGTATAAGACAGGAACCCACTTTTTCTCCTTCTGGTTTTTATTTGATAGACAGATGCACTAGCAGGAACTCAAAGTCCCTTTTCTTCTAAAGACGTCATGTGCAAAATGTTAGGCTATAGTGTTATCTGGTATTATAAAGCTCTCTGAAGCAAGCAGAGTCCAGTGAGTTCTCAGCAAGATGGGAACAGTGGCTTATTCACGTCACAGCTATATGCTATTTTTGGCATGCAGTTGGCTTTTCCTTATTAGGAAAATAAAAACTATTCAAACAGAAAGTTCTTCTAGCTCGGTATATATATCAATTTGCGTGTTTTCAGACATATTGATTTCCTTTCACCTGCAAAAGCTTACTTTTTTTTAAATCTGCAGAATTTTGTTTGAGACTGGTTCTTTTCAAACTCCCTCTACTTCTGTGCTTCCTCTTTGAATGTGGAAAAGGGTTATCCCTTGGGAATTAGGATGGATCTGGTTATATGCCCAGAGGAGAGGAAGTTAAGGGAGACAAACAAAGCGTGGTGAATGCACAAACTTCATTTGGCTTTCTGTGAGTAAAGCAAATACCCATATACCAAGGTGGCCCTGCACAGGAAAGACTACAGGGACGCCACATCTATGCAGTGTGTCTATACCTCTCTCAATGTTCCCCTTGTACATAACTTCTCTTTTACTCAAACCTCTGAAAACAAGCTCTGGAGCTGGCTGGGACAAGGATTTTAAAAGAAGAACCAAGATAACGTTGACTTTGTGCCTTCCACAGAGATTAAGAAGAAATGTTTACTGAATAATGTCTCAAAAATTTTTCTGGTTCTCTTTTGTTATTTTAATTGAAATACTGCATCTGTGCACTACAACAAGGCCTGATTGAGGGCAAATCTGTCCTAACAGCATCGTTCCAAGATGGTTTTTGCTTGATCCATACCAATCCATTTTTGAACAAAAGTTGCAACTTACTAAATTAATACTTACTGACACACATCGCTTAATATATAAGCAGAAAGAAAAGACGTGTCAGTCTATTCTTTATAGGCTCTACTGAGGGGATGAGATTACACAGTTGTACAACATGACTTCCTTATTAGGAGAATAAAATCCCTATTATTGGAAAGCATCCCTTGGTCATCTCTTGAAGTACTTCAGATTTTCTCCAGTGTCTTCTTGTTATTTAAAAGGAATGTAATTCACATCCATAACGGTCATGGGTTATTTTCTGGACTAGATCTCTGTCAGGATGGCAGGCATACATTATACAGTAAAATCATGCCGGGACAAGGGTAGTTTTCCTTTTGTTCTGAATGAATGGAATAATAAATGAAGATGTAAAGCTGTTCATTTGAGTATGTGTTTATGGTCCCAGCTGGAGATCAGCTCCCTTCCAGATTAACACATAAAAGCAAATTGAATTTAGTCCAAATTATTCACTATTTTTTTCTTATATTGAACTAAAATTACTTTCTGAAAGCTTTGTGGGGTTTAACCAGAACTAAACAGGAGCCACTTCATTTGCTGCTGATCCTGAATTGGAACTCACCCAAAACAGATACTGCTTCAATTTACCAGCTTACAGATGAGATTAGCATGTCCTAACACCCTTTGAGTGCCGCAGGAACCAGATCTCTTGTAAGACTTGAATTAAGCCATGGCATAGTTGTGGTTGTTCCAGAGTATGAGTATTGCTTTACTCTCAAAGCAATCTCACTTAAAGATGATGACTTCATTAAAAGAGGGATTCATCCCATCTCAGGATTGAACATTTGATTTAAGCTGGTTATCTTCATTTACAGAGGGAGACAGGGGTATATCTAGTGGAAGATTCACAGGGAGCCCAAATGACTACTTTAGACTACTTTCATGATCTTCCGGAGAATGCTGGATGAAAATTTCACAGTTAAAAGGTCTACATATGTACAGGCACCTTTTTGATATTACAAACAACAACTTCTTTGTTCCATATCTCTCCAGCTGATACCTTTATTCTTCCTGAGACACCTCAAACCAAGAACTTTGTAAAGTGACTGGCTTCCACGTCATGTGGAAAGCTCACATTTTTCAAAAATGGCTTTTTTTCCTCTTTTTCATCACAAACTGGCAGCACCAATCTGAGCAAAATCAATGGAAAATATAAACTCTAAAGTCATTATGAAGTAGGAGAGGGGAGAGAAGGAGATTTTTTTATTTTTATTTTTATTTGAATTTCCATGATTGAATGAAAACAGGATGGTGAGAATCTCTCTCCCCTCTCTCCTTAGTTCTTGCCCCATCTGTAACTAGTAGAGATGACAAAGAAAGAATGGATTGTTCAAACTTGTTTTGTCCATGAAAGTATCCATTGCAAGAATTAATTTTTTCTCTCAAAGATCTGAAATGCTTCATTTTACCAGCCAGACTGGATGAATGCTGTGAAGTAGTTATACCTAAATAGATTCATTTATTTTAATCAATCTGCTTTAGTTATGCTTGCATCTACTCTGTGTTTGCTTTCCACAAATATTCATGCAATTAATTTTTTTAGAACAAAGTCTTTCTCAAAGTAAATATTAAGTATGAGCAGTCAAATGTATATGGAAAGGAAATTTTACATTGCCTTTCTGCAAGGCTTCAGAAAAAAAAAAAGAAACAAACAAAAAACTCAGGAGTATTAGGTTTATTCCTGATGTCAAGAAACAGTAAGAATACAGAATAACAGAAGGGACACGTACAAACTGAAAAAAAACAGGTCCTGGTTCCCCTGAATTCATTAGGGGAATGCCTGTACATTTCAGACTGACAANTGTACAAACTGAAAAAACCCAGATCTTATTTCAAATTCAGGTCCTGGCTCCCCCGAATTCATTAGGGGATTGCCTGTACATTTCAGACTGACAAGATTTTATCATACCTCCAAGATACTGAGTACATTTCTTTTTGCCTAAGGGTAGGACAATGCTGACCTAATAAATTCAAGAAAATCCCTTTATATTTTGGAGACTTTAAAATAGCACAGAGTAGGTAAGTAATCCCTTTCCATTACTGTTCCAGATTAATTTTAGACAATTTTGGGCTGTGTCACTGCCAGAAGAGATATTTTGCCAGTCCTGGCTATGCCCTCCCATTCCTTTCCTCACACCTGGCACTCTGGTTGATTCATTTAGTTTGACTGATGAGCTGAGTCAGCAGAAAAAAAAGGTTGTGAGTTTGTTCTGAGAGAGATTGGTTTCATTGCAATAAGCCCCCCTGATCTGACTGGCACCTTGGCTGCACAAAAAGAAGTGTCTGTAGAGGGAGGGTGTCAGGAACAGAGGGTCTGGGCAAGCAGCAGGCATGGGACTGCCTCTCCACTGCTTTTAAGCCAGCTACATCTGTGCCCCTGAAATAGTGCCTTTGCAATATTGAGCAAGAAGTGTGGAAAGAGGCTCCTGTAGCTGCTTCTCTGACTCTTCTGGATGTTTTGCCTCAGAAAGGTTGAAAAGCACAGTCGCCATTTCAGTCTTCAGAAGATAGTTTTCAGGCAGCAGACAGCAAATCGGCACATAAAAACACACTGTTTTTGAAAGGGACGTTTTTCAGCCCTTTCTCGGAGTCAGGGAGGCACATCCTGCTCCTTCTTGGTATTGACAACATTTGTTAAAATGAAGAGGTGGCTCAGCTCCATACCATGCACTTGCCCCTCGGGGTGAGCATGTGTTCCAATGGGCCTACAAGCTCTAAACCTGGCCCGTGCTCCAGAGGCTCCAGGGCTCTCCACACCATGCATCTGAGGTGCCAACAGCAGCCTCATGGGGAAGAGTTCTGTCCTCCTTTCCCTGTTGCTGCAGCACAGCCTGCCAGGCAGCTTCTGCTCCCCTGCTTTCAAGGCAACAAACAACACACTGCCACAACTCACATGGGTGTTATTGGATTCACAGATCTGTTACCTATCTTGGAAGCAGCCCTGAACTGCCTCTCCCAAATGTCAATTTTAAAGGTAGTACCTCCACGGAAGCAGGGCAACCACCTCTTTCTGCTACCAGTGGAAATCCCTCCAGCATCAGGATGTTAAACCTTTGGCCTTTATCCAGTCGTCTCCATCCACCCCTTCCTACCATTCACTACTGATGTCTCAACAGCTGTAGATGTGTTTTGTTGTAGCCAAACTCAGTCATTTCAGGTTCCCACAGGAGTACTGTTTCTAGACCCTTATAATTTTCCATTGTGTCTCTGTTGAAATAGAGAATACTGAAAGTCTTTTATGGAGGAGGTTTATAAAATATGAACATCTGTTTGTTATGAAACTTAATGCTGACAGCTTGAAAGAGCCATCTAGAAAAGTACTTAAAGTGTTCTTTGTGTGTATAAGAACAAAAGGCTTATATTGGTATATCGGAGGAGACACCTGCCTCAGGTAAGATTTATTTCAAGATATTGTCATTAGGGACTTACAAAGGATGCAAAACAGATAATAGGAATTCTCCTGAGACTGCTCTCCAAGCTGCACTTAAAATGCCAGACTTTCTTGGCTCGGGATCACTATCAGTCATGTTACCTGGGTATACCCGCATTTCTTCAGGTTTAGCTTTCTACTGTCTGAGATGGCTGCAATCACTGGCAAGGGAAAATCACTGGCATTTGCCAGCTGCAAGTGATGGTTGACAAGGTTACATGTTAATATTCTGTGACTATAAAGAGCTGCCTCAGACAGGTAAATTCTAATGGAAAATTAACAATGTACTTATCTTTGAAGTGATACTATTGAATTACATTTGGTGTAGCAGTCAATTTTATACCTTGGTTTTACATCAAACTTTAATAAGCAGCATGAGAACAGGAAAACAGTAAATAGAGAGCATTGTTTGAGGCATTCTTCCACACATCTCTGTATCCAAGGGGGATGAGAGAGTTACTCTGTTCTAAAGAATGCATCTGTCATATTAGTGGACCATTTGGTACATTGCCAAATATGAGTGTCAGATGCTGCCAATACGGATAATAGTGGGATCCTAGAAATTAGAAATGGAAGAAGCTTATTTGATTTACAGCCTGCCTTTCTGTTGATATACTGCTAAATGACTTTCTCTGGTGTGATCTTTAACTGCTTTTTAAATAAGTCCAAAGTTATACTCTATTAGCCAGTCATCAGGGCTGAGGAACTCAGAGCCAGAGGAAGTGTGCAGGTTAAACCTCAAGTCAGAAGAAATTGTTCCCAGTGGAAATATTTTTTTTTTTCCAGAGACTACTTATTGTCTTGCATTTATTCAAATGGAGCCAAGAAGACAAATTGACAAAGCTGTGCCTCAAAAATAAAGTGCAAAACAAAACATGCTGACGACTTTTTAGAGCAACACTGAAATATAGTTGGCCCATACGGTGGCTGTATGTTCTCCAAGTATTATTGTATTTTTATAATGATTTGCGTACTCTTTCCCCTTTTTGGTTTATAATGAATTAAAAAAGGGGAGGGTACAGGAACCACAAAATAATTGCATCACACGGACTGGATTAAAAAAGCAAAGGTTTCTTCTAATCTACTAGGTTGGATTATATATGGTGCAACTTGAAACACAAGAAGACCCAAAGGAAAACTGAACAGTGAGTAAATTTAAGTTTCTAGTGTCCACTTGAAGAAATGGTGCAAAGTATTTCAGCTTAAACTTTGACGAACCTTTATTTGTGTGTACATTGCCAGTTTAAACATTGACATATACAAAGCCATTCAAACCTGTAAATGCAGCATAGCCCATAACAGATTATCTTTCATACCATTGTATGAAATGTCAGCTTAGCAAATACTACTCTTCTGTAAAATTTACTAATTGTCTTAAAAACCAAGATAAACCTCTGGTGCCATGGGCAATCTCAGTTCAGAGCTGCTGGACCACATGCGGGCAGACTAATTTATGAGATACGAGAGCATATGTATGCAGGACATACAACATCTCCTGTGGTTAATAATGCACTAATATGGTTATCCCTGGTTCTCTTTGGGCTGGCTTTTATTAAGCTTCCAACATGTTATCTTTTATCTATCGCTTGTAGCTTTGACAGCTTTAAATCCCTGAATTCACTGAAGAGATTACTAGGGATAGGTTCATCCTGGAGGGTACCATAGCTAAGAGACCTCTGGAAATGCCTTATACCCTCCCGCCCCTCACATGCCAAAAGATGCAAGGATGTGAGGATGTATGCTCAGGTCCCAGCCTTATAAGCAGTAGAGCTGATTCAGGAAGATCAGGCCTCAGGGCATGCAGCAATTCATCTGCCTCATGCATTGTCCAGAATGGCATAAAGAAAACAAAAGGCTGCTGTCTTTCAGACAATTTCTGAACAGAAGAGACAACAAAATGGATTACTGATTTCTTTGCTTTTTGAAGGATCGGTCTTGGTAGTTTACAAAACATTCCCCAGGGACATCACTTAAAATACTACTGGAGTCTAAGAGTGAAAGTGATTATATTTTTGGACTGTTCATAAAATTGCATCAGAATGATAATTCTGTACAGTTGGGAGGGAAATTAAGCTGTGGTCATAATACACTGCTTTGCTTATGGTTTTCTTAATTTTCTACTGGCAGTATTCAGGTAATAAGAGTTGGCTTCCATTCCTGGACTGATGAACTCATTTTGGAGAAACAGAGTGTCCTGAACTAAATGTAACTCAGACCAATGCGAAAGGTGATCAGGGCCAGTTGGGTTTCAGATACTTCAGGAGTATTTCACAGAATCACACAGAATCACAGAATATGCTGAGTCGGAAGGACACACAAGGATCATCAAGTCCAACTCCTGGCCCTGCACAGCACCATCCACAAGACGTTGTAGATACAATGGTTGAACTCTGTCAGGCTTGG
>VYXB01004630.1:135452-166495 GCA_013397135.1 Pachyramphus minor
TCCTGTGTCCAAGTCATTTATGAAGATGTTGAAGAGCACAGGGCCCAAGATAGAGCCCTGTGGAACCCCACTAGTGACAGGTCACCAGTCTGATGTCCCCCCATTCACTATTTACCCTCTGTGCTCAACCCATGAGCCAATTGCTTACCCACCACATGATGTGTTTATCCAGCTGCTTGCTGGACATTTTGCAATGTGTTCTCTTTTGCTGTGGCTGTCTATGCACACATCCCAAGGAAGAGCTTGGGCCCAGCTCTAGAATTGTCTCTATTCAGTGGAAATCCTGTTCCCTTTTCCAGCTTCACAAAGCTCAGCAGGACTCTGCTGGGTGGCTCGGTAGCCATCTGGCCATGACAAACTTAGCTGGAAGTTAACTGTGGCAGGTCAGTCTTGCTTCTAATTTCAGGGTATAAACTGCAACTAATCCAAACAAAGTGAACACTAGATATACCTACTGATAAATGCATTTTTTCAGAGGGTGATCCCTACAGGCTCAGCCCTAATGGTTTGACCACTTCAGTACAGTCTGGCCACATCCTGCACTAATCATAACTATCCTCTGGGCCCCCTGTGATGCTTCTGCAGCTCCAGGACATTGAAACTCTTTTGTATCAGAACCTGAGGGGAGTTATTTGGTTCAAAGAGCGCAAAATAACACTAGGACTGTGCTGTAGGACAGTGAATTTCAGCATGAAACTGAAAGTTTGAGTTATTTGCACCAGTTTGTATCCTCAGGGCATGTGGAAGGATCTGAGGTGTAAATCCCCCCAGGACACAGCTGGAGGGCTACAGAGGACAAAAAGAAACCAGCACAGGGGTGTCTTATCCACTCTGCCTTTTAGGAGCAAAAGCTGGTGTAACTTCAGAAGTGCACCGGGCTTCACTTGAGCCAGAACTAGTTGATACACTTCAAAAAAGAGACTAAGAATGAACAAATGCTCTGGTACCCTCTTTGCTTTGGATGATCATGCACACAGGGACCTGAGATTGTTCTTGAGAGCTAAGCTGCTTGGCAGTGTACAGTTTACTCTCATGCCCCACACACTGTAAAGTAGACTAGACTGAAAACCTTCTGCCTTGGGTGGCCAAGCATTGGAACAGGTTACTCAGTGGTGGAATCACCATCCCTGGAAGGGTTCAAAGAACATTTATATGTGATGCTTAGGGACATAGTTTAGTGCTGGACCTAGTGGTAGACCTGGCACTGCTGGGTTAGTGGTTGGACTTGATGTTCTTAGAAACCTTTTCCAACCTTAATGATTCAGCGATTCTATGCATCTTGCCCATTTGCGGTGGTCTAGAACTGGTAGCTGGTTTGGCAGAACCCAAAGAAACAGTTCAAATTATGCTCATTTAAATGCTCTCTGGGGAACACTTTCCTCCAAAATCAGTATATGTCACACTCAGCATTGATGTTTCACCTTTCCTACAGGGGAAGATCTCTCACAGTTGACAGTATCAAAGAGTAGATATCAAAGCTCAGGGGCGCCTTGCAGATCCAGGAATAGTACTTTGCCTCATCACAGCAACTTACACAGGGTGCAACGTATACTACATATGGCATGGAAAGGAATCTGTCATTTTCGTAAGATTCCTTGTGATATTTCAAACCTCAAGAATGAACACTGAGTGACATATTTATGTGACTGGAACCCCTTTGCGCTTGCAGTCTCCTGCCTTCACACATTTTTATGGGCTCATCGAGTACAGCTCTTTCCAGTGAATCAGGTATTTCAACTTTAAAGGTTACGGATGTGGAAGGATATAGAAATTTTTTTTCACTTCAAGTCTAAGTGCTCTTTTTTTCCCCTAATTTTTATTGTTTTCCTCAGACCAACTTGTTCCTTCGTGTTTTTCAAACTGTAGTGTTGAAAACAAACACAAACTAGATAAGATTCTCTCTGTCTACCAAAAATTAAGTCTAACGTAACTGGAAGGAAGAAGAAGGGGAAAAAAAGTAGCATAAATATGCTTCCAACCATACTTTAGGGCAAACTTCAAAGTAACTCCATGTGGGGTTCCAGGAGGTAGTTTACTACACACATAGAGGCAGCAGTTCTGTGCAGAGCTGCATACATGAACATAAAAAAAAAAAAAGTTAGGTTACTTCTTTAATTTGTCTATAACTTTGATGTAGCTCTTATATTGCTAATGATATATGTGTCATTCCACTTGGGAACCGTATTTTACACTACTAGGCCAATATTCATTAATATGTCTTCTGGCCCTTGGAAAAAGCACTTTATGAGCGGCAATAAAAGCAGAAAAGGAAATACTATGCATTTCTTTCATATGAGTTCTTAGACATGCTAATATCTCTGAATACATCTTCTGATTACCTGCATTCACCTGAGAATCCCTTCCACAAATAATCACTCTCACTGTGTAAAAATTCTTTCATAATCCAATTTGAGAGAGAAATGGTGTTCATTTCTCACCCCATTTTTTCCATAATAAGCCTCAGGAGAAAAAAAAAGAAGAAAAAAAAAGAAAAAATTCCCTACCAGACAACTCTCTTTCTCTAGGCACTCACATCACTGTAAACACATTGAACTCAAGAGAAGAAAAATTAACCCCACTGGCTCTGCTCTCAATGCCTTACATTCAAAGAACCAGTCACTCTACAGACATTGCTTCTATTGTAGCCTCAGTGGACAGTAAAACATGTCCCTAAAGGAGGAGTGAAAGAGAAGACACGAAGTTTAAAGAAGTGAGAAAAAGCATGCAAGAAATTCAGATGCAAGAATAGAGACAGCTATTTCAATAATCATAGCATGAACAGGCACAAAGTGATGCTGAGGGCTATGACAGGTGTTGGGAAGGGCTAATTTTAGGACTTGAACATGTTTTGGAGTAGTTTTGCCAGAATAGTAAGCACAAGCTCAGTTACCATCAGCATGATGCCTTTCCCTGAAAGTTTGACTATGCAGAAACAGTTGCTGAGGTCTAGGTTTTAGGTCTAGCTGAGATCCTGCGCTGGCCTCTAATTAACTTCGCATTTATCAGGCTTGGCAGGGATCTCCCCTGCAATGCAATTTGGTAAAGATGAATGGAAGCGCAACATAAAATCCTTTTCTGGTGATGTTTCTGCAATGTCAGGACTTACAGAAAAACTTTAAGCTGTTATTAAAGCAAAACTGCCCTCTTCTGTGGCCTGTAATCAACATAGTCCTATCTGGACTTTTTTGTTTCCATTAGGTTGACTATGTATTAAATATACAGCAGTAATTTATTTTTCCCAAGTTTTAGCATTTAATACTTTTTCCTTCCAACAAACACTCATACATTAAACTGCTGGGGTTGGCAGTGACCTTCAAAGAGAGCAGCATCTGTTCCTTTCTTAAGCATCTTCATCTTTAACCCTTGTCCTCTCACCTCGTTCTAAAATGGTGGCAAGAAAGTGCAATTCTACCTGATGTACAGTATGATGTAAACAGGGTAAATAGCTAAGTGTGAATACTGCAACTTAGGTCCACACTGTTGCCTTCAGCAAAGATTTGTCAATGCTGGCAATTGATCCAATTAGGCAGAAACCCATTAAACTGATTCTATTTGGTAGGATTTGTATAACACAATATCACTTTACCATTAGCCCTCCTGACTGAGTCCCAGATGAGCTGTCAAAATCATAAAATCATAGAATGTTTTGTGTTAGAAGGGACCTTAAAGATCATTTGGTTCATCTAGTTCCAACCCCCCTGCCATGGAACCGTCCATCAGACCATGTTACTCAAAGCCCCATCCAGCCTAGTCTTGAACACCTTCAGGGATGAGGAGTCCACAGTCTCTCTGGGCAACTTGTTCCAGTGCCTAACCACCCTTACACTAGAGAATTTCTTCCAAATATCTAATCTAAACTTTCCTTATTTCTGCTTAAGGCTATTCCCCCTTGTCCTATAACTGTGTGCTCTTGTGAAAAATACCTCTCCAGCTCTCTTACAGGCCTCCTTTAGGTACTGAGAGGTGCTAAAAGATCTCCCTGAAGCTGTTCCTTCTTCAAGCTGAACAACCCCAACTCACTCAGCTTGTCTTCATAGCAGAGGTGTTGCAGTCCTATGATCAACTTAGTGGCCCTCCCCTGAAGTTGTTCCAACAGGTCCATGTCTTTCTTATGTTGGTGGCCCCAGAGCTAGACACAGTTCTCCAGATGGGGTCTCAGAAGAGCAGAGTGGGAGAATCCTCTCCCTCCACCTACTCGGCATGCTGCTTTTGATGCAGCTCTAGATGCAGTTGATTTTCTGGGCTCCAAGTGCTCATTGGTGGGTCAAGTTGAGCTTCTCATCCACAAACATCCCCTGTTCTCTTTTGAGCCTGTATTTGTGCTTGGGATTGTTCTGACCCAGATGCAGGACCTTGCACTTGGTTTTGTTGAACTTTATGAAGTTAGCACAGACCCACCTCTCAAGACTGTCAAGGTCCAGCTGGATGACACCCCTTTCCTCCAGCATGTTGACTACACCACACAGCTTGACACACTTTTTGAGGGTGCATTCAATTGCACCCTCCATGTTATTCATAAAGATGTTAAAGAGTGACGGTCTCAATACTTACCCCTGTGGAACACCACTCGTCACTCCTCTCCGCTTGGGCATTGAACCATTGACCACAAGTCTTTCAGTGTGACCATCCAGCCAATTCCTTTTCCACCAAGTTGTCTGTCTGTCAAATCCATGTCTTTCCAGTTTAGGGACAAAATACTAGGTTTAGAAATAAAGAGAAGGAAGAGAAAGGAAGTAGGAATCACTCCAGATCTCTGCAAGTGCGATGGAAAGGTGGGAGAAGTTCAAATATCAGAGGTACACAAAAGGTAGTTATACGACTGAAGGTACAGAAAAGAAGACCATGAAGGAAAACCATAGTGATGGTCAGTGGTCACAATATGTCAGAAAGAACTATCACTTTGCTGAGAATTATGTGTTTTGCTGTGACACAGACATAATTAAAATGAGGTGGATGAAATCTCCAGCACTCAGACATATCATCCACCCAGCTATGCAAAACAGCATGACTCAGACCTGCAATACCATTTAGTCTCCAACTCCCATTAAATAATATTAAATACAATTTTGCGAACTATGCCCTCACAACAAAATTTCCTTTCCCAGCAGCAGATTCTCACCTGTAACTTAGTGATGCTTTCCCATTCTTCCCATCTTTAATTTCCCAAGTCTTCTACTTTCTCTTCCTTATACACTTACTTTCCAGCGGGTATCATTTGGAGGATGCATCATTCTTCTCAAAAATCATGCAATATTCTTCTGCATATGATATGAGATGTCCAAGGGAACTCATTAAAAAACAAGACAAAGATCTTACTCTCCAACCAAATAAGCTAGGGCAAGTTTAGTACAGAGCAGTAACTAAAATGCCTCATTCTGGCTCTACTGCTCATGCAGAGAGTAAGAATATACTCAATAAAACAAACTTAAACCATTAACAGAGTTGTGAACTCTATTAGGCTTTGGCTTATTGCCTTTGCAGGAGCACACAGTACCAGTCAAGTACAGAAATTAGATGTACAGGCAAATGATCTGGGATATGGTCACAGAGTACAATCTTTCAGACCTTTGGAGCTATTTAGCTGCTCTCAAAACACACACACAACAACTTTGATAATTACACTCTCTGCAAAACCTAGGCATGGAGCACTGGAAGCCTTTTAGGGGCTCTTCATCATTTCCTGCCTTTGCTAGAAGAAGGTCAATTTACTCCTATTTCAGCAAGCTTGGGCAGAGTGAGAGAAGAGAGACTGGATTGTCAGCATTATTGAAAAGATTCATGATTAGTCACACTCACTTGAAGACAAGTTACTTGCCAGACGCTACACCACTCATTAGGAGACCTGCAAGCTGGCAGCCCTCCAGCAGCTGTGAAACAGCTCCAGAGTGGAAGACCCAAGAGGACCCCTGAAACCCCATGGTGTCCCAAACACTGGAGTGCAAAAGCCCTGGTCAAGCATGCCTCTGTGTGATTGGTGCCCAAGAATTCAGCAAATAAATCTTGTGTTCTATAGTGAGAAAAAAAAAGAAAACTTTTCATAACTCAGTTGTTGCTAATGCTAAGGTAATGTCTTTTGAGGCTAGTCTGAAATTGTTGCCTTTGCATTGCACCCTTTTAGGGGGAAAGCTCACACTTAGGTGGCCAGAAGACTTTTTCAGTAATCTGGGAACTTGGACTGCTTCCCAACATAATTCAGGTCAGATCTGCTTCCTGCAGGAGACACTGCTGAAAATGCCCTGCTAGCTCAGGCCCACAAGAGCTGTTTCCCTATTTGCGGTATAACTTCCATGCCCTTGGCTTTGCAGTTGCTCTTATGTGAGGACAGAGTGCAAATAGCATTTCATTGCTCTCCCCTACATGCTTGAGTGTGCTTCTCTTTGGGTTTTCCCCTTCTTGTTCAGTGCCAGCTCAAGCCAAACTGTCCAAATTTTTCCAGCTGTCCCAGCATTTGATAGATTTTGACTTCCAATTCCCATTCCAGAAGCATCAGAAGAACCAGATATTCACATGCACCTTACTACATGTGCAGGCTAATTTAAAAGAGGAGATGTAAGAAGCAGCATTAGCAACCCATGTTTAGCTCACTTAACCCAAGCACTTCATGGGACGCAGAGAAGTGAGGGTTGGTGAGATGGCCAAGTCAGGCCAGCAGCTCCCCGGCTGTCAGCTGCACTGTCCTTCTCCTCTCCTTTCCTCTCATTTCACCATCATCCAGTTCAGCTCTCCCCCTCCTAGCTCCAGCTCTTCATTTGATCCCTCAAATATTCAAAAAGCTAACCAAGCCCTGCCAGCTCCCACAGCAATCCACGCAGTGACAGCCCAACTGCATGACTCTCCTGCCAGTGTGTGCTACCCCCTTCTTTGACCTGTAATTGCACATTATGACTTTCCACGACAAACCTGACTAAGAGCTTCCTACACCTGCCCACTCCCAGCTGTTTGCTGCTGTGTCCTTCCCAGCTGCTTTTCCAGTGAGCAGATTCAATTGAGCCTGTGGCTACTATCTAAAAATGGATGGGTGTTGTTTTCTTTTTTTTTCCTTTTCGGAAGGAAAGGAAGTGATTTGGGTCATTATAAGCAAACACACCAAGCTGAGAAGCAGTAAAATGGAGCTGAAGGGAGGGGTTTGGGGAAGCAGGACAGAAACATATGATCAAGATACAACATGAAAAGACACTGGGAGAGGCTTGCACTATAGCTGTGCGGAAACACAAAAGAAATTAGAAAAATCCTGTGTAAAGTGTAACACTTTTCCTTTCATTACTGGAGCATCTTTTGACAGCTTTATTCCATTTGCTGACTGAAATTAAGGTTGCAAAGGTTTTGGACTGAGCACATATTCTTTATAAAATATTACTATATTTCAGGAAGCAAAAGTTAGCTACTCTCTCTTGTTTCTAAACTACTCAAAAACCTCACAAGTGAAACAAGTAAGGTACAGCAGCCTGGACCCCTTCAGCTGACTGTGGTCTGATTCACGTCCTATGCTTATGCAGAGCACTATCCCTGCCTTCCACCACTGCAAAAAACAGCTTTAAAAAAAATAAAAAAATCCATATTTTGAGGAAAATTAAGATTCGGTATAAATGTTTTCTCCAGACAGAACTTACAGTTGAAAGATTTTATCCTCTTCCTTCAAGTATACAGTATTACTGAGATCTCCAGATGTGGGACTCAGGAGTGCAGTTACAGGAGCCAGGGTGGTGGATAGGGCCCATTCACTTCTGAGAAGCCATATTCATGCACATGTCCAGGGTGTGCATATTCAGCACATATTTTAGACAGCTGTTAATGCTGGTGTGACTTGGACAACATTTTAAAACGCAGTTTCTCCCTTCCCTCACCACAGACACATCCAAAACACTTATAGGGATAAAATTTCTAACAATTTCCCTGAAAGAGTGACCTTTATCACCCTTAAAAATCCCCCTTCTGTTCTATCCCCTTTTGCTGTCAGTGTGGATGCTGGCCACCTGCCTGCTCCTATACTGCCATTCTGGACTCCCCCTGATCAGCAAGGACTCTTTCTTTCTGTGTAGAAGGTCTCAATGGCCAAAACTAAACCTTTCAGTCACAGATTCATGTTCAGGGTTTTCTGGAGAGTTCTGAAAACAACATGAAGCCTTCCACAGATCTGCCACATCTCATGGACTGGAGAGGGAGCATCCAGCTTGTGTTGGGCGAGGGCTGGTACATTTTCAGTAGGCGGAGGGCAGACACCAAGCGTGAGAGCGTAGGACGTATGAGCTGCAGCAGAAGGTTAGTGGTGAATACCAAAGAATCCCAAAATTATGTGTTGTAACCCACAAGTGGTTCCAGGGGAGTTTCCATTCAAGACTGTGATTCAGAAAAGATGCTATCACAGGCAATAGCATATCAGCCTAAAGTTGCCACTAAAACCATCTGTGACAATCATCCTCTTCTTAGATGGGTGATTACCTTGCCCCCATGGTTTTCCATTAACTACCATCTTGTTCGCACATAAAGTGTTGACAAGGCAAGAAACCAGAAAACTCTAGCCTCTGGCAGAACTGGTCTCAAACTTGTAGCACAAAACCCATGGCAAAAGGCATCGGCTACTTCTGGAGCTATAGAAATGATTCGTTGCTCCCCAGGAGCAGCCTGGCCTGAAAATGGGCTACAGGGAAGGTGAGCTGAGAGTGCTGGAGCCGTGCAAGGCTCACCATGAGATGGCAGCCTTCCCCACCGCCTTTGCATGCCCCGAATGCTGGGAAGATGTGCCAACCCCAGCTTCAGCACAGAGCAGTTCTGTCTTCCCGACAAAGATGTGCTGCCAAGATTTCAACAAAGGGCTCCCTCAAAAAAAAATAAAAATCAGCCTTGCTTTGCAATACATGGGGTTATCCCTTGGTAAAATCCTTTTTCTTCATTGAAATAAAACCCAAATCCAGCAATTATGTATTGCCAGTGCATGTTCTCCCCACACAAATCTACCCACTGCAGATTGGTCCCACAACTGAAATGTGGCTCAGCACAGCACATTGCCATCTCCCTGGCATTGCTTTGCACACGACAAAAAGGCCTCTGAACACTGCCAGACACATCTCAGAGAGAAGAGCTCCATCATGGGCTGAGGGGCAGCAGGAGCTGTGGTGGTATCCCATTCAAAGGTTCCCATGTCTCCAGTGCCTTCTGGAAGCACATGCAACATGATGTCAGTGGAAAGTGCTGGCATAAAGGAGTAGGAGCACAGGGCTATTGGCCCCATGGCAATCCACTTCTGGGAAATGGTTTGTGTTGCAGAGCCTGT
Source organism: Pachyramphus minor (assembly GCA_013397135.1). Taxonomy (NCBI): domain Eukaryota; kingdom Metazoa; phylum Chordata; class Aves; order Passeriformes; family Tyrannidae; genus Pachyramphus; species Pachyramphus minor. The sequence goes on from VYXB01004630.1 coordinate 144,724, forward strand.
TAGGACTTACATTGTGGAGCAACCTGTGCCGCCACTCCTTTATGGACACAAGGAGACCAGGCAGAGCTCTACCTCAAGCTGGACTCACCTGTATGTTATTATCACAGAGAGCATCCAAATGGATTTGGAAACATCTGAATAGCTTCTGACTCCGGGTAGTTGTGCTAGTAGGAGGTAACCCAAGGGACAGAGACACTACAAACCCACAGAGAAATAAAGGAAAAAATTCATCCACAGAGCTGACTAATCTCTTTCCTTAAACAGATGGAGTCACTCCACATGTAGGATTGTGTCTATTTAAACCTATTTCAATGAATTTTGATTTGAAAGTGCACTAATGTGAACCTGGAGAATCAGCGTTGCTGTGGATGAGTCAGAGAAACTCTCATGTGTCAGGTGCTGACTTCAGTCACACCACTGTGACTCTGGGCTCTCTGCAGGTAGTAGTGTGATTTCAGTGGGAAAATTGCACAACTGTGATCAAAATCTGCCTCACTCAACCCGAGGTGATGTCCTGGTCTTGCTGACAGTAGCATCTGACCTCTCGCAGTTTCAGTCTTCACTGGGTTTACATGTGAACAGAGGTCAGCTGCTGAGCACACCACTGAAAACAGGAGGTGACAGGATAAATAAGCAGGACTTGCCTCCAACATCAGCTTTGTGAGTACAGCTGTGTCAGCAGGGATGTAAGTGTGGCACGGCCTGCTCCCTTCTCCAGGTTCTCCGATCTTCCTTTTCAGACCTAGACCCAGAGTAACTTCATAGCCTTCAACAAAGCAATTCCCAACTGACCCTTGCATAAAGAGGGACTGAATCTGCCCCTTTGGTTTTTCAGTAGTGTCACACTTGATGGCTTTCTAATTGTGCTAGAGCGTTCCTGTGACTTTCACAGCTTTCTTCAGGCTATAAGTACGGTGGATGACTTTAAAATCATGGGCAGCAGCCAAGCTTGTATACAGAAAACATTCAAATATAGATGACTTTTCACCTTTACTTGCCAGAGGCCAAATTCTTTCAAACAATGATAAACCTTATTTAACCAGGAAGTCTTCAAATTCTGGAGTGGGCCTAAAGGTCATGAGGTCTGAGATGACCTTGAAAAGTAACTTTTATCGTGGTGAACATCCTGGGGGCTAAAGGCTCAAACAAATATGTTCTGATATCTAATTCTCCAAAAAGCAGGTCTGTGGTGCCAAAGGTTATCTACTTAGTGAAATATTCTCTGCAGACCTGCAGAGATGTAAGACACTGTATGTATTTCCTCATAATTACAAGGGATTACTCCTAATTAATAAATACAGGTCTTTAGGAGGAGGATGATTTAGAATTGAAGGGTATGCAGGCTTCCTGCAAAATGCATGGCACTTGATATGATGATTTCATAGGATCAGAACATGTAAAGCCAGAGGCAGAAGGATGAACACTAATCTGTAGATCTGAGCATGGAGATTTTCTTATTTTGCAGGAAAGCAAGCAAATAGGAAGAATGCAATTGCATTGAGGGCGCTTATGCACAGAGCAGAAGGCGGCTGTGTGTGAAGCTACTCCTGCTCATGCTCACAGAACTAACATACAGGCCAAACAAATAAGGCAACAGAGGCAGAAGGCAAATGAGTGAGCAGGGTGAGAGGAGACTAGGATTGGAGATCAGAAAAAAGACGTGGAAAAAAGAAAAGCAGCAGCGTAGCTAGGAGGCTGCAAGCCTCCAGTGTCCCAAGGCACAGCATGAGTAACAGGCTAAGTATGCACGGCTGGGTGGAGCACCACTGGGCAGTCACTCAGGCAGGGCAGTCCCACTGCAATTCCATTCATCTGAGGGAATTTACTCCAAGGATTAATTGCAGCAAGAACTACGTAGGTAGTAAGGCGCTTTTGAGTTGCCTGAGTATTGCTGGGCAATCCATGAAGACTCTGACCATGTAGACATTCCGGCATTCAGCAATATCTACCTCTCACTGACTTTTAAAAGTGGCTTCCCTTTGCTTGTAGCTGTAGCATCTCACTCCATGTGCTTTGACTTTGCAGTCTGAAACTGTGATACCTAACCCTACATGTTCTCCTGTATTCTTTGCCTTGTATTGAGCCTGGCCAGACATGAGATCCCTGCAGTGCACCCAGCAGCTACTGTGCTTCATATCCAGATGTCCTGTGTATCTATAAAACCCCTGTGATTCCTCACCAGCATGAGGTATAAAATATAAATATGTGCAGGTAACAAGCTGAGAAGTTAACCTGAGGACTCCTTTTCTGCATCAATCTTCCTTGTTTTCCTGCATGCTTTTTCTGCTTCAATTCAGGTCTCTTTGGCTCTAACTCTGGTTCTGTCATGGTTACCTGTAGACATGTAAGTGCATCACATGTTAATATTGGCATTTTTACTCTACAATAAATGCCACTTCTATCGCAGCCAGAGTAGGCATTCAGGAGGTGCTTTACTTCATCTTTCTTATGTATTTTGGAAACAAAAGGATGCATACCAGGAACCAGAGACTAGTCTGGTTCTTTAGTAATGAACAGTAAGGAAAATAATGGAAAGGCTTGCCTTAGGACAGTTGTTCCGTTTCTGTAGATTAGTCCTTCATCATGTGTTTGATGCTGAGGGTGCTTGCAAATGGGGTAAAAAGACAGCAAGTTGCATGGGGAGACACCTTATCTCACTACTAGAATATGCCACATAGAAAACTGGGTCTTAAATCCTTTTTCTGAGAAGGACTTGAGTCCTTCATTCTTGTCTGGATGTGTTTCCTTCCACATAGAAACCACAGTTTAAATTTTTTTTTTTCTTGAGTTGGTCATTTAAATCCTTTAAAATCTCTCCCAAACACCTAACAGAGACAGTGGGGTTCACATCCACATCATCCTCCTGTCTATTAGCTCAACATTTAGAGCATAACTAAATACCTTGATTCCTCAGGCAGTGAAGGAAACCAAGCCCATGCCCCCAGGCCCTGACTGGACAGACCTGCAGGGCTGACTAGGAGGGAAGAACCAGCACACATAAACCTACCATCACTACTGGTTGTGCTGAGCCCACAGCACCTCAGCAAAACCACACGACCAAATCAGTAAATAAATAAATAATGTTACTCTCACTAGCAAGCTGGGCTGGAAGTCAGACAACACAGGACTAGAAAGGACAAGCAAGGCAGATCCTTGCTTGATACCAGAGGTGATACCACTGTAGTCAAGACAGGTCCCTTACTGAGTATATGCAGGCAGAGCTGTGCTGGAGGTAGGTTGGTCCCATTTGATTAAATAATGGATGAAATCAGATTTAAGACTGAAACTGCATGTTACAGACTGCTTCAGTGCCCCCCTTCTTTGTTACTGGTCTTTTCCCTTTGACCACATCATTAGCCTTCATTTCAGGAGGCAGCCCTTTTTGCTCTTTGCAGTCCCACATTCATACATGAATGGCTCTGCTCCGTCCTCTGCAGCTTCTCTTCATGTCTCTTCCCTTGTGTCCCTTCCCCAAGGCCTATTTCTCCTTTTTCTAAACAAGGTGTTCTTGAAAGGTTGATGTGCTCCTGTGTGCAAGAGCAGATCCTGATGCATCTGGGAAAATTTACTTGAGCACAAAGGTTGCTGGGGATGGCAGGTGCAAGCAGAGCCCAGTGGCAGCACATCTGAGAATTTGAGATCCATGTTTTTGCATACAGCATCTAAATTCTCTTGCAGTATTAGCCACAAATCTTAAAGGATTGGCCCCCCAGACAGCAGAAACTCTCTTCAGAGGGATATTGACTGTCTCTGCAACCTGTATGTTTCCAGGGAAAATGTGTGATTTGCTGGTCCTCTGAGAAACACAGACATCCAAAGTAAAAAATTCTCAGCAAAGAACTGTCCCTGAATTAGTAAAATAAAACCTGATGATGTTATTCTGTATAACAAGACAATACCACCCTCATACAGATTGGTAGCCATATTCAAGGCTAGCAAACAGCAAAGCATTACTCATCTACAAAAAAGGTATCACAGACTGGCTGCAAGACTGGGGTTTTTTTGTTTGGTTGGTTTTTTTTTTGCTATACGTCAGCAGATCACATAGAAAAGACTTCATTTAATTGCAAAACTCATTCAAAACACATCATACTGTAGTATGTATGTAGTGTATGTAGTGTATGTATATGTAGTGTAATATACTATATTAATAGGGCAATGGCTGTGCTTCATAATTCTGTATTGTTCACACGTCACCCCAAATTTATACCTGTAAATTTCTCCTCTAAATTCTCCTGGCATTTCTATGAATTTCTACCCTATCACTTCACCAATGTGTTTACATACCCTGTCCACACTTAGATTGGTTTTGAATGTCAAAGAGTCAAAAAGTACTCTGAGTGATGGCTAATCAAAGACTAAGCAGGCTTTTTCTTGGTAGAAAGTGGCAGTAATTCATTTTCAGCTGAGGTTTCTTTTCCTTTGGGCACACAAACACACACAGACATACCTAACATTAGCTGTGCCAGATAAATTTGTAAGCAAGATGAATATGATGGTGATGGTAGGTCAGTTTTTAGTGGTAAGGTCCAGAGTTAAAAAGTTGTTTACAATACTCATTATATTCAGCTCTAAATCCCACTGCTGGTTTTATTTGTGTGCATTAGGTTTTCGAGATTTATGAGGTATGAGAAGCAAATAGGAAACCTGTCTGTGTGTAATGTCAGGTAGAACTTCCAGGCCTTCAGTGACTTTATCTAACCTGTACTTGGTGCTATTGCAGAGTACCTGAGGCACCAGGATTGGAGGGGAAAGGTATTAGCGTGCTTACCTGAGCCCTTTTCTGAGAGGATGGGAAGACATGGTCAGAGAGCATATGTGGAAGTAGAGGTTTGCAAGCTCTCCTGCGTTTGTTGCTACAAACCTAGACTGTGAAAGGTGATCCTAGATGTATCTATGTTGTTTCTTAGAGCCTGGCTGGTACTCAGCTGATGCTGCAAAATCATCTTTTGAAGAATTGATGCATATTTACACTCCTCTCTTCAAGATAACACTAATAACAATAACAACAAATAATAATAAAGTAAGACCATTCTTTTGGGAAAGAAAACAAGTGCATGGAACAAGACACTGAAGAGATTTATTGCCAGAATAAAAATGATACTAAATTTATTTAAAATTAATTCTGAGGTGAAACACTTCCTTCTAATCGTGAAAGGTTATTGATGCATTTGGGAAGGATGCACATACATAAAGATTCTCCCATTCTAACAGTTCTCTACTAAAGGACACCACAATTCTTCACTCATTAAGTTGGTTAGAGCATGATGTTAATAACACCAAGGTCATAGGTTCAATCGTTGTACAGGCCGTTCACCTCAGAGTTGAATTTGATGATCCTTGTGGGTCCCTTCCAACTCAGAATATTCTGTGACTCTGTGACTACACTGACTTTACAATATGTGTTTGTACTCTTGTATGTGTAAGTGGTAATTGAAAGGCTTGTGGGATGGGGTGGGAGGTGGAATAACTGTTAAAGTTGTCCAGTCTGTCTTACTAAGACTTCCACTCTCCTCCTTAAAATCATTTCAGCTTTAGAGCTGGACTTGAAAATGTACAGTTTCTGTCCCAGACTGACCGAAACCTCATCTAGAGAGTGCACCAGCTTGTGATTCATATTGGAGCTAGGAGAAGAAAGGCAGAGGAAAGGAACCACCACTTAATTCTGGTAATATTGAGAAATAGGTGCTTATCAATAGGAATTGGCTGGATAAGAGCTCATTTGATACACCCAGCCAAACTGATACACTCTGAGTTGGCCATAGTGTCTATTTGGGAGTATTCTGATTGGGTTCAATGATCTTAAAGGCCCTTTTCAACCTATCATTCTATGATCTACAGGGAAATATTCTGTTTCTCCCCTGTTACACTGTGTTAGCTTTGAAATGAAATTGCTCTGAATAAGCGTACTCCACTGATCACTGTGGCAAAGATCTCATATGTTGTAAATTCTGCCCTCTTACTAATCATAGGAGATCCTTTGGTGGTAGTAAGGCAAACATGGGCTGAAGATAGGTAGTATCTCTTCGTGGCCAATACAACACTCTGTGTGCGGCTTCCTGTGGAGCCTTGGAGTTCTCTCTCACAAGTTTTTGTGAGTGTTAAATGTTCTTATACAAGTGAAAGTTAAAGAAATTACTCACATAATGAAGAGAAATTCAGATTATTTTCCCCATGAAAAATTCCATATATATTTTGTCTCTAATCAGAATGAAAGTTAATGCATCAATATTATTGGAGGAATCTCAAGTTCCCCCAAAATGCTTTCCCAAGTGTAATGCAATGTTATCACCTAAAAGAAAGTGTCTGACTATTTCCAAATCCAAATATTTCATTCTTATGCCAATGCATATCACTGAAGGTCAATTCAACTGAAGTCACACTCAGTGCCTTGACAAGGTCTTGGTAGTCCACTGCCTTCTGTTGTTCATTTTTGCCATTGGATTGAACTTCCTGGAAAAACTATACTTCCTATAATGTGTCTGTAAGGATTCCCTTAATACCTGTTACAGCTCTCAGAATGCACATAATGGAACATTTCTAAAAAAATTGCCAAAACAAAACATAGTTTGATTTTCCTGAAGAACACATGCAGAAAAAGAAGATAGTTATGAAAAATTAAGGTTTTGCAGAAACTGCAATTTCAGTGGAAGATTTCCACGTGAGCAAGAGCAAAACCAGAGCCAGCTATTTGTCATATTGACAGTAGACTCAAAAATTAAGGAAATAGGCCTTGATTGTCACGTGCCCTGCTCATCCCACCCATTGTGGCTCCCTCCTCATTCTTATCTGTGGCAGCATTTGCCAATCCTAGAGGGAAATTTTCCTCTTTTCCTAAGAGGAAAGCAGTCAGGTGCCTAAATTACCGGGTAAAAGGATGAATAAACTTCCTGGAGACTTCAATTTCCATAGCTCTGCTTCTGAGCAGCCAGAGACAGAAATGCAAATGCATGAGCCAGGAGTAACCAAAGAAAATAAAGAAAAGACCACTCTGAGTTCTTCCTTTAATCTATTCTCTCAGGCAAAGGTTAAATTACCATTTAAATGCCGCTGTAGAAGAGCTAAAAACGTTGTCTTTATGTTCCAAGGATCCTCTCTCTTGATAGTACATTCTTTTCAACTCCAATTAAGGAAATCTGTGGTTCCAATCGTCTCTAGGCTGAAGATCCCTGGTTTTTGCCCTCCACTAGCTGGTTGCCCTGTTGTTCCCTCATCGATTTCCTGCAGTGCTTCAGGTAGTGATTCAGAAACAGCTGACTGTGAGGATATATTCCTGTAGTTAGAGAGAATGGAGCTATACTTTGAGGTCTTTATGAAATTAAGCCAAGTGGGCTTGTGATTTCCAACTTCTGGACCCCAGGGAGAAATCTGAACCCCTGGCTGAGAGTTGAACAAAAACGATGATGCTGTATTATTATCCAAGAAAGCATTTTTGGACTACATTTGAAAGTACACTCTCCCTCCTGATTACGAGATTGTGTTTTCATTGCCATTTTGAAAGGATTTAGCTATCTATGAGGTTATCCTGCAGACTTTCCAGGCTTTCCAATTGTAAGTTATGTGTACACTAAGGAAGAAATCAAAACAAATGCATATTTGTCTTCAACACCGACAATGGTGTCAAGTGAAAGACAAACACAGCCAGAGCAGCAAAAGGAATAACAAAAGTATTCACAAAGTACTGAGCCAGTATATATAATGTTTTAAAGGGCTGGTAATTATTCAGCAGAAAAATCCCCATGACTGCAGATTGCAGCGGGAAAGGATTTGCAGAGCGGTGTATCAGAGTCCAAGTGAGGATAAGGCACAGTCCAATCTATCGCTGGTGTTTGCTCCTGGTTTTCCCCATCCTCACAGTTCACTATTGACACTCCTGGCTCAGACAAACCACTGGACTTGTATTACCTTCTTGTGCAGTTGATCCTACAGTGTTCTGGACAAGCAGGGGAGAATGTGTCCAACTGACCAGGGACCCAGCAGGGGAAGAAGTCTACCCTAATTTCTTCTGAATACCCTAGTCAGCTTTGGAGAGTTCTCTCTATTCATGAATATCAGATAGGCTGAGCATATCTGGGAATATTTATGGCAGCTCTGAGTCAGCCCTCTGGCTCCCCTGGTCCAGGAACTCATTCCTAAAGGGAACCTGCATCCAGAGGCAGTTATCTCCCCAAAAGGCAAGGCAGAAGTTCATTTAGGCCCTTTCATATTTTTCTTCCATCAAGGTCTTCTTCACTGTTAGCTCAGGGTATTTACATATTCTCTACTTCCACTTATGAACCCTTTATGAAGATAAAGGCAAGCAAGAATGAGACTCTATGGACAGATCTTTTTGTAGAAAGCAACAGATCCTCACCCATAACCCAGGTGTGGTTGGTATGACTTCTTTTCCAGTGCTCAGACCTTCCCAGAGAGGCCATGGTGGAGCTATGTTCTGACTTTAGTACATTAATTAATGGCTAGAGTTGATGTGACTTTTGGAAAAGGGCCTGAATCTACTCACAGTCTCTGTTCAGCTCTATGTGCACCCTCTGTAATTTGGGAAGCTCCTCCTATGAACACTACCTCATTCATCTCCTGAATAGCTCCACACCTACACAGTGCACAAACAGACCAAAAGAAGCAGACTGGAGGGCTTCCAGTTACACAAGATCACTGTCTAGCCCTTCCATGAATCCCAGAAAGGTCTTGTGGCAATAGGTTTTGCAAGACAGTTCTCTATCCTCCAACTGACTGTGTGGAAAGATGTCTCCTCATAAATGCTGTCATCATTACATTGCAGTAGCATTGCAAACACTATGGCCTTGCACACACTAGGAGGAACTTCAGTGTTCCATGTCATGGCTCAGTTTGGCCTTTTGTAGCATTCCTGGGAACCATCAAATCAGCAGCAGGGAGCCAGTCTCCTGCATTGTTAGCATGTGGCTACATGGAGGCAAACTCCAGAAAGGTTCAGGCAAAAGCAAAGCTGCTGCTGGAGCATCTCAACACTTTACTCAGCCTAAACCCAACCTGAAGCCAAGAGATAGAGGTTCCTCTGATATTTCCCCAGGATTTCTGACCCAGTGAGGCCCACTCTGGACATCCTCCCCACAGGCTGACCAGGCTGGAATCCATGCAAGATTCAAAGACAGCTGCTCAGGGTGCCACTGAAGGAAAAGAACCACTTACCTTAACCTCTTCTTATATGCTTTGGCTAGCTGGCTAGAAATCTCACTCTGAATGCAGACAAGAAAAAATAAATTGAACCCTCAGTTCCTCCTTTATAAACAAAGGCTTAAACCATCAAGATAAGGGACTGCTTTGAGCATTCTATGTGTAAAGGAATGGAGGTGAGGTGCAAGAATCCCCAGCCTCACATTTACTATTCTCCTTAGAAAATGAGACATCTTTTGAAACCTTTTTGGGTAGTGCATGGACTTGCACTTGCACAGCGTAGCTCTCCCATGTCTAGTAAGAGGCTTCAGCCACTGATGGAAAGAGTGCTGACCTCTTCCTTTTCTGGTCTGTTTCAGTAATACATGGAAGCATAGAAACACAGCAGTTTATATCTTAAAGAGGTGGCTTGAATGGCTTACCTAGGTGTCAGGCATTACAGAATTTATCCTGGCAGCACTCTAGATGACCTTTGCATTTGTTTCACCTCCATATGTATGTGAATCTCTGTTACTTGACAGCTCAGAGGAAAGGAAAGAGATATCTTCCCACATGGAAGCTTTTTTTTTTTTTCTCCCTGAAGACAGTGTAGGATACTCTGAGCAGAAATTTTAAACACTTTATCACAGAAACGGTCAAAAAGTTAAGCTCTTTTTAGGTTTGCATTGCAGTGAAGTGCAATAGTGGTTAGCCATATAGGAAAATAAACATCAGAATTTATCTCTAAACTCTCAGACTGATACAAATAGCTCCAGACTCTTCAATTGTTTTCAAACCTTTTAATTTATTCTTTGGTTTTTCTGGTAAATTACTCTATGCATCTGTCAGCTCACAATGCAAAAACTCACAGGATTTCATGGCCAATTAAACTCTTCTGGCAGAGGAAAAGCTCCTAAAGTTGGAGTAAATTGTATTAAAAGCTATCATAAAGCCTTTTCACATTGTCACAATGGGTGGGGGGAAGTGTCAGCTTGCATTTGGACCAAGCTTCTTGTGAAAATCTCATTTTATCCATTCAAAGATCTTACATATCTTTGCTTTCTGTGATGAGTCCAGAAGGGAAACGAAGTAGTTATGTTAGAACAAATATCAGGGATGCCTCACAGTCCACAAATCTGTGGTTTGTGGTTTATGATAATCTTGAAATAAATTTGTTGCTTTTGCTGTTGCTGATATGGGCACCCATATCATCTCTCTTCCTTCACTGACAACATAAGAATTCATTTTCCAGACTTCTTCTACTTGGGCCATTCATAGGAAATATTTGTGGACTTTTGCACCTCCACCTGGGTACTTATGTTCTTGAAACAGTAACATTGCTCTTTCATGTTTGTTTTATCTAGTGTTCAGTTTGGCCAAGAATAGAAAAACAGTTGGTGAGGGATGACCAGACAGACTGATCACAACACATGATCGCATAATTCTCATTTCACTAGGAAATCAGGTTAAAAAATGAACAGTTAATTAAAAACCAATACTGCTTCAGTGTGACTTCATAGACTGCATGTTTCCTAACAACTTTAAAAATTTATCTGGATACATGTTTGAAGAAATACATGGCATTAGATATATGACTCTTAGGAGTCACTTTTGCCTGGACTGAGGTAAGCTGATCTGCTTAGGATCATAAAGAACATTTTCTTTTCACAATATGCTAGAAAGAACTGGGGTTTCTTTCCTTTTTTTCTTTTTTTTTTTTTTTTTCCCCTGGAACAATGAACAGGAGTTATCTCTTACATTCAAGTGAACATGGCCCCAAAACATTTCCTGCATGAATTCCCTATGGAGAAGGCAGGATGTTTAGGAATCGTGATGCTGAGGACAAAGGTTGGTCAAAATACTGCACCAGTCCACTGCAGAAGTGGAATAATGGCTTCAGTGTTATTTTCCATCAGAGAAAACCAAAAATAAATGTAGTTCAACTTTGTTCGGTGGTGAGCCAATAAAAATCACTTTCGCCTCTGACAGAAGTCTGTTTCAAGTCCAAGACATGTCCAGACGAGAGTGTATTTCTCACATCCTCAATCTCCAATATGAGACTAATAAATTTTTGAAAAAATCTGTGCCACAGTCAGTTAACACATATATTGCTCAGTGACAAAGCAGACTGTTTGATCTTTGCTTTATGGGTAAAGCACCATTTCAGGGTTGCTTGGCAGCTCTGTTTTCCTTCCCTTAGAAAGAGAGATGGATTAATTTAGAATTGCGGGCCACGAAGAAGGGAGCTCAGGTGTGGCAGAAATGGCAGGTGGCTAGAGCTGACTTGACAGCAATTAAATGTACAAATCTTTGATTAGGCTCACGAGAATGGAATCATTAGCTATGGTGAATGGACCAGCTTGCTTTCCACTGCCTCATTAGCCATAATACTGATATTACTTTAAAAAGCCTGGAAAAAAAGCTCTCCCATACAGAATTAGGAAAGTTGAGTTTCAGGGAAAAAAATAAGCTAGTATAAGCACTTTCTAGCCAAACAAACAGAGCCTGGCTTTTCTGGTGACTGACAAAAAAAGCCTCATGTTTGCTGTACTGTGAAATAGCCCGGTATCCAGTGCTGCAAGCAATGCATTCACAGAGATCAACAAGTTGCTTTTGGCCACTGAAATTTACTAACGACCTCATCAGGCTGTGTCCTGCTGTGCTAAAGTTCCGAATATTGGTGCCTTTAACAACATCCTACCCTGCAAGAGAAGACCTTCGGTCAATCACACAGTGGAATTATTAGGCTGGATAGAAGTTGCACATAAATTTCCAAGCTAGTGGGCTTAGCCGAGGGAAAAATTTGGCTTAGGCTTTATTTATCTTCCTGTAACGTGCCGGATTGAAGAAGGGCTACAATAACAACATTCTGCTATAAATTAATATCCTCCCACCCCTAGCTCTACCCTTGCTATTTCATGGAAAGTTCATGATGAAATAATTTGTACTCGCTTGCCCTTTCTCTTCCATTCTTCCTTTGACACTCCCTATCCCACCACATTAGTTTCTCTGACCTGCTAAACCACAATTCTCTGAACAGAGTGAATCAGAAGAAGCAGTTTTCTCCAGGGCCCTCATTTAGGGGTTCACGCCAGCAGGTTTATGGCACAAAAGCAGTTTGGCACATAGCAAGGGCAGTGGCTTCTCCCCTCTCACACTCCTCAAGCAACAGGCAGCACAGATGAAGGAGGGACAGAGAGAAGTAATTTTTGTGAGTTGGTGACCACACTGCTGGGCCAGAACTTTGCCCTCTACAGCAAGACCAAGATGAGAAAAAAAGATGCCATGTTTCCTTGGGATTAATATTGTCCTCTCATAACATGTGGCACTGAGCTGTTGTGGACTCATTACACCATCCCTCACTTGCTTGTGAAGCCTGCGTTAAGGTTCTCCCATCCCAGTAGTAAGACAAGTCTGCCAGTTCCATGACTTGCTCCTTCCAAGGTTTCAGAGGGATAGGATGCTACGAAAGAACTACATGTCACAAGTGATTTCCCCATACAGGCACCAAGTAGAAAATTTCAATTCTCACATAGGTGTAGTTTGAGTATATTAATACTGTTTTCTTCCAGTAGTATCAACATGCTTGACCTTCTTTAGGTGCATTTGTTCATCATGTGCTTTTTGATATGTAAGAGCTAAATATAGATGAGGGACTGAGCTGAAATGGATGTATCCTCTGAAAAAGTAAGTTCATGTTGTCAAAGAACTCTAAATATACAAAGTCTTCAATGGAGTTACCTGTAGAGATAGGTAACTCCACTGAAACAGAACATCCAGCCTAGCCTCAGTGTCACACCAACACCCAAGTTCAGGTGAAACACATCCCATGTTAGCTGAGTAACACTTCAGATGGAAGATTCCCATGAGGATAGCCTTTCCCAAGACCATGCCAACAGAGGGCTGACTGTACCTTTGTGGTCTGAGATGGTGTCTAAACAGCCCACAGAATCAACAAATACAGATCAATCTCATTAGCTGTGCAACACTACTTTCCAAAATAGTGATGTTAGAAATGCCAGGCAAGATTGAGTCAACAATGTCTTTGTTCTATTTCAATGAACAGTGAACTTCCATGTCAAAACAAAGGGCTGTGAAGAAAATAGAAGTGGTCTTTGGGGGAGAGGAAATCCCAGGAAAGAAGGAATGAAGAAGAATAAAGATAAATTTAAGAGGAAGGAGAAAATTATAAAAAAGCTGCTAAACAGCTTCCAAATTGTTCTACTGGAGAAAACACAAGTTGCATTGCTTTTGCTTCCCCAGGGTCTGCCTTCTCTGCATTTTAATGACAGTTGAGTGTCTAGCCTGATGGGCTATTTTTATAAGTCTTCCTTGATTCCTACCTGCTTATGTATACATGCAATTCCCTTTGCGAACTTGACCTTGAGTGATTTCAGCCTAGAATCAGACTTCGGATAGTCCTGCACCCCACCACAGGTCACTTTTTACAGGGACATTAAAGCCTCAACAAGCTTTGATAAATGCAGAGAAGACCAATGTAAGTTACTTCCACTTCTTCTAGTTTCCATCTCTCAGCACTTACTTTTTGCCAGAGCAGTAGCAGCAGGAGGCTGACTCCACTTCAGCAGTCATAGTTCATTGCCTGATTTCTTAACTATAGCTGCTGTGGAGATGGCATGGAAAAGACTTTGGTGGGCTCCAATATCTGACATTGCCACACAGAATTTCTCTGGAGGTAATTTGTTAGAGTGATAAGTTATTTAAAAGCCTTGGAAAAGTTCAGCCTCTATGACTTAATATGGCTTTTCCATCTCTAACTTCTGTGGCTCTGTAGAAAGTGAAAAGTTTGTAAACAGTGCGGCAGTCAACTTTTTTTCCTTTGCTTCCCATTCACAGCAAATATTTTGGTAAAAAGACCCACTGAAACAGGAGACGAAGATTAAGCAATACCAGAGCTGCGACTACAAAACTTGCAGTTCTCTACCATCGTGCTGCCCAGCCAAAAGCTGTGTCACAGCCAGCATGGAAACAGGAGGAAAACGTATTTTTCACCATCTGTTTTGACTCTGCTCTGGAGCTTAGAAGACCTGTTGGTAAAAACGCCTGCGTCCTGTCTCCATAACAGATATATCAGTTGTAAATTATCTGTCCAGTTTAGCTATTGTGAGTAGGGCCCTGGTGGGAATTAATGGTACAGTATTATTGCTGGTTTTGGCAGATAGCCTCCAAAAAAAACCAGCTTCTCCCCTGCCAGGAAGAGGGCAATGCTGGTGTTGGGAATATTTCTATCTGGGGCAGTTGTGTGTTTTGGGAAGAGATGGAGGGGTGGGAGTGCCAAGCTCTCGAGTCGGTGGCCCAAGCCAGTGCAGGCGAGACCTGCCTGTAGCTCTGCCAACTCAATGCCGTGCTGTTTGGTGTCCTATTACATGCGGTGGGAGCAGGGGATTGGAGGGGGGAAGCGAGGCAATTTGTAGTCATGTTACATTTCCTACTTCAAAACTGTTTTTACAACTATTGGCCCAGCCTGCCCCAGGAGCTCTGGCCTCCACAGCAGGCTATGTTGTTTCATTTCTGTCAGCAGTGGGTCTTTTCTCTCTGCTCCTGCAGGAAGGCTTTTGTTTCATGCCTTTCCTCCTTGCCACATGCTGTGTTGGCCAGGCAGCCTGCCACGTGCTTGAAAGCCTCCTCCCTACCCCTCTCCCTTGCACTGCCCTAGCCTCCCTCTCTGCTCATCCTGCAGAAACTCATTAGGTGCTTTGGGCACAGATGCTTGGGACCTGATCTGAGTGTGTTGTGTGATAAGAGGGTGGACACCTGGACAACAGCCAGTCCAAGCATTACAGTACGTCCCTCTCACTTATGCTGTTTACTTTTGTGACAGTTTCTCCTTTCAACTCTCATGTCTGCAATGTTGATCTAGGAGGGTGGCCATCTGGATCCCTGCCTCCACTGCTAGCCCCATCTTTGCTGCATCTTTGTCTCACCTCTTCATTTCTCTGTCAACTGATTCTAGTAAGTTTTCCTCCAGCCACCCCCCATGTTGAGCCTTGCCCCAGGGGGAGCCAGCTTTCATTTCTCACCCTTGGATTTTGTCCTCCTTGGGTTAGACTGAACACTAGGATCACACAGAGACTGTCTCAACTCTGTGTCACAGCAGCAGTTACTGCCAAATCAAGACTAACTCTTAGCTGATAACAAATGGAGACCCATCTAACCCTCAGTCCAAAAAATGGACAAACCTTATAGTAAGGGATGTGAAGGGAATGCTCAGACTCACATTATTATTAGGATTGCCATCTACTGAGAGACCCTGACCTCAGAGACACTCAGAGACATCTCACAAAGGGTTTGAGCAGAGCACAAGTGTCTGACCTCATCTGGGACCCCAGGGCATGGGGTATTTTTTAAGAAATCATTGCAGCAAGTCAAAAAAGCAGAGGAAAGTCTGCATGACTTTTTTCTTTTCTATTTTCTTTCAAAAATTTGTCTCAGAAAAAGAAGCAAGATTTCAGCCTGCCAGATCCAGCTATTTTCCTCAGTCTTCAGCTGGCCTTTCCAGAGGTTTTGCCACCAGGGTCCTGGGCTCCTGGGAAGCATTGGTGGGACATCTGCACAATGGCGTGTATACAATGCAGATACATGGACCGACTGGGACCAAGCAAGAGCTGGAACCCATGAAAGTACAACTCTATCAGCGTGGCTCCCTGCCCAGCCTAATTAGACCTGCCAAGAAAGGCTAATTAGCCAGGCTCAGTGCCACACTGATGTGACTATATCACTTTCAAAAACCAGCAAGCATCATGTGCACTTTGCTTTAGCATGGAGATGCAAGGTGAAGCTGTTACAGACAGAGTATAATATTCACAGAGCTTCCCTATCCAGCATGAGCACAGTATGGTTTTAGGAGCCAACTGCACATGTCATTGTCCATTTGTGTGGTTAGGGGGTTTACGGCAGAA
Source organism: Pachyramphus minor (assembly GCA_013397135.1). Classification (NCBI taxonomy): domain Eukaryota; kingdom Metazoa; phylum Chordata; class Aves; order Passeriformes; family Tyrannidae; genus Pachyramphus; species Pachyramphus minor. The sequence continues at coordinate 160,776 of VYXB01004630.1, forward strand.
CCTCCATGGCTTGAAGCTTCGTGACACCCACGGTGAAAAGAAGAACACTAGGTCTTCTCCTTAGCTAGAGAGGAAAACCAGAGCACACCGAATGTGAGAGGTTTGCTGAAGTTCCCTGAGGGAGCCCGGGACCAGGCTCATCTCCCAGCTCAGCCTGCCCACCTCGCCATTCCCTGCCCACACACCCGCCCTGCCCGCCTGCCCAGCGGTGCTTGGCTGCCTTCTCTCCCCTCTGCTGCAGATGTGGCCACTCCTGCAAGGCTCTCACAGGACAGCTACTGAACATGCTTTGGACCCTGCTCAGGACCACCTGAGGATCCTTCCTCTGCCTTGACACACAGTCACATGTATTTTTCCCCTGACCTCTGCTGCCACATAAAATGCTGTCTCACAGGCTTTGGGGGGATGCCTACAGGAGGGCACTGGTTCTGCCATGTCTGTGGTTCCCCGCAGCCATAAGAGGTTGGAGAAATCTGCTCCTAAGGTGCATAAGAAGGTAGTGAATTATAGGAGCACACACTCTTGTTTGCCAACACCTCTCTCTGTAAAGATTTCTTTAACGTGGTAATTAGTGAGATAGCTAGAGTCTGGTTTCCAATTGAGACAAGCTTGGGCTTGGTTGGGGGAAAGGTTCCTCTTGGCTAATGTAGTGGGGATGTTACCCATGGAGCAGGGTGGCTTTAGTTCCCCTGGTGGATAGGATCTTGTGTGAAACAGACACACACACACACAGACAGAAGGACTATTGCTATTAGAGGAAAGGCTCAAAAACTTATTCTTTTCTTTCCCAGGTCCAGCTGACAATCTGGCCAGCGTAAAATAAATGAGGAGTGTATGGAGGTAGTAATATTTCTACTTTTGGACCATCATGGAGAAGTACAGGAAGAGGAAAGCATGGGTTACACACGTAGAAATACAGTGGCATATATTACAGTGCTGCATAATGCACGCAAGCGTAGCAGCGACTTGTTACCCTAATTGAAGGCTACAGTGTAATTAGCGTAATTACAATGCCACTGGCTGAATTCACTTGAGAAGTATGCCATTCTCTGTGCCCTACAGGGTAATGCATAATTCCAAATACTTTATCAGTTGAAAGTGAGCTCTGAAACACATTTGAGCTGCAGTTCTGTCCCACAGTCAGGCTTTTCCTTAGAAGTATTTATCCTCAGCCCTCCAGAGGATCTGGCTACAGTTGGTGCCACCAATACCTTTACTCACTTTATCACTTCTGGGGAGAGAGTGTGACACTTCTGTTTCGGGACAGAGCTTCATTGAACTGTACCACTCCTGCAGAGGCCACAAGCAGCAGAGACTTCTGCCCCAATAGACATTAATGTGAAAAGGTTCACTTTATATCTGCCAATCAGGCCAACTAAAACGATGAAGCACAACATGCATTTGTTTCCCACATACCCACACACATCTGCACTCCACATAGCCTGCAGTCCAAATGCAGCCACCCTGCTTTTTTGGGGGTCAAACCTATGTGGTCAGTAGGAAAACACGCTACATTGGGTGCAGAGCTGAAGTTGGGAATGGGTCAGAGACACAGGCCAGGTGCTGGTGGTAGCAGGGCCACAAGAAGCAGCAGCTTCCTGCATACAGGGCATAAAGAGCAGAGCAGCAGTGCTCAGCTGGCTGACAGCTGGGCTGTGCCAAAGGAGCCCAGCCCCATAGCTGCTGTCCTGCTGGAAAACAATAACTATTCAGGGTGACTTCAAGATCTGGTCAGCCATAGTCTCATTCTTACAGTGCTAGTTGGACCTTCATCAATTGCTAGTTTTCATCTTCAGCTCTGCTCCCTCATCACCTTCCCACTCCCACCACACACTGTTCCATGAAACTTCACCTCAGTTCCCAGAAAAATATTAATTCCCAAGAATTTTTCCTAAAGAGCATTAGGAATAACTGGCTTTTGAATTCAGCAGAGAAAGGCTACAATTGCAAAAATATTTTGGGTTGACAGGAAATTAAACTGTATTTTCTTGGTAAAACAATAAAACCCCCAAATTCCAGTTTGCATCAAGCAAAGTGTTTGGTTCAACCTGAAACAAAACACTTCATTTTTGTGTTTAAACTCTTCACCCCTTTTTATTTATTGCAGGCAGGAAAACCTCAAAACAAAAACAAATGTTTCAAACTGAAAAGTTGAGCTGTGTCCCTTTGAAATCATCACACTGCATTGACTGCCATTTCTCAGAATTACCCTCTTTGTCTTTGGTTGAAACTGTTTGCTAGATTTCAGGCTTAATTCACAAAAAGTTTTACACAACTCAAAACAGCATCCCAAAGATTTCACCTGGCTCATTTACCTATTGTTCGAAATCACACCCTGAAAATAATCAGAATAATAATGCTATTTGCCAACAATATTATTAATACCAATGCCCTCTCAAAACCATGTACTCCCCAAGAATACACTGCTCTTCTGTTCCTAATAACTTATGTAGGCAATGAAAATGAGACAAGATCTTGCCTTTGGCATGGTCCTAGTGTAGCCTGAGGGCAGGACTGAAGAGCAAATGTCAACTTCTACCCTCTGCAGGCTACAGCCAGGATCCTGTTGCTGAGCTGCCCAAAGTGCCACTTCACACTGGGCATGAGGCAAGTGGGATCCAGCTGTGTGGTGCCGGGAACTGGGTGCATCTGGAAATGATCTTCAGACTTAAGTCCAGGAAATAACGAGCTATTTACCCAGTCTGCTTTTGTCTTCCACTGCTCATCAGCCAGTGGGAAGGTTTAACTGTATATGGATTTTTTTTGGCTTAAATCTGTCTATGGGTTTTGTCTATTAGGAAGAGAGGGAAAACAATCTCTTGATATGTTTTATTATTTCCATTTCTAATTTCATATGAAATAGCAGAACAGGGAATAGGTTTGGCTTTTGACCCTAAATGACTTTAGGGCAAAGATCGCATCTGTTGTGCATTTTAACTGGACCTATTCACCATTTCTGGTAACATCTGGATATGTGAATGCTTTACAGAGTGGAAACAGCCTTTAACACAGACCTCTCTGCCTCTGAGCAAAACTGTGTCTTCCTTATCCTTATACCTCTGCTGAATAACCCAGATGATAAAATGCATATAAAGGTGCCTGGTCACAAGCAGATATGCCACAGAATGACTGGTTAAAAGGAGGAGCATAAGTGAAAGAGTTAAAAAAATGCTACAGCCTCTCCCAGTGTTTCCTTGGGTGGAGTGGGTAAAGGTTAACGATTTCTAAATATTCAGGAGCAATAAATGATCTGAGTAGTTTTCTGGCGGTACCTCATGTTCCCAGAGAAACAAATGCTTCAAAGATATGCACTGTTTCAGAAGAATGTGACAGAGAGAGTGAGAGATTTATTTTAAAAACTTGTGATGATCTGTCTCATCACTGAGAATAAAGGTACAGGTTCTTTCCAGCCAGAAATAATGAAGAATGCAGTGCATTGGCATTTGTGTCTCTGAAAGGTTTAAAATTACATTACATTAAGGTTTTCTGTTTCCTCCACATGTATCTCCAACATTCTCCCTTCCTCCATAGAGCCTTTCTTGTTCACATTGTTTCGGCAGCATGCTGGGTATCATTTCATTCAATGCTAAAGAAATCAGCTGTAAGGATCAAAGATGAGTAAAAAAATCTTGCAGACATTTGAAGTGTGGTCACTCTTGTCCCCAGTTATGGGGGAGAGTGGAGGGATGATTTCTGTGGGAATTTAATTTTGCAGTTGTCCCACTGCCAAGCTTGGATATAACCAGTCAATCACGGGACAAGCTACCAAGGGAGTGAAAGAGAAGATATCCCTGGGTTAAGCTGTTGAAAATACTTTTTTGTACTTCCTTGACAAAAGAGAAGAAGACTCTTATCTTTTGTACACCATTTACCTCAGGAGTAGAGTAAGAAAAGAGCAAATGAGCGTGGGAGGTCAGGTTAAGACCTGGAATGCAGAGCAGCACTGGCTATACTTCTCCTACTTTTGGATGCAAGGCTGAAAAGGGGGAAGGAAAAGGGATGCAGCCTGTGGCCAAGATAAGCATCAGTAACATGATTTGTAAGTCATGATGCAGCAGCAGTGGAAAGCAGAACAGACGGGTAAAGCAGATGCTGGGAGAAAGAGCAGATTAAGGTTTACCTCCCACAAAATAGGAGCAGGAGCAGCGTGAGGATGGATTGCAATAGGAATCTCAGGACCTGGCTGAGATTGTAGGAGAGGTACAAGTGAGTATATGCATTTATTTATTTTAATCTGGTTGACACCTTGGCATTTCAGTAATGGAAAACCTGAAAACAGAGAGTTGATAACTTGACATCTTCACAGCACTGTTGGGTGAGCAAGATCTGGTGACCATGTTTGCATTCACACAGGGATGCTATCTGATAACAAGCCCCTCTCAACCATAAGCAAGCAAGACTGGGGTTTCTTACAAGGAAGAAAGGCCTTCAGAAGATTTGGAGAAACTTGGATTAAGTGACTGTGGTTAGTGATGTTCCAGGACTTCATTCACCTCTAAGTGAACTTACATCGTGTACTACAGCATATGAAAGATTGACCTAGATGGGTGCTAAGTACTGTGCCGCCAATCTGTTTCAGTACATACTGCACCATGGGTGTAACAGCGTCCCTGGTTCTGCAGACATCCCTTTAGGTCATGCCAAGTTCACCAGCAGCTGCTAGCAAACCCTTGGCTGAGGATTCAGTGGAATACTGTGGGATCAGCCCCTCTTCTGACCAAACTTTTACCTGTTGCTGGTATGGCAACAGGAGCAGCAAGGGACACGAGCCAAATAGCTCCCAGCTGCAGCTCCAGGGTCTTCTCATGGCAAGAGAACCAAAAAGTGCTTTCAGGGGGGTCTGTGGGGACAACAAATCTGCTTACAACTTCACAGACCCCTCAGAAAACACAACAAAAGACAACCCCTTATACAGCAACGGCTTTTACCAGAAACTGTCTGATTGGCACTGAAATTTGTGTGGTGGGATACCCCCTTCCCTGTGTGATCTGCGCAGGTCGGTCTGCTAGAACAAGTCCATGGCCGAGTGCTCTGTGCATACCTCTCTTGGGTAACAGCTGGGCTGAGGTCCAAGGAATCTGTATAAAACATGCTCAGGACTGCTCAGCCAATTAATCTTTTGTAACTTGTGGGGGAAAAAGTGGCATGTGATCATGTAATTAATGGTTAGTTCCTAAGGTGTGTGCACTAATTAAGGTTCAGGCCTATGGTTGCTCAGCAACTGTGTTTGCAGCATATTCTATCCCACTTGAAAGCTTGACTTTATGGCCTGAATAGATGTTCTTTCAGGCCATTTTGTGCATCACTGTTCCTCAACCAAGAAAGGAAGAAGCAGAAAGAACAGCATCCTACAGCACCGTCTGTCCATGTTGGCCAGGATGAGTGCGACCACTTGTTTTTCCATCCAGACCCCTGCCATGAGTGCTGGTAGAAAACAATGGAAGGTTGTTGCGTCCTTCAAGAGCTCATGCTGCTGGAGAGGTGATGCCTGGCCAGTGTGTTCTGCAAACCATTGCTGGTAGCACTAGAGTTTTGGGGTCTCTTCCCAACACCATACCAGGGACAGCAGCCTTCCACCTGACGCCTTCTTTCCTTTCCTTTCCTTTCCTTTCCTTTCCTTTCCTTTCCTTTCCTTTCCTTTCCTTTCCTTTCCTTTCCTTTCCTTTCCTTTCCTTTCCTTTCCTTTCCTTTCCTTTCCTTTCCTTCCCTTTCCTTCCCTT
>VYXB01004630.1:167492-194600 GCA_013397135.1 Pachyramphus minor
TTCTTTCTTCCTTCCTTCCTTCCTTCCTTCCTTCCTTCCTTCCTTTCCATATTGTCTTCAGCCTGTCACTGTTTCAGGCTTGTCTTCTCCTCCCTGCTCATTTCTCTCAGCCCTCTGCCAATTTGCTGGTTTTCTCTCTTCACCCCAGGTCTCTTTGGCTCCCCCCTCCACACATCCTTCTCCCTCAATGTCTCAGAGTCAGCAAATGGAGAGAAGTATGGTGCATACTGAAAAATGGCAGGAAACACCCAGAAAGACCTATAATGACCCCAGCATATCCTGTGCCCATGATTGCAGGGAAGTGTGTGTTCAGCCCTTGCTTCCACAGGGAGACACACTGTGCATGATCAGAGTTCTTTCCTGCCAGCAGCCTACAAATCATTTTTCAAAGGTTTATAACTTGGCCAAATTTGGACAGATTATTTTGGACGCAGCAAATAGTATCTTTCTGCAAGGGAGGCCCTCTCCTGCCAAATTTCAAGCCTTTTTCCCTTCGCTTGTGGGAATGCAAGCACTTTCAAAAAAGTTCACCAAGACATAATACAGTGACAGTCTTCCCTTAAACTCTTAGAAGTCCTTGGAACACTGTGGCAATATCTCAGTCAGACTCATGACATGGAAAATATCAACTTAAACGGCCCAGTGGTGTAGTAAAATCAAATAAAAAAATGCAATAATGTGCAATGTGCAATATACATATAATGTGCAATGTGGGGGTAGTTGGGGACTGATATCAAGGTATTAACACACAAGATAATACCAATTTAATTCATACTAAGCTAAAAGGCATTAGGTGAAACTGAAACTGGGAATTGTATACAAGAGACTTAAGGTCTAAAATTTGATGGAGCTTGATTGACAAAGAGAAGAGGTAACTCCTTCTCAGATTTCATTTTCATTCTTCGCATAATTTGCTGAATTTAATCTAAAAGAGGCATTTTTCTCACTAAAACCCTGACCAGCAGGAGCAACTGGTCCCCCCAGTCCCTGCGCTGGATCACAGCCAGGGACATACTTCCACTGTGGCTCCCAGGAAGAGGCACGTACCAGAGGCCAAGTTTCTCTTGCCAATGGACTGTACATCTAGTATTTTACATCTAAAGAGAGTTGTGTGAACTAAATTACAATACTTTTCCACCAAACCATTGCAAAGCTTTCAGACACTTTGAACTGGAAACTCATAGTGAAAAATTAATGTTAGGACTTTTTTACCCACTCCTCTCTAGTGTTGTTGGTGCTTCCCCACCCTAAACAAAGTACAATCTATATTTATTTTTGGTGTTGAGATGTACTCATTGAAGCTGTCTGTCAGGTTCCTAATTTAAAAAAAATTACCATGTTAAAAATAAATAAATAAAAATAAATAGATAATTAATAATTATTCCATTCAATTTCAGCCTTCTACTATCTACATTGGAAATTTTAATACAATTTATTTCTTCTATTGATTCATTGGAAACTCAGCATTTTGGGTCACAGAATGGAAGATTTTACCATCAGCAAGCTGATTATGATTTTGCAAAATTTCAGTTAGTTTGAAATTATCAGTCATCATTTTTCTGGTTAAGAATCTAATTGAATTTTACAAATGTTATCAAATTACATGGAATATAGCCAAGAAATGCAACATTATGCCTATAATGAAAACTGCCTTTCTATGTGTTCAGAGGTTTGGGGGAAGGGCTTTAAGACTGGATTGGAGGGATTTTAAAATTACATTTTACTTTTGAAATCCTCTTCACCTTTTCACAAATGTAATGAAAGTGTGTTTTATCTGTCATGACATGCCTGCATTTTACCACTAAGTATGGCAGATCATTAAAATTGTTCTAATATGTATGTTCAAGTATATTGTTTCTGATTACATGCTGAAATGTCACCGTTCACTCTAAATGGGTAGTCATTTATTTTGAGACCCTTTCATTACTATGGACAGTCTGCTGGAAATACCTGAGATCTTCTATTGCTTGTGTTCATATGCCTAAATGAACCCTCTTAAGTTCTCAAAAATTGTCAGCCTAAAGAATCAGTGAATACAGAAAGGCTGAAATTTGCAGTGTATGTGAATCTAAGTCCTACAAATCTCACCCATAGTCAGCCAGATTCTAAGCTCTTTCCTCTAGATACCCTTTGTGTTGATGAAGAGGAAATTCAATCCCTCCAGTGGGAAACTGCTTCCAGTTTTGTTTAATGTCTGTCTGTGGGTAAGGGAATCACTTTCTGGAGTAGCAACTCTCCTTCACTTTCTCTGTCTTCGTCCACTGATGATAAAAGAGGTGCCTTAAATTTCAAACATCCAGAGTCACTTGGTATAAATTCTGTGCTTAAATAAATGCATACTCTGGTTTCAAACTGTTTACTCATATGGGTGAAATGACAGTCAAGCACAAGCATCTGATTGATCTGGAAGTGATTGTCCCCCTGTATTCAGCATTGGTAAGGTTGCACCTCAAGTTCTGTGTCCAGTTCTGGGCTTCTCAATTCAGGAAGGACACTGAGGTGCTGGAGCAAGTCCAGACAAGGGCAACAAAGCTGCTGAAGGGTCTGGAGTGTAAATGTTATGGGGAGCAGCTGAGGGAGCTGGAGGTGTTTAGCCTGGGGAAAAGGAGGCTGAGGGGGGACCTTATCACTCTCTACCACTACCTGAAAGGAGGTTGTAGCCAGGTGGGGGTTGGCTTCTTCTTCCAGGTTACTAGTGACAGGACAAGAGGGCATAGCTTTCAGCTATGCCAGGAGAGGTGTAGGTTGGACATCAGGAGGAATTCTTCACAGAAAGGTTGATCTAACATTGGAATGGACTGCCCAGGGAGGTGGTGGACACCATCCCTTGAGGTGTTTAAGGAAAGACTGGACATGGCACTTAGTGCCATTGTCTAGTTAACATGGTGGTATTTGGTCAAAGATTGGACTTGATGGCCTCAGAAGCTTTTGCAACCTACTTGATTTTGTGATTCTGTGGAAACCTATGATGAGAAATACAGATATTGTATTTATGTGAGAGGCACAAATATCTATCTATCCTTTTTGGGAAAAGGTATTAAGACTTTGGTCCTTTATTTCTTCTACTGGTTCCTGTACCCAGATGTGTTATATGTGAATGTACAGGTCTTCCTGACCAGCAGGAAGAGCAAGTTGCAATTAGCATGGGATGCAAATGGATGCAAATTATGCATTTATCAACCTCAAACCTTTTTCCATTAAAACAAGGCAACACATATACCCTTGCTGGTGCAGAGTATTTTGCAGCTTAATGTTCAGTACATGTACAGAGCAGAACTTTGCTGAATTACTGAGTGCTGCTTGTCTCCAAACTTCTTTGAAGAGTGTTATCTTTGATCACTTTTCAGCTGCATCTCATATTTCACAAGGCTGTGATAGATAGTTATTCTGAACCTACTCATATAACTTGCTGGATTTTTGTAATTTGTACTTCTTTGCCAAGGAAGATTACCCTCTCAGTGAGCAAGCAATGGTCAATTGATTTCAAGAGCAAATCCTGTTGACACTTAAGACAGAAATGATTAGGCCCCTTGTTATCAAAGTTCCAAGGTCAAGTCATCAAATATGACTGATTACATTTTCTAATGGTTTTTCTATGCTCATTAAAGTGCATTCAAATATTCAGAATCACCTCTGATCATGACATTCAAAACCTGCTCTGATGGGTCCTGACAAGCAGAAATGTATTCTCTAATCTTTAACCACATAAACAATAGATAACTGCTTGTAATTAGGTTCAAATTGATTTCAGGTGGCTTCAGAGAAAAGCAATTTCTACAACAGATTAACCTTTTAATTAATGTATATTAGGGATATTACCAGGTGCAGGAATCCTCCTAAAGCAGAAAATTACAGTTCATTGACATTCATTTATGATAAAATAGCTGATCCATTCCCAGGTCATTATTCATTTATTTATCATCATTTCTTGCTCTTCATGAAAATAGCATAAACTCTAATTTACTATTGTAACACTGTATGTTTTAAATACGTTGTTCTATGCTGAATAGGGGAATGGGCATATGAAGATCACGATGTCCTTTGGCACAGGTTTTTAGAAAAGGAGCCAGCACTCTTTACCACATGCCCCTGTGTGCAGTTTGTTCAGCTATAGCATCAGCCTTCTTTAAAGGCTTGTGAGGTACTTCGTTCATGAAGGAAATGCAAATACATTGAGAACTCTGTCAGAGTTCACATACCATAAAAAGCTTCATCCACAGATGAAAGATAGACTGCTTTATTGAGAGGAATTCAACCTGGGCTATAGAGGAATTTATTTTGCCATGTTTGTGGTACATTAATGCCTCAGTGATAGAATGTTTGAATTCAGATTACAAGGAAAGTGATCTCCCAGATACCTTTGGAAATTTCCAACTCTAACTGAGGTTTGAGGTGATCCACCTGAGACTGATGATAATGTTACTTTTGGAAACATCTCTAACACTACACTAAAAAAAAAGGCCTATTATTTTCTGGATGTATCTGTAATACTATATTTATAAAGGGTCATTTATAGGTCATCCTGTTCAGCTGTTAATCCTTTCCTTGCTTTGCTTTGGATAGTTTCAGCTAGTTCTCCCCAAGACCCATCTGCCATGGAGAAGGCTGACCCTGGATAATATGGATGTAGACCAGGATATAACATTTGGCTTTAGGGCCAGGATTAGCCCCTGGTCCTCTTACATGTAACAATGTGTAGATAAGAACTCTGTGGTTAATTACTAATTTGCTGCTGCCCAAGAAATACTTTGTGCATCTTCAGTCCATTCTTTAGACAAACAAATTGACAAACCTTGTTTTCTCAGGGGGTTGATTTAACCTTTTGTTATAAAAAACAATATTTTTATTAACAATATTAACAATTATTAACAATTTTTTTTTTTTTTCTTTTTTTGGTGAAAGGAGTCACTCCCAAATACTGTACATTGCTTCTCTCTCCGTGGCTTCAGTTCAGCTTGCTATAAATGCAGTTCAGGCACCACATAAAACTTTTTCCTGAACTTGTCATTGTTCCACAGTATGCTTACAATTCTGTAAAATTATGTCAATTAAAACTTAAAAATTGTAGAAGTCGTTTAGTTCTCTTTAGTGTTAAAGCTTGTAATTTTCAGAGGAAAGCTTTTTCAGCTTCTGGTGGTATGTTTTCCTTCCAGCATCCTTTCTGAATTTACAGAAAGGTTGATACTGGGTTGGGGAGAAGTCCTGGATAGACATGGGCACAGACTTTTGTCCAGAAATGGGAGAACTTGGTCAGTCTACGGCTAGAGCATTTCTTCTAGAAGGCAACGGCTTTTCTGCCAGGAGAGTCAGACTGAGTTTGGAACATCAGAAGTCGCACAAGAAGATGTTTGCAGGAGCAGACAATATTCTTCACATCCCTTTATGACTGATTACTACCTGGATACCTCCCAGCAAACGTTAACCTTTTCTCTCTTTTCTCAGCAGGAGTATCCCATAAACTTCACTGAATATGAATTACTGGACAGATATGAAACATACATACAGGCTAAATAAAAATCAGTACAAGCCACAGAAGCTTTTGGGGATTTCCTACAAGTGTCTTAGAAGTTCAGGCAGAGGAGATCCCATTTTAGAAGTTATCTGAAATTTATATGTATCCTTCTACATTTGAGTACTTGGGTTTGTCTATTTACTAAAAAGGTTTTCATACAGAAATAAACTATTAGAGGGCTGGTAACATTTTTGTTCTTCTTTTAAATAGGTTTCATAATGACACAAAGGTCTATCAACTTCCTAAAAGTCCTATTTTCAACCACTTTAAAATTAAATTCCTCCTACCATTTCCATTCAGTTTCTTTGAGTCTTGAAAGTTTGACAATTTTTTTAGATATTCCAGGAAGTTCATTTTTTTTAGATATTCCAGGAAGAGAGGTTTGTGGGTTTTTTATTTTTGTTTAACTTATCTGAACAGCAGAAAGAGAAAAGTGAACTCCTCTGCAAGACTTACACAAGAGGACTTAAATAGCACAAAGGAAAAAGGTCTATGAAGCTGTATTACTAGGCTCTGCTCAACAATATGCTGCTTCCTGATTAATGTAATTCAACTGTAATGCATGAATAAATTGTAATTTAGATGATTGAACGTATGCACCATCATATCAAAGGCAAAATGAGATACTTAGACAATCACAGCTTTCTCTTTTTTTTTTTTCTTTTTTACTCCACATCTTTCTCCTCTAACAAGGGGATATTTGTATGTCACACCTTATTCTAAGATTGCCTGTAAAGGCAGGGCTTGTTACAAGGCAGAACACTGACAAATTATGGGGAAAGGACTACATAGGTAACAACACAACCAGTTATCTCGACAACTAAAAGCATGTTACAACCTGTTAAGTAAAAAGAGAAAGGAAAAGTAAGCTGCTGTTGTTAAGGCACCACCCTGGGACACACAAGAGCTGGATTCAAGTTCCTTCTGTGCAAGAAAATTCCTCTGACTCATCAGACACGTGCTTTCTGTGGTGGTTTGCGAGATAGCAGGCTAAAGGAGAACTGAAATAACACACCTAGGCTTTGAGGATCTGTGAACTAGGTTACATACCTTTGCAGGGTCCACGTATATTGCAGTGTTCTGGAACCAAGCTCAGTTGTCCATCCTTTACCACTCTCATTCCAAAGAATCATAAGTTATTTCGAGATCAATGCCTTGCAGTGCTGCAGGTACCCGAACAGGGTTTGATGTAGGGCTCAGCCACAAACAGGCACCAGGGGTATAAGCTCATGGACCCTACAGTTGCTCAGCCAATGTGGCAAAGCAAAAGTTTGCTTAGGAAAAATGGGATCACCCACCAGAACAAGCCCAGCTCGCAGGTATCCGAGACACCACCTCTGATAACCTTTTCATCAAGCAGCCGAATTCATCTTAGGTGGCTAGCCCACCTTGAGCTTACCCCTGGTTCTGACACTAACTCTCAAACAGGACTATTCCTTGCTTTTCTTTTTCCTTATGCCAGTGTCACCTTAGACAACTTCTCAGTTTCTCCTAAGTGCCTTGAGACCATCTATTGATTTTCCCACACAGTCATTTGCAACCATGAGGGGGGAAAAAATAAAAATGCTTATATATTTAAATGAATGTCTCTTCACTGAGGAAGAAGTGACATAAAATATTAGCGAAGACCAGTTACTTAATGGGAACTTCCAATATCATTATATTTTTCAAGCATAGAATCTGTAGTTCTCAGATAATATTATTGATTGTACATGGAAAAAAACATCAGAAGCCTAAACTGATGTTATTTGTACATTTATTTTGGAATGGCAATTACCTGATTGGTCATCAAATGATTGGAGAGGTAGCAAGAAACATGATTATGGATAGATTACAACATAGCAGGTAGTATTTGGGTGGTTCTTGGCTTGGACAGATTGTAGCTATTTCAGATGAAGAAGTTGATGACATAGGACACCATCTTGGGAAAAATGGAGATAATTTAGTGAATGTCACTAAATTTTTTGTGATGTTACAGAAAATACTCCAGTTGTGTGTATATTATATCTTGTGGTCTGCCAGGCACTCTACTTTAGACATGGTATCGTTACAGGGAGAACCACAAAAATGCTTTAGAATCTTTCGAAAAGTGAAGGGGAGGAAAAAACCTCAAGAGATACAAGAAGGGGGAAAAAAAAGATAAAGAAAGAATAGAAGGTTTGTTATCCATCCTGTTCTTGGAATCTGAACCAATGGGGATAAGACAACAAAGACGCATATTTATGAAGCACAATAAAAGGCCTCTGTGCAGTCATGTCTGTGCAGAGCAGATGAGCAGTGGAGTTCTGGGAAGAATTACATAAGGCGTCTTGTGTACACGTGCCTGTGAACACAGGAACATTCATTTGCACACATACCCACAGTGGATGCCCAGATGATGTCCCTCTTCACATACAAAACCTCTCAGTCTTAGTCAAGAAACTCTACAAACACTGCAGATGCAACACATGAGAAGTCCTGTTTCCTGTAGCGCCAAACCACCCAAGTCAAAAACAGCCTAAGAGCAGGACTGTGAGTAACTTTTCACAGAAACAAGGCTATGCAGCCTGGCTTTAGCTCAAGAAATCCAAGAGTAATTATACACAGACATTTAAGTGTATGCTGTGGACTTGACAGGCTGGAAGAAAGGCAGCTTACATGCACATCTATTCAAGAGGACTGTAAATTAGAGAATCTGCTAGCAAGACGCTTTCAGATGGATTTGTTGTGTGTGTCCACAGCAGCTTGCCATGTTCACACAGCTTCCAAAATATCAGTGCAAGTCTTGTGTCCAAGTAATAACTGTAGTGTATCTTCTCTGAGAGTTAAATTTCAACAATTAGAACTATCTGGACACCCCAAAGCTCTTGCATTCTCATCCCCTCTCATATTTCTGCTGTCCGGTCTTTAATTATTCTGTTGTTCTGACTACCTAGCACAATAATTCCTTCATCTGAAACCTTAACCTTTTCTCCCCATAATGAATGTTGTCTGAATGTATGTCATTTAAAAGGTGTCCTGCTACACATCCCATTTTCTTCTTCCTCCCTTGTACAAGCTTCCGCATCTTTAACAATCTCCTTGCCAGATGTAATAATATGTCCTAAAAGAGTTCTTGATTTTCTTTACAGCTTTTACAAAACTAACTTCCTTTCCTTCCCTTGGGTTTTCATAAATAGGTGATCCGTGATATGTGATGAGATATGCTGAAGAATCTTGCTTTTTCCCTCTCTCCGGGTGACCCATATATTTTCTATTCTGTCCTCTTGTCTTTAGCAACAGAACTCCTCTGACATAATATATTCATCTCTACCTCTTATCTCTGCTAACATCTCCCCAGGAACAAAAACCAAGTCTGCATCCACAACAAACTCCCTGCACATGCATTAACACCCCATCCATGTTGCAGAAGAGAATAAGAAGGACATGAGCTGTTTCTTGGTTAATTTCTTTTGGCACTCCAGAGATCACTGACATATGTGCTGTCTAATGAGGTAGCTGCGAGTCTCAGCTCCCTCCAACTATCAGAATTTCCCAGCATGATTTCCCCTTCATCCAGTAGTTAAAAGATTTGTGTGCTCATTAGTTACACTGGGAGAGCTATTTATATTGCCGGCTGGCTACCATCTCTTAGCTGTGTAATACCACTGTACAGTCTTGTAGGCCCTGCAAGTGCTTCTGTGTTGAAGTCCTTGGCCCCTTTCACAGCCCAAAAATGTATCTCTGGTCCAGAAGCATGAAGGTGTTTATAAAGAGCCTCCTCTGAGCAGCCAGGGCTGATTGTAACAGGCCAGCATCAGATTCCTGGAAAATGAGAGTGAATTTTTAAAACACTGCCAGACCATAGTTGGAGATTTGAGCTAAGTGTTTAGCTCCTGGATATAAATGGGCATCTTTGTCTTAAATGGAGAGTTTTCCGTAAGAGCTGCAACTTTTCACTTTAGAGTGTCTTAGCAACCTCCTAAAGCACAGCCTAGACAGTGCAAACACCTCTGAAACTTTTGCGGAGGAAATCAGTAACTTAACAAAGTAGAACTCACCTGGCCAGTTTTAGGTATCTAAAACAAAACTAGCTTTCTTCTTAGTCCGCAGAGGACAATATGCACTTACAAGGTGCAAAATATATGATATTCATTAAAATGGGACAAATTTTGTCTTAAAACAAGATATTTCTCTCAGTGACCCACAGGAATAATGATAAAATTATCAACTCAGACACAAAATATACTCTAGGCTTCTTGCAAGTCAGGGCAAGGTAAAGCCCACCTCTGTGGCAGGTTGGTCTTCTGAATATCTGTGCTGACATTTCAGACTGCTCAAGTTGGTTTACCCTGTGTGCATGATTAACATATTGAAAGGGACTTGGCTGGGGAAGGAGCACAGCCCAAGGCGAATGTCTCTGGCCTTAGGGACCAAGAACCTCATTATTGATCTGTGATCCCATGTAACAAACCTACACCTTCCCATAAGGTTCCTCTTTTCTCCATTCCTGCGTCCTTTCTCTACACTTCCACTTGTGGATTCCCATTTCTGTCATCAGTAGCTCACTGTGGAAACCTAGATGAGGTAGTGTCTGGAACAAATTGCAGGAAAGAGGAGTAAAGAAGATGCTGATGTGGCACAGGAGGGTGCTGGGCAGTAGAGTATGACACTTGCTGTAAAGGAGTTGCAAGGCCCTTCGTATACTCAGCTCTCATACAGGACATGAGTAATTGTCCTGGCTACTTTCCCAGATGGTTGCTGTCGGTGGTCTTGCCCCACAGGGTGGATGGCAGATCAAGGTGTCCCCCAGCTAGCTGTGCTGGGAGCATGGGGCCACAGAGCAGGAGGAAAAGCCCAGTGCAGCACTGTGTAAGGGTGCTGGACTGCATCCTCCTTGGCTGGGTGCTGGGACAGGAGCTTCCAGAGCTAACGTCCCCTCCACAGAGGGCAATTCACACAAATTTTTACTTTGTAAATGAAGCCAAAAAACATAGACTTCCTGTGCTGCAAACTGCTCCAGGCGCTTTCTATCTTTCAGTGTTACCTTCTGTGAAGGATATTTTAAGGTAAGAAAATGAAGTATCACTAGCCAGACCAGTTCTGTACATTGAGTGTGGGCCTGACACACAGATGCCCAGCCCTGTACAGTTGCCAACAGTTAACTGCAACCAGCAGAAATCCTATGTGGTGCTCGGACTTTTGTTTTTCAACACACCAGGCTGGAGAGAGGTTTCAGTCACTTTCCTAGAGCTTGACTTTAAGGAACAAGTGCAGGAAAAATTTAATGACCATACCATAAAACCCCATAGTATTTCTGTATTACGTACACATGAACTACAGAGCCACATAGATCCCACTCAGCTGCCTGTGGTTGCAGGTAACTTACCCATGCTAGACTCCCCAAGAGAGCTGGGAAGAGCAAGGACCAGCTCTATGTCTGATATAGAACTTTAGAAAACGCCCGAGCAAATGTGATGAGAGTTCAGGCCTGGGCACAGATGTCAACAGTTCTAACATTGCTTATGTCCATTCTTAATAGGAATTTGCTAATTAGGGCTGAGTAACCCTAAGGAAAAGAGTTTTTGCAGACACAGTACAAGAATGACCAACCTCAGAAACCAGCTGCAAGTGGTTTGGCAATATGATTTTATCTCACCAGAATGAGTTCATAATGGGAAACTGCCCCAATATTTCAGTCAGCTGAATCTTTACTTCTCTTGAGAAGATCTCTATCACGTGAGACATTCCTACATTCTAGGGGATGAGAAACCCCCTGCAAGTCTCCTCCTTGGATGGAGGGAGAGGAGTGTGAGGGATGAGAGACAGAATGTTTCCATCTGAGTCTCAGCTATCCACACATTTGGAAAACCAAAGGTGGTACTCTGTGGACCAGCCAGCAGCTCAGAGTCAGGCTGTAGATGTTGATCCACAAACCTCAGTGGCCTATCCTGTGCCAACAGCACAAAACCAAACCACAGGATATAGGTACAGCATTTGAGAATGCTAAACCAGGGGAAAAAAGCCACTGAAAAACCCAACAGCTATAGACCTTTGGAAATAACAATAGAAATTTGCCTTGATCACTTCTCTAATCTACATCACAGGTGCTTCAAACAATTGATTTTTTGCTATATGTCCTCCACCCCCACAGGTTGAACAGAGCTTATAACATTTGGCCAGGCAGGAATGATTAACCAGGTGACTTCAGCTGCAAAGGCTGACATCTGACAGCAGCAAAAACAGATGTGAAAAAAGAGCCTAGTGTTCTCAATCAAAAATACTAGCTCTGTTCTTTCTGGGGCTAGTATTAAAAAAAATCAGAAGCAAAAGTAGGCATGCTAAAGCTAATTTCACACCTCAGAAGAGTCAGATAGCAGGACCTCAATCCTAGCAAAGATCTTCCCATTTCTGATAGACAGAGGCTTGTTATTCAATTTCCAGCTCCACTGGCTTCCTTTCTCCATCGACTTCCCAGACACCATAAGTGTCTGCGAACTGAGCTCAGGTCTGAGGGCACCTAAGGGCTACAAGGCTGATGGTGAACCAAGCAGTTGCAAACATGCAAATTCCTTCCCTAGAGGAACAGCGAGGAGATTAGGATAAAATTTTGACTTCCTGAACGCAAGTAGCCTTATCTTCCTTACTCCAGCAGACCAGCTCAGACCCTTAAAAAATGGCCACAGATTTTTTTTTTTTCCCCTGTTACTCTGTGGATTAGGCAGACAACTGCAGCAATTTCTTTGTAATAAAACATTTGTGAACAGGCTGTGAGTTTTCTTTGTCTCTAAGGTCTAGACAATATTGGCTTCAAAATGAAAATAGATATGCCAACTTCACCAATTTCATATAGACACTCACTGCAAAGAATTTTTAGATGTGCTGCTTCATATTACAACTGAAATCAGGTTTTAGTGTCACATATGTGTTTTGGGACTAGCTGCTATTTACAATAAGCAAGGGAATTAGTCTCCAAGTTAGAGGAATTACTATTTAGTATTCACTCTCCTGCTATAAATCTTGTCCAACCAGGAAAGGGAAATGATTTCAAATTACATAAACAGCATATGAACATTAGAAGTCAGATATTAAATTTGCTCAGATCTAATAGGTTTAATGAACTTTTACAAGTATTTTCTTCATTTAACCGACTTTTTACTTGCTACTTTCTTTGAATTCCCTACCATGTTTGAGTATTGCTCCTACTGATTTTGCTTGGGCATTCATAACTCTGCCATTTCATACTTGTTGTTTAGCACTTGACCACAACTGGGACACAAAAATCTCAAGTTTTTCCCAACAGTAAAGATAACATATTAAAAAACAACAGTGTGGATAGGCTCTAATTCTGATGCTGGTTCAAGTTACCAGGCCATCCATTTATTACCCGAAAGTGGGAACAAGAAAACTTCTGTTCCTCACGTATTGCTTGATCTAAAGAGCACTAGGAATCTTTACAACAGATGTACTTCTAAAGCATATTCTCACCTATGGTGGAGTTTTGTATTGTGTATAATATCAATATAAATAGAGAATATATAAAACATCAACACTTTAGGAGACTGATGAACGTGGATCCAGGAATCTTGGCCAATGTTTGACTGAAAATAAACTTCACATGATGTGGTACCTAAGGGACATACTTCTGTCTTTGGGTGTATAAGCTAGGGAAGGTTATGCAGAAGTAGGAAAGCAACATTAAGAGGCTTTTGTTAGAGAGACATTTATAAATCCTATTCTGTTTTAGTTAACGTATTCAAAAAAAAAAATTGGTGAAACTAGACAAAGGAACTCTCAAGATCTAATATTCTGGATAAGAGTGATGGTGAGAGTCATCTCATCTAATTTCAGCCACCAAAAACCTAGGTACCTAGTCCAAAATAGAAGTGTAATTCATGGAGGCAGATAGGTGTCTCCAGAGAAAATTATTCATCTCATTCTAAGGGAGGTGTCTAAAACGAGTTGGATGACTCTTCCGAATGAATCGTCTTTCCTCATTGTCTGCAGGAGGACTGTGGAAAACTGCCTTGGGCTAGATGCTTCTCATGTTTAGGTAACAGAAGATACATCTCATCCCAAGTGACTACACTTTCCTCCCATGTGTTTAACTTAACCAAAAGGAGACTGTAGCTGATTTGATTATACATGCGACCTTGAGGAGGTACGAGGGTTTGGAAGAATCTTCATGAAGGGTATGGTGGGTTCTCCCTCATGTGAAAAGAGCTGTACTGTAACTCTACAGCAAAATCTCAAGGTGGTGCAAAATACACCAATGTAATCACAAGCCCCAGATTATGGAGGTCAGACCAGATGACTGAAGCAGTCCATCCCAGTTTTTAGTTCTGTCTAGTGGTATCCTGTGTATAAGATTATACCCCTCAGAGCAAAGGATTTAAGCAAAGCAAGAAATAAACTAGGGAACATGTTGTCGAAGAAAAATCCGTATGTCTCTAATAAACCTTAATTTGAAGGGATTTCCCTGACACAAAAATAAGCATTTGCATCTGTATGAAGGTTATTTTAAAATACGCTTACTATACTGCACAATTCTAGTCTTATGCCCCAGGAGGAAATGAGGCTCACCTGGGCTTACAGGTGGCTTTAGATTAGGTTTTCTGGTCTGAAATCAGCACCAATTGGTGCCTTTCAGGATAATCAGCCACTGCTGAAGCAAGTTAATTATATGAGGGCAGATAATCATTATTAACTGATAATTTTGGGGTTGTAAATCCACAGATGTCATGTCCCTTAGTGAAAGTGTATTTTTAGTTGTGCAGCACATTGGCCTTTCCAGTCTCTGCTCTGAAATTAGCATTAATCAACTTTTGGCTCTATGCATGCAGTATCACCCCAACCAGGTAATTACAACAAATTTCCAGAATAAAGATTAAAAAAAAAAAGGTCAAGTTTAAAACTCCCTGCTTTCAACCTTCTGTGTTTGGTCACTTATTTCTTTTGGTATTGTGTCTAGTACTCATTAGTCACACTGAAAGTCAAGGATGTGCGTGCCTAGAAATGTATCATTTTCCCTAGCACATCAATCAGTTGGTACCAGCCATTACCTCTCCCTATGCACCTGGCCTCTCATAAAAATAATGTGATATAGGCTGCATATAAAATGCTCTATGAGGCAGGAAGATCATCACAGAACTCTTCCATGGCCTGACAACTTTTGCAGCTTTTCCTCTATATTGGTGAGAAAGTATATATTTAGCTGTTATATTACAGGCAAATTATATAGAAAAAAGCAATAATATTTCAAATTATTACCACTTAGAAACCCTCAAAATAGTTACAAACAGACACAAACAAACCTACATATCTTGTTGTGTTCTCCAAATTTGGAAAAGGAGATAAAGCCTCAGTGGTAGAAGGCTTAGTTTAGTTGAAAGATGCCACATACTGTGAAAATCCTGTAGAGCCACAAAATATGGCTGGTAAGATGGATATAAATTATAAATCCTTTTTTTAGCAAAACTGACAAACAACACTACACTTCCATCACTATACCCCATCCCCTCAAAACAAACAAAATCAACCAAACAAAAAAGAGAAAACAAAACATAAACCCACAAACAAAAACAAACAAACAAACAAACACATAACCCAGGAACAACTTCCCCCCAAAAAACCCCAACTTGTTGCATCTTCATGGAAAATCTTACTTCCTCTCCCAGGCAACCACTGCAGGTAAAGGATGCTCTTCACCCATTGTTCATGATATTCACTGAAGGTTTTGTTTTTTCCCCATTTTTAGTCAGAGAATACAGTGCAAATTGATGTTAAACAAAAGTTTCCAGCTCTGGTTCCTCTACAGCACATATTTGCAGAAGTTCGTGTGTGGAACAAGGTTGCTCTTCCTGACATCTATAAGAAGAGCATTTCCTACTCCAGAAAGGAGTTTATTGACAGTTCACAGGTAACAGTTTTTGTAAGGTCAGCCCAAAAGTGAGCAAGAGAACAGTAAATCCTGCTGTTCGTCTAGTATTTCTAACTTTTCTACTTCACCTCCCTGACTGTTGCGACATTCTTGGACTCTGCAGGCTATTCAGCAAGCTTTTCCTGCACTCTGACATAGGTCTACTGGCACAGGTCAGGAACCCGAGCAGCGTAGGCTAGTTTTGATAATAACTACTTCCCTGCCTCTGCCATTGGGTTAATACCTGTTGTTCCTGGTATCAATTTTATGTCTCAATAATCCTCCTGTGGCCCATTTTGGCATTATATCCCAAAAGGCCCCCCCATATCCAGGGTAAAGAGAGGCAGCACAAGCTCCTTTTTTGAGAATAAAAGTTGACTTTGTTGTGTTTAGCTGTAAGAAGCTCTACATCAGGTATTATCAGACTCACACCTTTGCCAGGCTTCTCACTACTGTCACCACAGCCACATGTTCCAGAGGCACTGAACCTTGCAGGTGAATGGCCAGTCAACTGCAACAAAGCACAAATTCACCTCCACCTCTTCGTCTTTAAACAGCTGACTATCCATGATGGACTTTTTTACTCAGTCCTTCTGCCACGTTCCTTCCTCACACAGATTTGTGACAACTCTAGGTGCCACACAATAAGTTTTTGTCATAGCAATACAGCATGTCAGAAGACAAAGAAGTTCATAGCCTCACCCACTCAGTGGGATGCGTGACTCAGTGATAACTGGTGAATCATCTAATAGTCACCCAGAGTGCTTTTTGCATGAGCACTTGGAGGGAAAACCTTTTGATAGTAGATAGGTAGTTCTTCACTTTCTGTGTCAGTACCGAAAGTCAGCTAATGACTCTGCCTGGCACAGAAGGAAGGGGAAGGTTGGCTGCTCAGTTTTCAGGTTTGTTACTCAACTGAGACAGCAGTCATTACAGATCCAGGAGTTATCAAATTATTGTTTCTCTGAAGAATAACATTTTTATATGACCTTTAACTCAGATTTATTAATAATGATTACCTTCATACTATTTGAAAATTCATCTGGTAGGGGACATTAGAAATGTCACAGAATATGATACATGCATAATGCCTTAACACTAAACTGAAAGAACAAAAATGTATGAGTATTGAGAAAATTAAGCATTCTACCAAAGTAGGGAAAATGAGTGAATCTGAAATCTATTTCTAAAAATTACTAAAATTTAAGATTTTTTCTTCACTGTCTCCTCAACACTTTCTCAAGAACATGATACGTTTCTTGTGAACCAAACTGACTTTTCTTTCTCTTAGGAGCGCCAGCCATTTTCTTCACAGTAGTCTTTTTTTGTTATTGGGCCCAGAGAAAACTTAACAAAACTTGTAAATAGTTCATCCTATCTGGAAGCATATTTGCATATTTCTTCTATTAAACTAGTCTTATGGATCTGCAAAATAAATATCCTTTTTGCCACTGTCTTCCTTCAACAGGGAGCTGCCAGGTTCCTTAATCCCACAAGTTTAGTTCTGCCATATCCTTGCCACTTACACAGTCATTTTTTGAAAATGGCTTACCATACATTTCTTACATTATCTGGAATAGAACACCTATTTGTCATTTCCTAAAGTGATTGGAATATCTATCCTCAAATATGGTGTTTTGCCTCATCTTTCCTGGATTGCCCTTCAGCTCATCTCCATCTAAATAACTCATTGCTGATGAACCCTTACCTTGCCTGCACCTCATTACAATGCATGTCATTCATTTCAGATCTAAATTTATCCCTCCTGCTCACAAACATCGTATTATCTGACTGCAAACTACTGAAATCAGAAATGCTGAGTCCTAAGTCTGAGGTCATGGAAAATTTAGTATATGTTAAGAATAAACACATATAATTAAAGTTTTCTATTTATGTCACATTCCTCATTTAAAGTATCAGCTAAACATTTCACAGGTCAGTGTCAAAAACTATTAAATTTTAGCAGTTTCTGAAAGCGGGATGGGCCACAAACTGTCCCACTAAGTAAATCATACTGGATGGCTCAGAATAATGGGATACAAAATTTGTTTCAAGGTCACTCACCTCAAATACACTCTGGTTGCCAATTCCTGAATTTCATTGTAACCTAATCATGCTCTATGTGCATCCAAAGGTAAACAATTTGGTCACCTTACTCTGTGACTAAGCTTTGAATGATCATGTAAGTGGAAACTCAGCATCACTCCTCTCAGTGATAGAGATATTTTGACAGAGGTGAAGTTTTTAGAAACCCTGTAGAGTAGACGGTAATTTCCAGAGATTGAATAGTATTGTAGTAGATGGTCCATTAATCCTTTCATTTATGTTCTGTTATTCCTTTCACCTGTGACCCTAGGCTGATAAAGAAATTATTGTCACGTTAGTTCCCTTTTCCCACTCTTTTGTCCTTTCTATGTTTTTCTGTTGGGAAAACCATCTCTGAGTTGAAGACTTCTGTGGTTGCACTAACTCCCAGTACTTTCCTGAGATGAGCTTTTGGTCCACGCCTTAACAAGTGTAGTTAGGCAGATCTGTAATTTTTCTATTGGCATAAAATAATTTGAGCAGACAAAACTGCACATGCTGAGAAATGAAACTTTGTGAACGCAAGTGCAATTTAATTAAAGCTGTAAAGAGGCCTGAAGGAGAAAAATAATGTCTTATTAGCAGCTTGAATCCAGAGCTGGCCATAGGTCTGAACGACAAGCAAGCTGCACTTTTGGGCTGAAAAGGAAGCTGGCCAGTGGCCCTTACCCAACTCAGCTTTCAAAACACACCCTTTCTCATGCCTCCCAACCTTGTGGCACACCTAGTATTAAAAAAGCTTCCAGTAACTCTGTGCCTCTGGCCTATATAAAATGAAAGAAATTCAAGTCTAAACTTGCCTGCTCTTGCTTTTGGAGGTAATAAATGCATGGTGCTGTGCTAATAGAAATTCTGCTATACAACCTCAAGGAGAAAGTCTACCACTTCTGAGCAACAAGCATTTTTCCCTTTAGCTGTATAATTATTCTTTTTTTTTCTGATTGTTACCAGATACAGAATCTACCAGATACTTTCATGCTGTACCATGATGACAAGCTTTTGTCCTTACCATGGATATTCAAAAGGATATAAAAACATCTTCGGCCCTGCTGCGAAGTTAAAGACATAAGCTGGAGCCAGACTACTCAGTACTAACACTATTGGAAATGTATGGGGTGTTAGCCAAGTCACCTTGATGTCAAAAGACACAGCTCATGAGAATTTACCTAACCTTTTCTATATTCTCTAAATCAAGTGAATAGCAAAGTCCAAACCTAGCACTTGAAAATAACAAAAATTTGCAACAATGATTAGAAATACAGTTGGAACTGCAATGGTCATCAACAACTTTCATCAAAGAACAGCTCCAGCTTGTTATCTTCTTGGGGTCTCTGGTCCAAACTCATCTATCTCCATCCTTTGCTTCAATTACTTTTAATGTAATTTAAGAATATTATTGAAGAGAATGATATTTATAATTGCATAACTTGACAGTAAAACACTTCTCTATTTTTTTTTCTCATTGACCGTCTTGGAATGAAAGAAGATGGAGAGGGCTGCAAAAGGAATAAACTTTTTATAAAATAGTGTGTGGAAAAGATTCATTCAAACCACCCGATTCCATGTTCTTGTGTGTGTGCATGTGTATTTATGATTTTTTGCAGACTAGAAAGAGAACTGGAAAGGGCAAAATAAGCCTTCTTTAGGACCTATAGGTTCTATAGGTACTTGTATAAATTAATCCATTAGTGGGTAATAATGTGTCTTTTATATACAGTACATAACAGACGTTCTCCTGAGTGAAAATTTCTGAAGAATCAGATCACCACAGAAGTTCGCACCTGAGCTGGATCACAAATCTGTGGGACCAAAAGGATGGTTACCAGGTGGCATTTCTAGCTCCAAAAGCAGAGGATAAAGACCATAAGGGTAAGGGTTAACTCATGGCTGGTCAGCCACTAAGAGGGACCATGTAATGCTGGTTAACCTGGTCCATTCAGCCTGGAGAAGAGGAGACTGAGGCGAGACTTCATTGCAGTTACAACTTCCTCATGAGGAGGAGGGGCAGGCACTGATTTCTTCTCTGTGGTGACCAGTGACAGTACCCAAGGGAATGGCCTGAAGTTGTTTCAGGGGAGGTTTAGGTTGGATATTAGAAAAAGGTTCTTCACTCAGAGAGTGGTTGGTCACTGGAACAGGCTCCCCAGGGAAGTGGGCACAGCACCAAGCCTGACAGAGTTCTAGAAGCATTTGGATGATACTTTCAGGCACACGGTGTGACTCTTGGGGATGGTCCCGTGCAGGGCCAGGAGTTGATCCTTGTAGGTCCCTTGCAACTCAGCATATTCAGTGATTCTGTTGTTCTGTGATAAAACAGAAATGTCTGCTTCTGTGCCCACCAGGCAGTGTTGACAAGACTAGACTGTTCCCAGATGAAAAGAAGGAAGCTGAGCAGAAGTAAGCCATGCTGTGCCACTTGCTCTGGCCAGAGAACAGGCCCTAGTCCCACATAATTTAATAGCATGGGCATAGGCAAACATTTCAGGTAGTTTCCACATGGAACCATGTGTCCCTCTTCTCTCTCTGATGCCTTCTTTTTCACTTTGTGATACTTTGCTCACTGTTACTATTCTAAGTCAGCCTGTCTCTAGAAGAAGGACCATGTATGGAGTTTTTACACAGGTGTAGCTATGAAGGGCTCCCACGTTATTGCTGTCCTTTTGGAGTCTCTCTCAATGTGAGTCACAACAGTAGTTGTCAAGTTCAGTTTCCACACATTCAAAAAAGCGCCTGAGGTCTGAAAACAGTGTTTATGGGATGGAGTGCAAAATTAATGCACCCAGGTGTATGGAGCAAACTTTTTCATCATCACTTTTCACTTTGTGACTCTCTTTGGACTCTAATTATGAAAATGATTCTGCATGGGCTTCCCCCCGAAACTAAGGGTAATTTCTCAAAAAAAGAAAGTGAAGTGTACACAGTATGGGTTACATGGATATAGGTAAAACACCTGTGGCTGCAGAGCTAATGCATAGTATAGACTGTGCATTGTGAACGTAAGTCCACTCATGTCAGCTCACTCCTATCTCCAAAGATAACAAAGATGAAATAAAAAGGGTAAGAATTTTAAGAGTTACAAGGGGAAGGAAATGCTGAGAAAGGAATAGAAAAATCACAAATATCAGGGGAAAGGGAGGGAAACAAAAGAAGAGAGATGCAAAGCAAAACCTCCTTTGTTTCTAAATGAGTGCAAATTTTCCCACCAGTTTCCTGTTTATTTGTTGCTATGAGATTCTGTTAATGGGAAACACAATAAATGTCAGTCCACTAAACGATGGAGAATAGGTTTTGTCAAACAACTCTCAGGTCATTAGAAACACAGAAAAATAAGTATGGAAGGAACTTTGGAGTTCATATCCTCACTGAAGCATTGTTTGGTTGGTAATGTGTTTGACTTAGCACAACACACTCTTTAAAGAGCAGCATTACACAATAGCCGTCTCTAACTTTAAAGCTGACCTTGTTTTGAGTGGGGGCTAGATTTGATGAGCTCCAGAGGTCTCTTCCAAGCTAAATTATTCAATGGTAATATGAATAGAATGATGATAAATGGCAGAGGATTGCTGGAGGGAAAATCTCAAGAAGTCTTGAATGGAGATGAATCCTGGTCATTGAATAAAGGTTCCTGTATGGGTGGATGATAGATAAAATATTCTGCAACATTTTGACAATGACCTAAGATCTAATACAGAACTACTTCTGGCAAAATTTGTAGATGATACTGATGGGAGAAAGGGCAGATGATGCAGACCAAACTGTTGGGAGAATTCATCTAGCTTAGTTTTTAAGACACACTAGTACAGACAAGAACAAAATTAAGCGTGCAGCAACAATGACTGCAGGATGGACTGACAGAATTGGGTATCATAACGTGGTCAGCAGTAAGGTTCGAAAGGACCTCAAATTGAAAATGTGCAAGCATTGCTGCAGAAACTGCCTTTCTGATTTCGTGATCTGAAGCACAGGTGAAAAACCTGGAAGGAAGGGGAGAATAAGGATGGGATGACAATTTGAAGTAAGGAAGTGAAGCTTAATCCTCAGGAAAGTAATCTCTGGAATAAAAAGAGCTACAAAAATTATTTAAGGGCTGGAGAAAGTGCCTTATAGCATGAGTCCTAACAAGATCAACCTGTATATCTTGTCAAAAAGTAGACTGAGAGGTGATTTTATTGGTGTGTAAGCACATTTATGAGAAGACAATATCAGATAGGAATTCTTAAACAGAGAAAGGCAGAAAGGAGAAAAGTGTCTGCAAACTGAAACCAGGCCGATTGTACCTATGAGACACAGCCTACCATCAACAGTTCTTTCTTTTTTGACAGAAAAGGTAGAGGAAAAAAAAAATTATGGCGAGTAGCAAGAGCAGTGCTTTTCTCTTCTGTGTGACAATAGAAGTTAGGTTTGAAAAAGAGCGGATGGGAAAACTGTAATGGCCCATGAAAACTGTAATAGCCCTTTTACTAAGACTATTGGCCTTGCAAATTAATTTACATTTACCCTTATGCTCTGTTTTTTTGCTTATTTCTTTAATAGCAAGGGTCTTTAATCTTACAGTTGTTCATTCCCATCAAAAAACTTACTTGTCAAGTCCTTTGTGATGTTGGGACTGAACTCCTAAGAGTAGAGATGGTTTTGTTACTGAACAAGAGGGTAAGTGCTGCTTAGGGCACGAAACAGTGACTTTGGAGGCCCTTGCTTTACCTCGGCTTTGATTCGTGGCTTTGGATAAGTCACTTGGGTTTAAATTCTCAGAGGTACTCAGGTGTCTTAATGCCCTCTGAAGCCAAGGATTATTTTAAGGGAAGCTGAGTGTCTCTCTGGTTTTAAAGTGTTTGTAATCTCTCTGTACAGCAACGCACCTCCACTTCAGACGCTGGACAAGGAAACGTCCCTCTGATACTATTTGAGCATCTCCAGTAAGTAGAGTATCCTAAAACATGCTTTATTTGTTGTGTAGGTCACTTGGTCATAATTTGATAGGAATATATGTGCCTTACATGATTAAAATCACAACTTGCCATTAACTATTTCCTCTATCTTCTCTGGATTTTTTTGGAAATAAATAAAAAAAAATTATCTGAAAGTGAAACAGCAGCATTTAGTTAGGGCTGTAATTTTACCCTGGCACTTCTTACAAGGTGTCACCGGTTGCTTAGGTCAAAAGTAATAGAAACAGCAATGTATGAGCCATTGTTTTGAACCCAAATAATCTCTAATTTTTCACTGTAGTGTGAATTGGCAGGCTTGATTATATTCTTTCAACATCATGGATCAGATAGGATAATTTTCATATTAATCCCAGATTTTGAAAAACAGTTTCATTCCAAACTAAAGGGAAACATCAATGAGATACTTGGGCTGGAGAGTCAGAACACTGTTGTTAGGTATCTTGTGCCTAACTTCCATGTCAGGTATGCAGCATTACTGACATCTCTATGGTTCAGCTGGAAAAAAACACTCTTCCAAATCTGGTTAAGAACACACTGTGAAGTTTGCTAGAACTGAAGATGTGTTATATGTTTTGCCATGACAATACTTCAGCATGGTTTTGACCTACTTTGCTAGCATGTTTTTCAATCAATATAGATCAGGAATCCATTCAAAAATAGCTAAAATAACGGATTATGTGGAAAGTTAACAAAAATGATAGAGTATTGTTTTGTAGTTGAGTATGCCTCAGTAATTTATTTTAAACGGATGTCTTCAACACAAATTAGATTAAATCAAATTTATATAAGTATGTGATATCTGAATTACACATTATTGGCATAACAATTAAATGGCAAGAATTTCTCACCATGAATTTGTGGGGGTCATATTATTCATGAGTCGTAAAACCAACAATGACTCAAAAAAATGATCCAAGACAAGAATGAAGTTATGGGGCAGTAGATGCAAATTTTTTTTCTCATAGTCTTTGCTCATGCTAGCAACCTGCTACTTCTCCAAGTATTCCTGATGGTTTCAGCATGAGTCAGAGCTTGTAAAATAATCACTACTGCACAAAAGTAGCTTCATATACCCATTGCCACGATATATGGTACTGTTTTAAAACTCTCGTATTAAAAGTCCTTTCAGGACTTTTTATTCATAATTTTCAAACCAGCAATTCTGATTCCTCTCCTGAGAGGAATTGGCTTGCAAGGAAAGCCAAAAATAATCACAAAGCACTCTACATAACTTGGAAGATACCAGGTGCATTTGTCCAGCTCTCCTTAGACCGCTTTTCTAGTATTTTCCCACCTTGTTCCTTAAAAGCTGTCTGAGTCTTGAGTTTGGACTCTGTAGAAGGGCTTTCACATTCCTATCTTGCAAGTTCCACTCCCAAAATGTAATCCTGAGGTCTGGGACCCATAAGCAGCTGAACTCATGGCTCAGCTGACTTTCCACAGACACCGAAGATGCTCCTTCTAAGACACTTTATAACTCATCAAATGGACGAAGTCTGCAGACATGTGTCCTTACGTAATTTTGAGAACACAGTATCAGAACAGCTGCACTTGGCCAGACAAAGAGTCAGTTTGGCAAACATCTTCTGAAAATAGTCAGTAGTGGACATTAAGAGAAAGAGTAAACAAACAGCTTCAAAATAGAAAGCCTTTTCACATCGGTCTGTATGGAATTTCTCAGCCAAAGGCTGTACCTGAATTGTCTCTTAAATGTTAAAATGAGACTGGAAAATACATAATCCAAACAGGAAAATAGTCTGCTGATAACTTTCCTCTTGCATTTTACGTGCTGTTACACCTTTGAATTTCGTATATTGCACAGTCTTTTCATTCTCGCAACAAAAACAAAGAAACATGCAATGATCTCTAAGACAACTCCAGAATGAAACGAATTCAACTTTCCCAGACTACTCATTCTTTTACCCTAAGAAAAGTCTCTCCAAGTGTTCTTCTGAGAAAAGAATCACACTATGATAGTGTGATCACTTTTTGAAGATTATGAGTTTGACCATCTGAGTTCTTCTTATAGAATTGTTGTCAATTTCTCTGGAACTTGATTATGTCATTGACATAAAAGAGTGAGATCTTTTAAATCAAGATACATATTGATATTCATATATATATTCTTTTTCCTGAACTCGGCACAAGAATAGATATATTTTCTTTAGAGTTTTTCTCATAATTATTTCACTTCTAATGAAGTGGGTTGTCCTGTTCAAGAATCAGTCTCATTCTCCTTCCAGGCACTTAACTAATTCATTTATGCAACATCTCTATCCTCTGATATTTCCTGAATCATGAGGGTTATTTGAGGTTCTTTCCAGTTTCATATGGTATTTACAAGCCAAGTCTGCCCTGAGGATTTCCTTTCAGACATGGTTACCAAATATGTTCACAGTCTAACACTTCTATAGGATTTCCTACTGGCCTTGCTACAAAACCAAAAAATTACTTCCTGGAAATATAACCAGAATAATGTTTTTTGTTGTGTTGAAAATTCCTGTATTCTACACATCTTTTGTTTCTTGTGGATTAACAAACCTTCTTAGTTTCCCTTTCCGGCCAATAAAATGCTATTCATTTTTGCACAGGCACTTCTATGTAGGCATGGGGGGGAAATTCTAGTAAGAGAGTTCAGATTTAATCCAGTGAAAGATACCCATATTCCAAGAAAGGAGATAATGTGAATACATTCGTCTGCAACATATAAGGAGAAGGCTACGGGGAACGGAAGAAAAAGCATCGGTCGACAAAGCAAGTTCTCAGCAGAGAGAGAGTACAGAGAAAGGATAGGAATTGCCAAGTTTTGAGATGAGCTAGGCCAGCAGAAAAAAAAACAAAACCAAAACCATAGTGGGGGGGAAAAAAAAGTCAGATGGTACTTAATTTAGGAGGACACAGCCCAGATGTGACTATAGAACTACACCAATCACTTCCATTACTATCAGAAAGACCATCACTATTGTAGATTGAGCAAAGAGTTTGGCTCACCCAGCATTAAAGCAAAAGCAGACAAGGGGTAGTACTGCTTTCTACAAAAAACGAAGGAAACTTCTCAAGGGAAAACAACTTGCATTCTTGCATTTGTTGCAGGGAAAGAATAACTGATTTACAAATGGGGAGAGGCTGGCTATGAGTACCTTAAAAATGTCACTTGAGAATAAAGTCTCTAACCATGAGAAAAATAAGACTGTAGAATATCCCCTCTTTCAAAATATTAGGGTAAAGAAACTCACTATTTTTAAGATAGAGGTGAAAGGAATCATATCTTTGATACAACTAATGAGGACATTGAGGACAACAGCCTAGCAAATTCCTTCAAGTTGTATACTGTGAAATAAAAGCAAAAGTGAGGAACAAATAAAGTCACAGTGTTTGTTAAGATCCACACCACATTCATAATTTGCAAAAGCAGCATTTTGCAGCATCTCTTGCACAGATCATGTACTCAAAAAAGCATACGCACGTGTTCCAGAGCTTAATCCAAAAATTATTTCCTCCTTACTTAAAGAGGAAATTTCTCTCATTGCTAAGGTAACTAGCTCTGCAGGTCACAATATGTGTTAATAGACATCTTCCCAGTGCTTCTGGTATGATACGAGTCAGTCAACCATTTCCTACTTTTGGTTTCACCAACCCCAGAGTAGTTCAACAGCGCCTGTGAACACACTGAACACATGTCTTGTTCACATTGTACTTTTGCAGCTTTAGTGCCCTGTGGAGCTTGTACTGTGCTTAGCTGTAAGTCAGAAATTTTATATGGCAGCTGCTATGGAATTGCATCAGATGGAAATAACAGACCTGAAATGTGTGTATAACACACTTTGCAGAAAAGGCCTCCATCAAAGACTTGAATATCACTGAATATTATTACTTGTTTGAAAAAAATCTCCCAAACTTGAGATACTGCAAACTCCAGTATTTCATCATAAATTCAAATATATTTCTAGCTCTCAGTCAAAAACACAGTTTGTATGGAATCCTAAGTTGCCTAATAGAAAAATCAGAGACAGGCATCACAATTTACATTGCATTAGTTCCAGCTCAGGAAAAGAAACAGGAGGAAGGTAATGAAATGGAACAACTCTCATATTAAGCAGATAGCTATTAAAGCTAGAAAAGAAGTAGAAAATAAACTGAGGGAAATCAAATCTACTCATTCAACAGCTTAATAACTGAACAAATTAATGTTATTGAAACGGTGGTGATTTTTGGTAGTGGGGATGAAGATGGTAAAAGGTTTTGAAGATTTTTTTTTTCATTCCAGCATTCACATTAACAAATGATAATTATGTGTTGATATAGCCTTACCCTGGAGCTGTTCAGTTTGAATACTGCCACCTCCATGGTCCCAGGCAAATAATTGCTCCTCCACTTCCAAAACCAGTTATGTGTTCCTTTACTTTGCATTACAAAACCTCTGAACTCCCTCTTCATCTTCAGTGGAAAACTGAAATAAGGTAGGGTACCATGACATTTAGTAAAATAACATACCATACTGAGTCAGACCAAGGACACAAGTAGCCCCTTAACCTGTCTCTTAAGATACCTAACCACAGACCTTTAATGAAATTCATAAATAAAGTGTGTAGTGTGATTCCTACCACACGATAACCTGTCTTAGGTTTTCTGCTCAGCTAAAGAGAAAGTTTATCAATTGTATTGGATGTCTTTGGCAAGATTTT
>VYXB01004631.1:0-12926 GCA_013397135.1 Pachyramphus minor
CAAAGGTATAATAGTCTTTTTTTCCTTTTCAATTTTTTTACTTTTCTTCTTCTTCTTTATTATTATTGATTGGAATAAAACCCATGGAAGAAGTTCAGAATGAAAGCGACAAAGGTAAAATTTTCAACTGTGGGTTGATTGAGGCCATACTTTTTAAAATAAAATAATTGAATTTATTGAAAGCTCGGGTTGCCACCTTATAGTTTTTAGCTTAATGGTGGTGTGAGGCTCTGAGACATCTGCTTGCAAAGCCCAACGAGTTAGTGTGAGTGTTATGTGAGTGTTACATGAGTGTTACATGAAAGGAGGTTGTAGCCAGGTGTGGGTTGGTCTCCTCTCCCAGGTAATTATCAGTAAGACAAGAGGGCACGGGTTTAAGCTCTGCCAGGGGAGGTTTAGGTTGGATATTAGGAAGAAATTCTTTACAGGGAGGGTAATCAGGCATTGGAATGGGCTGCCCAGAAGGCGGTGGGTTCTCTGTCCCTGGGGTTATTTAAGAAGAGACTGGATGTGGCATTTAGTGCCATGGTCTAGTAACCATGGTGGAGTTGCATCAAGGGTTGGACTTGATGATCTCAGAGGTCTTTTCCAACCTGGTTGATTATATGATTCTATGATTTTATTCTGTGTGAGGTGTCAGAGGAGTCCTGGTGTCGTCCTAGCTCCAAGCACACTCCCAAAGTGATAGAGGTATTTGTAACTTCTCAAGAACCCACCTCTGGTCATGGTTGATGATGTGGAGCTATAAGGAGCTATACCTCCCTTTACAAGTGAGGTACAACAATTATAACCAAAACAACTCATAGAATCATATAACAGTTCGGGTTGGAAGGGGCCCGTAAGATCATTTAGTTCAAAGCCCCCATCATGGGCAAGGTTGCCACATACTAGATCAACATGCTCAAAGCCCCCATATCCAACCTGACCTAGAACACTTCCAGGGATGGGGCATCCACAATATCTCTGGGCAACCTGTGTCAGTGCCTCAACACCCTCATAGGAAAAAATTTCTTCCAAATATGCAATCTAAATCTACCCTCTTTCAATTTAAAGCCATGCTCCCTTTGTCTTATAAATCCACTCCCTTGGAAAAAGTNGGGCCCGTAAGATCATTTAGTTCAAAGCCCCCATCATGGGCAAGGTTGCCACATACTAGATCAACATGCTCAAAGCCCCCATATCCAACCTGACCTAGAACACTTCCAGGGATGGGGCATCCACAATATCTCTGGGCAACCTGTGTCAGTGCCTCAACACCCTCATAGGAAAAAATTTCTTCCAAATATGCAATCTAAATCTACCCTCTTTCAATTTAAAGCCATGCTCCCTTTGTCTTATAAATCCACTCCCTTGGAAAAAGTCTCTCTTCAGCCATCTTGTAGCCTGTTTAGGTAATAGAAGGAGCTGTAAGGTCTCCTCGTAGCCTTCCCCTTTCCAGGCTGAACAATCCCAATTCTCTCAGCTTACCTCCATAAGAGAGGTGCTCTAGCCCTCTGATCATCTTCATTTCCCTCCTTTAGACTCTCTCCAAAAGTTCTACGTGCTTCTTATGTTGGGGGCCCCAGACGTGGATNTCCCTTTGTCTTATAAATCCACTCCCTTGGAAAAAGTCTCTCTCCAGCTCTCTTGTAGCCCGTTTAGGTAATAGAAGGAGCTGTAAGGTCTCCTCGTAGCCTTCCCCTTTCCAGGCTGAACAATCCCAATTCTCTCAGCTTACCTCCATAAGAGAGGTGCTCTAGCCCTCTGATCATCTTCATTTCCCTCCTTTGGACTCTCTGTAACAGTTCTATGTGCTTCTTATGTTGGGAGCCCCAGACGTGGATGCAGCACTCCAGGTGGGGTCTCACAAGCACGGAGTACAGGGGGAGAATCACCTCCCTCAACCTGCTGGTCTCACTTCTTGTGATGCAGCCCAGGATATGTTTGGATTTTTGGCTCACAAACACACATTGCTGGGTCATGTTGAGCTTCTCGTCAACCAACATCCCCAAATCTCGTTCTCAGTCTGTTCTCATAGCCTGTATTTGTGCTTGGGATTGGCCCTGTGATTGCCTGTGTTCTTCCTGCTATCCTTTCCAGTGATAATTCTCTGCAAAGACAGCCAAACACCTTGGGAAAATCAAACATTCAAGGATCAGAAATCCATGCGTGTTTTGTAGGGCTTGAAGGGATGCTTAGCTATGAAGGTCAAAGTATAGTGAACACTTCAAAGCAAACTGCAGGGAATTCCTGGCTGGATTTTGTTCTTTTCTTCTGTCTCTGTGCAGAAAAATATCATATTGCCAAAGGCTTGCAATGAAAGGATGCACGTTTTTATATTGCTGTAGTTGAAACAGCACTGGCTGTATCATGATGGATCACATATACTCTTTTGGAGTCAGTTCTTCAGATGCAACTGCTTAATTAAATTTTAAATATTATTGATTCAGTTTACACAGCCTACCCACTTCTAACACGATTGAATCTTGAGCTGCCGCATTCTGTGGAAGCAAAAAAAAAAGAAAAAAAAAAGAAAAAAATAAAGGGTTATTAAAAATGAAAGCATTTGGCTAAAAGATGCACTATGTAGAGCTTAATTACTGCTAGATCCATAATAGTCCTTCTTCTGCAGAATAGAAATCTAAAAGGACCTAGAGATATTTTTGGGGCAGGTTCTCACATTGTGCAAATGAGTGCAGCAGTGTCTGTGCACTCAGTGGTGCTAAAGCACTGTGGAGGGGAGAAACTGGCCTGATCTGTATAAAAGTCTTTGATCAAGAAAGACAAACCAGCTATTAGTCAGTGGTACATATGATGAGCTTGCCAGAGCACGTCTTTCTTTTATTTTTTTCCCTTCATTGCTCAATGTTGTTTGTCCACCATAAGGCTTTATCTAGACTGCATGTCAGCTTTAGTGTTAGTTTAAGACAAACATGGAACCTTACAAGCATAGCAAGATTAAACTGAATGAGCTGGGCTCAATCTGGAAAAAGACAAGACTGAGAAATGCCGTTATCAGTTTTCCAATGCACACAATTTGTATTAAAAAACTCAGTGATTCATTATTTTACATTGCCCTTGGGATTGGAAAAAAGGGGGTTTTTTGAATATGTGACAGTTTAAGTTGAATGTTATACAATGACCCTCCCAATATGCATGAAATACTGCAACAGGCTTGAGGAGTTGCTTCACTGGAGATTCTTAAGGGCAACCAATTTACAGGGAGCTACATATATTTTGGTGCTACTTCAGTGAAGGTGGGTGAACAACAGGATCCCTTAAAGCCCAGAGTTCCTATGATTCTAGATTTACTGTGAGCTGGTCAGGACAGGCTGTGCCCTCCAGTATGCTTGTGTGCCTGCGGATAGAAGATGCATTGTTTAGGTGGTTTAAGCTTGTAAAAGGACTTTTTTTCCTAATTTTCTTTTATTTCTGTGTTGAGAAACTTCCTGTACTTGATGTTTGCCTTGCTAATGGTTGTAAAAATAGCCTGAAGATTTAGCATGAAGTTTGATTTTGTTTATATATATATATATATACATGATTTACGCAACCAAATAACTGCAGAAAAATCCCTATAGCAATGGGAGCATTATTGTATCAAAACATTGGCTATTTTTTAAAATATATTATCACTACATCAGTTGTTCCTTTATTACCCAAACAAAGGCTGCAGCACTCATTTGGATTCTGTCTTAAAATACTCTGTGTTGGTGACTGTGGTATTTTCTCTCTTCCTTTCCCTACAGGCTCTCTCTCCTGCCAGATACATGATCTGAGAAAGACAACACTGAAAGAAAATAAAAATCTTTCAGGACTGCTTTCAATTGCCACTTTAGCAGAAGCAAGAATGTTTCTTAGAATATTATTATTAATATTAATGATAATATTTTAAACTGTAATATTTTGAGGGAGAAAGAAACATTTTTCAAGGCAGTTTTTCTTTTAACGACATAAAAACTTTTCGAAAAATATGTTAATGGAAAAAAGTGTTACCAGAGATGTGACAGTACATAATGATGTATTCATTAAAAAAAATATAGAAACCTATTGATGTATAGATACTCTCAGTGGCAATGGGGAGATGTGTACAGCAAGAATAGTGATATATTTATGCAGGGGAGGACATAGCCTCCCTGAGGAAAGGAAATTCAGACTATGTCTGTGCTGCCAGATAGCTGCAGGCCTGAGCTCACACTCCTGTCCAAACTGTTAATTGTTTGAATCACTGGCAAACAGCAGCTTTGCCCAGAATGGAGACAGGCTCACACCTGCTGCACAGGTAGCATGGGTCAGATTGCTGTTACAGAGTGGAAAATATCTTTACATATAGAAATGGGTTTTGGGTACAAGCTGATTGGAGGTGACCCACAGCTTGTGGCTTCAGGCCTAAATGGGAAAGGAAAAGGTTATTATGGGTAAAATGGAAATGTGTATCCAGTGCGCATTTAGGATTCCTCTGCATTAACCTGTACCCCCTGAAAATTTAACATCCTTTTGTCAAACCTCCTGTGCCATAGCAGTGGCTGTCATTTCCCACACATTTTTTCCATCTGCTTTCCCTAACAGCATGGCTGGCAGCCCACCCTATGCCTTACTCAGCCTTGGTGCTTTCTGAACACTGTTTTCTCTATATATTCATCACCAGTAAATAACTATCTTTGCTTCAGCCAGGCTATGCACATGCATGTTCAGATCTGGTCCACACTCCAAGCTACAGGCTGCCAGGTCTTAGTGAACAATGTCTATGCCATGAAGCAGGTCTCTGACACATTTTGAAAATAGATTTCAGCCTTACATATTCCCCACTTTGACCCTGCTTTGCAAGGAAACCCGCTCCTTGACTTCAGCCAACTGTGTGAACAGTGATCTTGGGAATGAGGCTGCAGAGACCATCCAAGGGATGAGAAGCAGCTTTGCTGCTCATGAAAACCCTGTGCGGATACAGCCATGAGTGACAGCTACTTCCCTGCACAGCTCTGCCAAGGCCCCTTTCATCCGGCTCACACGTCCTTGCAGCGCCTGTGCCTGGCTTTAATGAGCAGCCGGGGCTGTGCAGGCTGGTGCCAGGCTGGGCTGGTATTGTGAGGGCTGAATGTCTGCCTGGAGATGAATGGGACCCCCAGAATGTGCAGTTTTTGCAGAAGAAATTGCTACAATCGCCTTCTCTTCATCCTCCCCTTCCCCTTCATTTGAAGATTTAATTAGAGCTTAGAAGCTGGGCCCTTTTAAATCAAGCCAATTGCTTGCTTCTCTTCCTAAGGAAGGAAACTCCTTTGCTTTTTACTTGTTCCAATGCCGCCCCTTCCCAGCTCCTACAACCGGATGCTTGCAAGTTGTACTCCCATTTGGTGACCCATCACAGAGTCTCACACTGCCAACAGAAAAACCCACGTTGCTACCATTCTGTGGAAAGAACACAAAGAGCTTCTTCCTCACCATGGTTGCTTCCTTCACATTGCTAGGTGCAGAGAAATCATTCTCTCAGGGAATATCACCAAGTAGATGGGGGTAGAGACACAAGCAGGGCATCCTTGACCACTCCTTTATTTAGCTAAGATGAATTCTCAGAAACAGAGGTATTTGCACACAATGAATAGGCATCTGCTATCCCAAACTCCCCTGAGCTACACTGTGCCACCCCAGTTTAGGTGCAGGCAGTGCCACTGCTCTTTTGCAGAAGCATCTCGCAAATCTCAGGAAAAGTAGCAAAATGGATGATTTCCCTCCTTCCACCCCTACTCTTGAGGGTAGGAAAGATTGTTCTTGCTGGACAAAGCATCCACCCTGTGACCAGAGGGCTGACATGCAGCTCAAACCAGTCAGGGGCGGAGTGCTGAAAGCACCCTGTAATCCTGACTTCCCAAACGGTGCTTTTCTTTTGGTCTAAGTGAAAAGCTGACTGCAGAGATTGCCTCTTCCTTCTGGACCTGTGCAATCAGGGAAGCTTGGCCTGAGCCTGAATCAAGTAAATTGGCTTTTATTGTTTAGATGCCTCTCTCAGATACGTTTCTAACCCTTGAAATACATCTGTCCCGTCTTATCTGCATCAAGAATTAGACTGAGACTTTCCTGCTCCATTTGATTGTACAATAGATTGAGAATTCACGTCAGAGGGAATGGTGGGTGGGTGGCATTTTAAATGGATGCTCAGACACTGGCAGAATAGCATTAATAACCACTAGAGCAAAAAATAGAGGAATATATTTAAATTAATTTCATGCATGTTCAACACAATATGTGGTTGAAAGAAGATAGCTACATACAGATGATAATTCAGAAGATAAATTTGAATGAAAATAAAATATTTAATAGATCGCTGTTGATTTTAATTGTTTTGTGTCAAAAATTTGAAAAAAGATCTTTAAAATTTTCATTAATTTTCTAAAATATATCTTAAATATTTTTATGAGATAAAATTTATTTCTTATTTTATTTTTCAGTTAATATTATTTTCAGTATGGTTTTATACTATTGCTATTTTACATATGATTTCTAATATACGATATTATAGTACATATTTATTGAAATAAAAGGTTGGTTCTTTATATAATTGAGATTTTTCAGTTTGGCAGAATAAAATCCTCGGTTATTTTTACAAAGAAATTTTTATATATTTTTGCATGGTAAATATTCAGCTTTGCTCTTTTCAAAAGAAGTAACAGTAGGTTTATAATGGCCTTCTATTTGTCTGTCCATTGATCCAGGAAGGTAAATTTGTAGTAATGCAGTTCTGTGCTTCATGGGGCTTTGAAAGTTTTTATCTGGCTTATGATGCCCTGGAGAATTCTTTAGCTCAGTGCTGAAGCACAACACTTGTCGTGCTTTCTGGGAGAGGACACTCTGGGTAGATGTCACACCTGGAGCTCTCTGTGCTGCTGCTGTAGCAGGTTGAAACTGTCATACACATTAACTCAATTACAGTTTCAGCCATAATAGTTAATAATAACATAACAATTAAGATAATGATACCTGTGAACAGCTGTACAGCTGTTTATGGCAGATTAACACACATTTAAGGTCTTGCCCAAGGTCCATTTCTGGGCACACACCCTGCAAAGCCTTTAAGCAGATTTTGTGCTTATATTGTCCTTTTTGTCCTAAGCTTCATTTTATCTGTACTGTCTCTTCTGTTGCCTTTTCTCTGAGCTCCAAACTTTAAAAACTAAAGTAAACCATGTCCTCATTTGAATAAAACTTCATAAAGAGTACTTGGGAGATACTGAAAATTCCAGTTAATTAAAAACTGATTACATTTAATCATAGACAGACTTTCAGCATACTGGGAACTATTTCATTTCACCAGGCTAAACAGCTGTGACTAAAAGGATTACTGACAGAGAAAAACATTCTTCCTAAATTAAAGGTGCACTAGCATGAAAATCTCTATTTGACCGTGTGTTTTTTTGAGAAAATATGTGGTTGATTGCATAGTTAGGAACAGTATACGTTATTGATATCAGACAACACCATTAGATTAATAGCTTTGAAAGCTGAAATATGGACAGTATCTGTTTGTTACAGCAGAACTGAAGGTCTTCATGCACAGTTATTCATTCATAAGCATCCACAATCCCTGCTATTTTCATTAAAAATGTAAATCCCAGTGCAGCAAATATGTTTGCTCTTCAAATTGATTTACTCTTCAGTGAACACTGACCCTCAGTCTTCACTGAAACAGATTTGGGTGGTGTAGTTTGTTGTTCAGTGAACAATGACCCTCAGTCTTCACTGAAACAGATTTGGGTGGTGTAGTTTGTTTTTTTTTTCTACCCACTTCACTCTGCCCCTTGATTTCTATTCCTGCACCACATTCCTCCTGATCCCTTAGGATCTTATTCCCTCTTTCTCCAATAATCCATCACAGACTGGTATAGCTGCACCTCTATAACCTCACCAGGACACCCTCAAATCCATAAAGTGGCCTTTGGTTGAGGCAAGATTTACTGAATTCAACTGCAGGCTGTGCCTTCCTTTTAATGTGAGCATAGTTCATTAGAGAGACACTGATTGGGAACCTCGTTACTGTACAATTACACAACTTCTTCATAAAGAAATTTTGTACATGATTAGTTAGTAATACTGGTTTAAATCTGAGTCTATAATGAAAAAAAAATCCTGAAAGCTCTACGTCAGAAGTCATATATCTTTTTTGCTCTTTAACATTATCAAGCTAAAAAAATAACCAAAAGAACCTTGTAGTTTCAAGATGTCATTTCAAAAGTGTGATTTTGTTCTGATTTAAATGAAATTGAAACTGATATAATGATTAATTTATATATCAATAAACTGATATATAAAATATTATATATGGGATGTAGCTAATATATTAAGGAGCATTATTTTACCATATCAGAATGGTCATTTCATAGGTAAAATCATTTTAATGATAATTCCTTGGTTTCAGCTACATTATATTTTCAAATGGCAAATATTTCTTCCTGCAAATTCAACTAGTTTTCCATTTACATCACTATCCTTTGAACATGTTCTTTAATTAATTTTGGTTATATCAAAATGTTTAGTAAAAACAGAATTCATATTTAAGCAGAAGAGATATTGAATGGTTCTGTTAAAAAATAAAAGTAAAGATATGGAAAGCGAAGGAATGAAAATATATATATATGAAGGAAATTTCGATAAAACGTAGCCTACTGACTTGAAAAAGCTGTTTGTGATTAACTGAGCTGAAATAATTGACCATGTCCATCTTTTTAGACTATTCCAACGAAATTAACTGAATTTGTTTAACATGGATGCTTTAAGTCATCCATTGGAATTAATGAGGTTAACAGTGATGACTGTTAAATTTAATGTGTCAAAGACAGCTGAGAATGTGATTTTTCTAGTGCTTCTATATATTGTCACTGGCAACAGATAATTGCTTACCCTATATGCATCAGCTTAAATTCATCATGGCAGTACTTATGAATCACCACCTCTATCATGAAACAGACTGCATTTCATGTAATGTCGTTTGATTCTACATGATATGTGTATTATAACTTTGGTATTTTTGCCTGTATTTGTATAGTATATTGTAACTTGCACTGGTGTATCACTTTCCATCACCAAAGATTGCATAAACTCTTGCACTGAAAACCAAACTCTATGTGCAGACAGAATCTGGCAGAATGAGCCTCTGGTTCCAGTACCTTCACAAGCAAGAACATCCTACATAATAGTATAAAGTCACAGTTTCCACTTTAAGAGCAATAAAAAGGAGAAGAAAATAGTAATGATTACTTGGTACACAGTGTAAACCACAGTCTAGATTACATTTGTCTGTTATTCATATTGCCTATAATTCCCTCTTTGCCCTGACCAATCAATGAGGTATGTATTTCTTGATGAAGATGTAATACAGAATTTATGGGCAACAAACATGTTGTGAATGAAATAAAAATACCTTACAGTGCTCCAAAATAGCATTTCATCTATACCTACTGATCACCTCCCACACCGTGAACAAGAATCTCCAAATCTTAGATGCTACAGCAAAAGATAAAGGCATCTATAAAGAACATAGACATCTATAAAAACCAAGGTGGTGAAGAAATATTCTGTGGCAGTTCTGTTAGAGATCCTGAGGTGTGTAAAGACAATGACAATCATTGCTTTGTTAGTCCAGCTGAACATCAGAAATCATGGGTCATTTTGTTTAATAAATGAAAGAAGTGATCAAAGAGGTGATCAAAGAAATGAGAGAGAATTTATTATTCTAGGAAGACTCTTTGAAAATATGTAGGCCAAACAGTAAGTCAATCACCAGACATCTTGACATGTAGTAGGTGAAAACACCAAAGCTCTACCCTGGAACAACACAGTTGCTTTCCATAGCAATGACAACAGCAGCTTTATCAGACAGGGAAAACACAACTTTGCTCATCTGCAGATTTGTTATTTAGAGACCCAGAACTTATCTGACACAGGCTGTGTTTGTCATTTGGCAAACAGATGCTGCCAACATGATGTGAAGCAGTGGCCAGTAGGTGCCTGAGAACTGCTGTTGGGTGTCTTCCTGTTTTCAAAGCTGCTTCAAAAAAGAGGAAGACTACAAAATATATGAGGTATTCAAGAACATTGAAGCATTTTAAGATTATCAAGCGCTGCAGCACCTGCTGGCTCAGCCTCCAGAAGTGCACATCAAGGACACTGCAGCAATAAACAACCCTTTTGAAAACATGTCAGGAGCCAGGACTAGGTAGATAAATGTGCAGGGGTCAAAAGTGTAGCAGAACACCTTAGATCAAGAGAGATTAAGCAGTGCTATTATTATCACAATTTTATCTTCACATCACTTAGCAGACTTAGCAGTACCTCATAGGCTGGGGCTGCCAGAGACCCTGCTTGTCGCAAGAGTTGATCCCATTACCTTGAAGATCCCCGAATAAGTAAATGCAAGTTTGTCACATGGTTTGGTCATGACACATGATCCTGGTTGACTTGAAGGTCAAAGAAAAGAGGTTACATGGTAAGACAAGATTTAAAGGGCACCATGAGGGAAATAGATTGCAGCTGTCACCTGAGTAGAAGTTTGGAAATTGTTGGAGGATGGATTTTTTTTCCAGTCAAACTGCCACTGGAGAACCACTACTGCAATTTCAAAGAGGTGGAACTGCAACAGGAAATTATGTTCAGTTAAAGCCAAAATGTTTCAATAAAGTTCCCATTACAAAGGAGAGATGTGCTTACTAATGTGGTCTGT
The DNA here is from genome assembly GCA_013397135.1 of Pachyramphus minor. Lineage (NCBI taxonomy): Eukaryota > Metazoa > Chordata > Aves > Passeriformes > Tyrannidae > Pachyramphus > Pachyramphus minor. The sequence continues at coordinate 10,688 of VYXB01004631.1, forward strand.
GTCAGGCACTACCTTAGGGTGTGAGTGATCTCCCTACCTCTGTGCTTCCTTCTGTGCCTTGCTCAGGGTTTGCCTTCCACCTCTGCCTCCTGAAACCACACACCAAGCTCCCACTAGAAAATGGAGTTTTTCCAAAGAGTTGCCTTGAAAGCTGGACATATAACATATAACATATCCTGAATCACCCAGCAAAAGGAGAAAATAAAGAGGTGGTTTGTTAGTTCTATGTAAAGCGAGTTTTCTTCAGTTCAAGAAGGTAATGCTGCACGACCTGTAAATGAAAGCAGAATATGCCAGTATATAGCCAAGGAAAAATATGCACAGGAACTTGTTTTAGGGACTGAAAATACACACTGATATTGCTGTCTTTCAGGAAAAACCTTTTCATATCTGTCCACTGGAACATCTATGTGGATGCAAGGCAGGCAATTTAAACTACCTTCCACTGATATGGCACATTCCCTTTTCATCTTAAATACCTAGATTTTTTGCTGTAGAGACAATGTGTGAGGGGAAGTTTAGATCTTTCTACTTCCAAGGGTAGGTCAGAAATTTGTCCTGTTTACTAGTATTGCTCTCATACAAAAATGTTTTTGAAATCACTATTAACTTGTTTTGTTAACTTGTACGACTTTGAAGGTTGAACAAGCACTATGATTAACCTGCCTGCACTGCTATATCTTGAGATGATCCTCCAGGTGAAATCTGAGATACATTGCTGGATGCATTTGGGAAAGCTGGCTTTAGCCAAGATTGATCTGTGCCTTGAACAGGAGAATCTCATTTTTCTAAACATAGTAAACCCCTAAACATAATAAATACATCAATATGAGAACATAAATTTCCCAACTTAGTTTATTTCCTAAAAATTAGAAACTCATCTTTCAAAATTAGTATACATATATGCATAACAAGTTTATTTAAAATAAACTGTAATTTGTATGAACTTTCCATAATTTGTGTAAAATAATCTTAATTACCCTTTTTAATGATCCAGAACATCCCTAATTTTTGTTTCTCACAGTTTTCCATCTTTGCAATTCTAGCCCTAATTTCCATTACTGTAACTGTGTTGTGAAAGAGTGACTTCAAAACAAAGTCATAGTACAAGTGTTCTCTTAACTTAAAGACCAGAAGGAATGCATAACTGGCATGTCAATTTGTCTAGGGGGTCTTTTTTTCTCTAATAACCAAGAATTCTTTCCAATGGGAAACACCATGATCAGAGATTTGAGATTCTTGTTTGTTATTTATGCATACTTTTATATATAAATGTGAATATATATATACATATATATATGTCACAGTATATATACATATGTTATGACTCCATACGGTTACTGTTCAAAGCTAAGTAAAAGTTATAAAAGAAAACAGAGCATTTCTAAGCTCTTGTAGAGGCTGATTTGTAACCCACCATTGATAAGTGAATAAAAAGACAATAGGTGCAGAATTCATCTCGGGGTATTTTTGATTTATAAATCTGATTTTATATTTATAACTGTAAATGTGAATATAAATTTCCCAGGGCAAAACTAATATTAGTTCAGGTAATTCCATTGCATTCTAGACAGGTTCATTGTCTTTACATCTTTTACATTTTTTCACTGCATTATTTGCTGCCTATCTTCATGTTATCCAAGTAATTTCCAGCAGAACATTAAATGTTTTTGTCACATGTAACCCTATTCTGATTACTTTCCTTTTTCTTAACAGAAGAAATCCTCACATAGATTTCATTTATATTATCTTCATTACCTTTTTTTTTTTTTAAATCCTAGCTATGTTGACTTTATTCTCTGTAGACAGGATGTAACTGTGTGTGTATGCTTGTGAGTGTGTTTGAAGGATTGGTATTTTGGTTAGATAAGAACAATATTTAGTAGGTTGATATTTATGACTGTGACAGAAGGAAGTCATGAATATATTGTGTACTTTTTAAAAAGTGTTTAACATAAACCAGAAGCTTTTGAAACTTCTTTGCTAGGTGATCTCCTGTACATTATCTGCCTCCTCATACTGCTCTGCTGACTCTTATGAATCTACTGATAACTTGCCAAGACAACGCTGATACAAAGATTTTAAATTGGAATTAGACTGAAAAAAATTACAGTGTTTTTTCCTGTTCCTTTTATAGGCAGCTTTTTTTTTTTTCCACTGGTTTTGTGACAACTGAATATTAATTTAATTCCAAGATTCAGCATGATTAAACTCAGATTGCAGCAGATTTTTTTTTTTT
>VYXB01004631.1:13205-246610 GCA_013397135.1 Pachyramphus minor
AAATTCAGCAAGAATTAACTCAGAATTCAGCCGATTTTTTTTTTTTTTGTGGATCACTAAAGCCAAGTAAATTGTAAAATATGCACTGACATTCTGCAAGAGATAAAGATTGTTTACTGTACATTGCTGAATCCCAAGTAATCCCCTTGAGCTTTTGCAAGTGATAATCCTTCCTATTGCTATTATGAGTAGTGGTAATATCTCTTCCTTTAACACACAGGGATAATTCTTCCCCTTTACCTCCATAAACCTTTTTTACCCTCATAAAATTTCCAATAAACCAACTCAAACTTTCAAAGCAGAAACAAATCATCGTCAGTTGTAACAGAGAGATAACACAAAACATTTTCAAAGGCTGCAATTAATCCTGGGGTAGCAGTACTCAAAAATTCCAGCACCCAGTAAAGAAAGGTATCATTAACTGATGTGTTTTGTCTAGAAAACCCACATTGTAAAGGCATGTGGGTCTCAAGAACTGCTGTTTCACTTTCTATTTCTAGTTTTCCATTCTAATGAGAGCTCAGGCAGACTGCCTCTCCATTTCCCTCCTTGGAAGGTGTCTGCTTCTGCTGGAAGCTCTTTGAGCAGGGTATTGTCTCTCTCTTTATCTTTGTGCTGCATTCTGCTGCATTTGGCACAAAAAAATGATAGAAACACTGAAGTGGGTACAAGGAATTAGGCTGGAGTAAGCTGCTTCACAGGCAGATCAGCCCAGGAGCTCCAATTCTCTTCCTGGCCCTTAAGTACGCAGTTTAGATGGGGAGCAGGAGGAAGGAGAGTGCAAAAAAGGAAAACAAGTTACTGCTTTAATAGCCCTCTAGACTAGTTGTTGTGGTGCTTGGGAATGAGAGATTCAAGTAAATTTCTAGGTATTGGGGAAATAAACAAAAAAAATTTTTTCTGCATATAGAGGGCTTTCTTTCCTCTGCCTCTCCTCTCCTCTCCTCTCCTCTCGTTTCATTCATGCCAGTATCCCACTGACTATTTTATCTACCAATCATCACAGGATTAGGAGCAGATTACAAATTTACAGATTTACTCTGCAAAATTACACTAATTTTCTTCAAATGTATATCAGCCTCAAAGTAAATTCGATTTATGCTCACTTACTAGGGTACTACTTGGCCCAGTCTCAAAGAGAATAATTTTCCCTCACCAGTAGTACGAAGTATTTCTTTTCTTTCTTTTTTTTCTCTCTGCTTACCTCTTCTTTGGGTAGAACATGCTTTTATACTCTGAAATTAACATAATTAGAACAATTTAAAAAATTTACCTAATCATTCTTCACAACATGCCCAGGAGGCTGTGGCAAGTACCATCCCCCATTTATTATAGCTGGGGAAAAGCCATTGAAGAGGTTAAATGACTTGCTTGAGGATAGGCTACAAGGCAGGGGAGTAGTTTGAATTGAATCTCAATATTTCAAGCTTCTTACAGCCATTCTCTAGTCCATGCACAGTGCTGATTATATTTGGTGCCTGTGTTTTGCCTTCTGTCTCAGCTTGGTCACTCAACTCCTTCTCAAATGGTGTCAGTCACACACATTCTTCTCCACAGCAAAAAGCAGCTGAGCAAAAGTAGACTGATGTATGCTACTGAGACTAAAATCTTGTTTACAAAAGTAGTTTAAATTGGTGTTATTCTCAACATGAAACAAGGGTGAGATGTTCTCTGAGAACCCAAAATAAAAATGAGAAAAAGGTATTGGAATAACACAACACATTACATGGTAATTAATCATCACTGCTGTGTCTTAGCTGTCTAGGAGCTCTAAGGGACCAAATAATGAAGCAGCTGAATTGCTGTTTAAAGATACACAGTTTATTGTTAAAAATCTGAAATAAACCCCTGCTACCGTGGCCAACTGGGTTGTAGCCAAGACTGCCTAAATCTTTCATAAAGTGCCAAAGGCAATTGTCTTTTATAGAGACACAGGACATACCTCAGCAGCAGAAAAAATAGTAAAGAAAATTATGAAAGACAGAGTTATATATTAATTTAATGTATACAAACTGCTAGGACTAAACTCTCAGGCTCCTCAAGGCCAAATAATACCTCTCTAAGCTGCCAGCACTCATTCAGAATTAACAAAATAGAGAAAAAGGGAGAAATGGTGGATAAAATTAATTCAGTCTTTCAAAAGGCCTTTGGGAAAGACCCTTACAAGAAACTGTTGGGGAAACTTGGTAACCATGGAGTGAGAGGTAAAACTTCACATGGATTAAGAGTTCACTAGGAGATAGGGAAAAAGGAGAAGGAATAATGTTTTATTCTTGCAGTAAAAAGGAGTTAGTGGTGCAGTAACCTACACACCAGTGTTTTTTGTCTATGCCAAATCACAGAGTCCATACTCATGAGCAGCTCCATTGAAATCTGCTGTGGACCATGTGAGGGAGTTTGTTTTTACTGGTTTTCAGAAAGTTTAAATGAGGTTTAGAGGACATGATGGCGTATTTGTAGACAGTCTGAACGAGGAAGAGCTCAGCAAATTAACCATATTAGTTGGGAATGCAAATCAAGTGGATTAGTTAAGAGCTTAGACAACTATGAAGGACCACAAAATCATCATGTGAATTTGTATGTACAATGTTGTGCAAGTCATTCATCCCACCAATAGTATGGCTGAACTCTTTGTCCAGATTTCCTACCTGCCAATTTCTTTTGGAGGGGTTGTATGTGTATTCACTAGACAGCATTTTATGTCCTTTGTTTGAGCCTCTGGGTTAGAGGAATATCTGTAGAGGAAAAAAAGAGAGAGAGGAAACCGAAGCAGCATCAAATTTCCAAAGAAATTACATTTGAGAATTATGGTGACAAAATTAAATCTTGTGTGAGGAAAGTTAAGGTATTTTTATTATATATCCTGAAGCAAGAGTGAAGCTGCATTCTATATTTTCTTCCTAAAGTCACCTAATCTTGGCTCATGTGGAAGAGTGTACCTGACCATTAGGTGTTAGCCAAGTTGATAAGTTGCTGGTCATATCACTCAGTGTGTATCACTGCCTAAAAATATTAACATACCTTATCTACTTATCTACTGTGACAGCTAAGCATACAATATCATTTCTCTGTTTTCTCAACATTATATAAGTTTGCTAGTTTCCCAACTCAAACTGAACATTATTTTGGAGAAAGGTTTGTTGTCTCTATGAAATAGATCTATTCCAAACTCTATCTCAAAATGTTATGCATGTTCAAAGAGATGAATAATTCAATTGCTCTATAAGGAGAATGAATATGAGAAAAGGAGTGAAAAAGTAGATAAAAATAGATAGGAAGATGATGGCCCATAGCCAGCTATGCAAAGCTCTGAAAGAATAAAGTACAAATAATTCTGTAGGAAGGGTGAGGTAGACTACTTCGTCTCACTTTGCTTAGTATTATGGCCCTGAATTAGCTGCTTGAAAACACCAGGAAAATGTAATAGTCTCTAAGGTGAAGAGAATGAGGACACAAATTTTGTTGGTGGCATGAACTTGCTTGGGTTAGTAAAAATGAGAGCTGACTGCAAAGATTTGCAAAAAGACTGTGCAAGGCTAAGTGGCTGAAAGATAAAATGGGAAATGAAATTCAATGTGGATAAATGTAAAGTAATGCACATAGGTAAAAGCAATAAAGCTTTAGTTACAAAATGATGGGCTCTAGGCTGACTATTATCATTCAAGAAAGAGATACTGGGGATATCATGGTTAGTTATTATATAAGAACATCAACTCAATATTCAGTACAAGTCAAAAAGCAAATCAAATGTTAGGAAATATCAGGAAATTAATAGAGAACAAATAGATAATGTTATTATGCCAGTGTATAAATCTGTGGTATGCTTGCACCTTCAATGCTCTGTGCATTCCTGCTCTTTCTGTTTCAGCTGGAATAGAAGTGAGAAAGGCAGAGGCAAGGGTAGGATGGCCAATACAGCTCATGGAAGCCACCTGTGAAAGAAATGATGAAGTGGACCAAGAGTCTTCAGCCTAGGGAAGAGGTGGCACAGACCAGGTGTGACAAGGAGGAGGTGAAGAGGGATCAACTTCTAATACATGAGGTTAAAGTCATGAGAAGATTCTGCCACACACTCAGTTCAAAGCAAGCAAACTGGAGTTATTCCTTATGCATGTGAGATCCGTTAGAGGCTGAGGATTGTGCAGGGTGTAGGATTGATCTGTATGCCTTACACTGTGCAGGTAAAAGTTATTCCTAGAAGGCAGAGAAGTTTATGCACACACAAAAAAAAGGCATATGGAGGAACAGAGTAGCTACCCTCAGTGTGGGAAGGGAGGGGAACAGAAAAAGGAGCATCCAAGGAACACCAGGATGTTACATGTTACTGTTTTATCCCCTTGGATTTTAGACTGATCAGTCTTCTACATATCAAAAAGGGCTTTTTGCAATCAAGGGGAGTTGGTTTAGACCCTCAGGGCAAAGCTTTCTTTCTCTCTCTGGTCCATTCCCATTGCAGATGTGGTTTCTAGATAGAAGTCATTCTGAAGAGCAGAAAAGTCACTCTGTAGTGACTCAGGGTGCATCTGTTTGTCATTCTACCTCTACCTTTCACTATCCTTTTCTTCTGTTTTCTCTGATAAGGGACCTTGGTGACTGAAATATAGATCAAAGCACCAGCCTAAGGCTGGTCAAAAAAAAGGAAGAGAAAAAAATTTAAAAACATATCACTGAGCTTAAAGGATTCTCTCTTTATTTCTTTTCTGCTCTTTCTATATGAAGATTTTCTGTCTCATCCTGCATTTATTATATCCTATAGTTATTTTGAAAGAGAAGCAAAAGAGAGAGACTAAACAAAAGATGGTTTTCCTTTATTATATTGTAACTATGGTTATTTTTAAACTTGAGCTCTTTCTTGTACTTAGGATTAGATGGGGACATATTGTGCTTGATGTGCCATGTCTGTGCTGCTCACTAACCTTTTTATGACTACTGACACGAATCCTCATAAAGTCATGAGCCCAGTGACTTTGATCCTCCGTGTTTAGTTACTTTGGTTCTAATTACATCTGTGTTATGTCTTAATTATGAGGAAAGGTACGTAATTTAATGTATAATATACCATAGTACCCATATTTGAGATACAAGGTCTAGATGAATTGAAATGTCATTTCATACCACTGAGGCTCAGATACACAAAGTAAAAACTGTCTTGTCTCATATACTGGAAGAGGGAACAATTCCAGGTATGAATAAAACTGAAAAGTTAGTTGTGTCAAAATAATCTTTCTTTTAACAAAAGCTAGTCTGTAAGTTCTCAGAGATTTATATAAAAAGTTATGTTTCACTTATTAAATAAATATACGGTATAACTACAAAATTTTTATTCCATAATTTTAATTGCAATAGCTTCTCCACAAATTTTTCTTTAATATTGTCATAACAGTAATGCCTGTGCATTTTCCTGACCCCAGAAACCAGTGTTGCTGTAGAAGCATCACAGCAGACTTACCCATCACAATTTTTCATAGGTTTTATGAAACAGTGACACTCTTTTCACTACCTACAGTATGATTTAACCACATTCAATTTTATTACATTGCTCAGAACTGGTTGTTAGGCTACAGCAATAGATCAGCATAGCTTCACCAAGCTCGATATGAGTTTACTCTCTTGAACCATTTGATGTGATGCTTTTAGTGGGTTTGTGCTGTTGAAAATAGTGTCCTTCTTTCATCCAAAACCAGAACAAACTTCTGGAAAGTTACAGTTATGGCAAAATTAGAAACAATAGTTTCTGTTATAACATTTTTTGTGATAGCAAGGTAAAAAAAAAAAAGCAAAAAACAACCTAACTTTTTTAAGATTTTGGTTTCATGAGGAAATTTCTCTGATCTTCTTATAAGAGTGTAAAGTACTATACTCTGACAGTGACTTAAAAATCTTACCAATGTCTCTAAAGTTCCTCATGCAAAATGATAGCCTCAAAATATAAGCCATTTATTGCCAGATGTTTTACAAGCTGCTCTGTAATGTCACATAAAAAACAATGAAATAAAAACAGAGCCATAGCAACATATACTATAAGAAGCTAAAATTGGGATAATGAGCTTTGTAGAATTTACAGAAGAAATTTAAGGTTTAGTAGAATTTACCTTGAAGAAATCAAGGTGTTCTTAGAAACTGAGTGCAGACAAGCCAATTTTGAGTGAGTTTTTAAGATCAAGCTGAACATTCAGTTAAGATATGATTGAATAAAGGTATATACTTTTCAGTGCACCATGAACACCATCAAACTTTTCTCCCTATTGAACCAAATGAGGAAATAAGTTTAGGACAGGTTATGGTTTTCTCCCATCCAAAGACCTTTCTGGAGGAACCACTGATCCCACAGATGGTTGCACGGTCAGGCATCCCACAGGAGATATGCCAATCATATCAGCCTTAATAATGGTGGGTTTGATCTCTTGTCAGGTTTCTTTCACTTTTTTTGTGTGTACTTCTGAATAATTTTGGACATTTTTTACTGGTGGTGACTGAAGAGGCATGTTTATTCAGACCAAGGCAGGTACATTAGCCAGGGGGGAAGAACAGGCTTTGGTCATGCATGAAGGATATGAAAAAAACCTCCCAATTTGCTGTTTAAGAGTCCATTTTTACTTTGGGACATACCAGTTCAGCCTCAATACACTTTGGTAGCTGCAAACCAGAGAAGCTGGTGCTAGAAGCAAGTGATTAAGCAGAGAAGAAAGTGAAAAAAAAATTACATGTAATGGGAGAAATCAACAGTTTTGGTTGAATAGATTTTTTATTATTATTATTATTATTAATTCTTTTTAGCAATATTAAGCAAAATTTAGCAGGAAATGAAAGACTTATGTTCCCTGCATATACTTCATATTACTCTGTCACTGCCTCTGTTTCAGATTAGAGCCTCCAGACTCTGCAGAGTTATAAAAGAGGAAAACACAGCAATATCCAAAAGTCAAGAGGTGGTACTATTTACTAATAACAATTTTTTTTATTTTAGAATAGTATCTGAATATAAATAATCACTGCATGAGAGATAGAGAAAGTAAACACATTCCTTGCTTTCCTATATTCTGTGTTTGAGGGAAATAAAGCAGTTGCCTCACCATTTGTGTCAGTGGGAAAAGTGAGCCTGAAAGTTAATTCTTCCTACCATTTTTTCAAGAAGCCCTAACCTGGGATGGGACAAGGATACACTGGATTCAGCTGTCCCACTTCACTGCCACCTTTGGCCACACACTTCCCTTTCTGCTTTTTATTTTGAATGAGTATGTAACAGAAATAATAAGCGGAATTTTCATGGAATCATGGAATAATTAAGATTGGAAAAGGCATCTAAGGTCATTGAATCCAACTGTTAAAACTGCCATGTTCACCACTAAACCTCATCTATGTGTTTTTTAACACTTATGTCTATTCAGAGGTCTACAATGCTGACTACTCTCCATTTACCCAGATCTCTTCAACAGCATTAGAAAATTATCCTGTCTGTCCTTGCTACTGCTGCCCAGATTTCTTTCTTTAGACCCTCTGCAGCAGGAATCATGAGGATGCCACCGTGTTTTGATGTTCTGAATGGTTATCAGCAGGGATACCATCTTTACTTGTTTTTTAAAGTGCCTTACACATCTGTGGAGCAGGAAAAGTCATAAATAATAATAACAGTGTCACTGCTTCCCTCTCATTAATACCGAGTCACTAGAGATTCCCTCATGGTGATGCATAGTGCATGACACTGCACAGATTAGGGCTTCCATCATGCAGACTGTCAGCATGATTGCTTTTGCTAAATACAGCCATCACACATAGTGAAATATGCTCAACTGGGGCACTGCTAGTAAAGCACTGACAGCAGCTTTGCAAACAAGAATGTACAACTTTCATAATGTTGCTCTGGAGACTAAAAGCTTGGAGAAATGATGGAGATTGTGAGCGAGAGGTGAATATGTTAACACTTTTCCCACAGGAATCCAAGCAGTGGGTCTTATTTCCAGAAACCTCCCTTAATTCTCTCTGGGAAAGCCATTCACTGACTTTCCTTAAGTCCATAAACTCCCTGGGTCAGTGATCATCTTAATCAGCTCCACAGGGTTTAGAGCAACTGAAACTTACTCTTGACTGCCATGGTGAATGGTAATTACCGTGATAATTGGCTAATTATGTTAGCCAAACTGGGAAAAGAAACTTTTATGCAACAGCTATTATTACTCTGTATTGGAGGAAGTAGCACTAAAACCCCAGCTTTTCTGGCCATCCACATTAGTCTCATGTGCTGAGGCTCTTCACAGCCAGTGTACAGAAGTGAGCTTCTCTGAAAGGCCCTTCAGAGGACAAGCCCAAGGCAAACACTTTGCACGCTCCTGCAGAGGAGCTGCCACTATCCGCGGACCTTCAGATTGCATCCCTAAATCTGTATGTACAGATGGTGTGGATAACGTCTTCATGCCCCTTCCTGATACTGCCCTTCTTATACATTACATCTGGCTTCCACAGCCATTTTCAGCCGAAGGCACTGCCACAAAATTCAGCTGTCCCACTTCACTACCACCTTTGGCCACCCACTTCCCTTTCTGATTTTTATTTTGAAGGAGTCCTGATATTCATACACTCACTTAACCACTCAAGTACGTTAATAAGTCTAAAAAAAACCATTGAGTGTTTAGAGTTTCAGTTTTCTGAAAAGCAGGGTTTTTTCCAGTCTGGCTTATTGTTTTGCCATCTCAAGGGAGATGGTAGGAATATAACACCAGCCCTGTAACACCAGCCCCACACAGATGTATGGAAAGAAATTTTGAAATAGTATCCAGTGCTTCTGAGAAGATAACTCAATATCCCTCAAAGGTGCAGAATTTTAACCCCTATATTAGCTAACAAACTTCAAATTCATCAGTGTAGGCAAGCCCTCAGAGGGTGTATGTTTTTCTTTTTCCTTGAATTCACAGAGTTTCATGAGAATGAATGTAGAGCCATCACTCTGTAGAGGGACATCGCTGATGCAAATACTCACAACTTCCATATAAGTGAGGATTAATGTGGGTGACATCACTACTCTGCATCAAATGCTGATAAATGCACACCAATTGCAAGTGAATTTCAATCTTTTCTTGTCACGAGAAACATGCCATGACCATACACATGACACCTAGGCCAGTATTCTGAAGGTAAAGAACAAAGCCATGGCCATGTTCCAATCAGCTAGGACATTGCCTCAAAAATGAGAGAAACTGCTGTCTTGCAGTTACCTGTGTCTTCCCTGAAGTATCTGCAGTTTTCTGTGAAGGAATGACATAGTAGATGGACCTGTCTGGATGCAAATAGCAATAAGCTATCTATGTTTAAAGGCATTCAACATTTTCCTGTGGAGAAAGAAGGGAAAAGTAATATATTAAACCAGAGGAAAAATGGAGGAGAAATACATTTCACCATTCTAAAAAAGGAGTGATGCAGAAACTCGTAAAACCTGAAACTCTACAGGGCTCATCCAGCCAGAGAATCAGTTCTGAATAGCAGTACCTTTGACAAATATAGCGCTTTTTAAAAAATTATATAATGAATGCTGGCTTATTTGCATATGGTAATTGGCCTTGTCTGTCACTTCTGCTTGACAGTCTGCTCTTTAGCAAATGCTGCTTTGTTTGTCACTCCCCAAGCTCTATGATTGTCTTTTCATTTTTATAGATTTCTAGGTGAAGTTAATGACAATAATCTGGCAGAAGCAGGAAAAAAAGAAATCTGGTGTAATTCCTGGGCAATGGGCATAAAGACAACTCCAGGAAAGGATATTAAAATCATAAGATGGTTTCTGTGCTTTATTGTTGCACTATATAATCAGAAAATCTATAGTTTTATATGCTACCTTAGCTGAACTACTTTTTCTTTAGCTACTGTCTTGGTACTATTTACTGTACAGACAAGACAGAAAGTTTTTAAAATCTAAAAGTCATAGAATCATAGAATTGTTGGGGTTAGAAAAGATGTTTAAAATGATTATGTCCAACCATCACCCCAATACCACTACCACATTAACCATTAAACCATGTCCTCAAGTGCCATACCCACAAGTTTTTTAAATACTTCCAGGAATGGTAACTCCACCATTTCCCTGGACAGTCTGTTCCAATGGTTTACAACACTTTCTGTGATTTTTTTTTCCCCCTAATATCCAATCTAAACCTTCCCTGGCACAACTTGAGGCCATTTGCCCTCATCCTGTCACTTGCTACCCTGGAGAAGAGACTGACATCTACGTGTATGGGTGTATAGATGTATAAGCCCATGAAATGTGGAAGACCATTACAATAAATGAAGATTTAACAATACTTTCTGTAGTGTTTCAATGAAAACAAGAGAGAACAGAGAGCTATCGAAAAAGTCTTCATTATTCTTGAAAATCGAGCTTCATATGTTGCATCTGCATATGAAAAAGTTTTAGCAAGTCTTCGTATGCCAAGAAATATCCTTTCTGCCATCACTTTTTCTGCATCCAAAGTTTCCTTCAAGTGGGAACAAAAACAAACACAGTGTCACAAGCTGTGCTTCACTACACAAGAGACAAGTACAGCTAAAGGCATCTAATAGGTCTCCAAACCACATTAGGAAAGCCACTGCTCATGTTGTGCTCTTCAGTAAATTAAAACCCTTTTTAGCACTAAGGATTGATAAAAGGAAAACCCAGTCACTTTCCTTGTCAGGGGTCCATGAGTAGCCAAGAACTGAAGTATATAAAACCATATGATATTGGATCTTTTAGTAACTTTAATTTATGCAAAGACATTAAATTCCAGCCCAACAGGTACTTCTTGTGAAAGGATTGTAGGTCAAACGGGAAAAGGAGGATCAAATGTAATCTGTGTTTCACCATTCATGTAATAGTACTTCTACTCCTTATGTGTAGGAGACTTTGCCTCAGTTAGGAGTAATGGCAGATTAGGTAGGAAACATCCAGCTGGCCTCTTCCAAAATTGAGACAAAGCATATTACCTACATCAAGTCTAATTTGCTTAAGTCAGTACCATATCTACAAGTACATGCCCCCATCTAAAGCAGCAGCATTTACGACCCAGAGCAGAAGCATATATTTGGTTTCATGAACTGCTTAAGCCGAAAAGCTGGACAGCAAACTCACCTGCTTGAGGTAGAGAAGCAGATTCCTCCTGTGTCCCTTGCAAGTGTCAGGAACAGGCCAGAGTAAGCAGGCAAGGCATGAAGTACCTGACACTGCCAGAGTAGGTCAGGAAAAGTTTCTTAGGTCCCTCAGACTGAAGACTGCAGGTTCCTCAGAGGTGATGACTTCATTGCCTACAGGTTTTTTAACCACATTTCAAGAACAAATAATATGTCTTAGAATACCCTGAGTTGGAAGGGACCCATCTGGAGCATTGAGTTCTTAGTGGGGAAAAAGGCATCAACATATTTTCGTAAAGGAAACAAATCTCCTTTCTGTTCAAGAGGAAGACAGAAAAAAATATATCAAGAGAATATTTGTTTAAAGCATAAAAAAGTAGAAATCGGGAAAACTAACAGATGTGACGAAGAGGAAAAGCACACGAGAATCATAAGAATATCCATCCTGTTAAAATATACGTTAATGTCACAGCTCTTAACGACAAGAGATATTTTTAACTTTTGTAAATTAACTTAGTAATTTCAGATGCTTAGTGAATTCAGCTGCTGTACTGCAATCGATGGTATTTGATCAATTTCTATCACCTGAAGATCTGGCCCCTGGTGTGCAAAAAAAGATTGTTAATTATTTCAGTACACAATGCACGGCAGACTCATGAGATCAGTGCAAAATTAGCATATTACAGATTTGTCTGCTTGCCTTATTCCTTTACCTGTTGGGATTCATAGAAACAAGCTTTCTTCTGCAGTCACGCAGAGTACAATTTTTTAAAATAAATTGTTCATAATGATGGGATTCCAGGAGCTGTGAGCATATGAGTGATTTTTATACTTTGATGAAATTATGAGAGTTGGCAAGCACTAATTATGACTGCTGACATTTGTTTTATTGGTCTGATTTCTCATGCTTGTCATTCTCTTCTCTCCTGCTGAAATCCATGGCAAAAAAATTGCCATTACCATTGATGGAAACAATGATATTGTAGATCACATAACTCTTAATGGCTTGCAAGATATCTGCTTCCAAAGTCAACTTTTCTCTTTTCTTTTTGGCTTTGTTCTTTTGATAGATGCTCTCAGCCAGTAAAGAAAAATCAATTTAAATGAATAAGCAAGCGAACAGCATTCACATCACCTTTATTTCACTTTGCTTCCTTGCTTGATTCTAATGATGCTTTATTTCAGTACCGAGAAGCTTCACTACTTGGCCAAGTCTTCATAAATAAGAATAAGGTAAGTAAATAAAATCACAAATCCAGCTCAGTGTCAGCATTTACTCTCAACCATTACAAAGATATTTTTAATAATAATAAATGTAAGTTCAGGAAAGTCCAAACTGTTCATTGCTCAAGCGGGGCTCACAAATTGCAGGAGATGACAGCAGTTTTTTAATATTAAAAAACCATATTAAGGCCCTATCAGATATGCTGCTAACCAGAGGAGAAACTTTACTTTTTTTTATTAAGCTCATGGTTCTGCTTTCTTTAATTTGTTCTCTAACAAAGGGGAAAAATGATGATGAATTCAAATAGGGACAGCTGGAATGACAACATTTTGCAAGGGACGAGAGCTGAAGTATAAACAAGACACAGCTGAAATCAGTGAGCCATCATGGACTGTCAGCCCTGTCAGCTGGGCCTCTGGGATCAGTGGAAAGTTAAGACTGACAATCTCTCCCCATCTCAGTCCACTGGTCTTGCTTTCTGACAGTGCTGGAATGACCCTCTCTCTCCTCTACATCCCTTGGATGGCCTGATCTTTGCTTCCCTCCTCCATGGTCGTGGGGTGGACTACCTTACTGGCAACACTATTTATTTCCCTGTCCTCATAAACATTCTTCTTGCATAGTGCTGAAACAAAACCTTTCTATGTAGAAAGGTCGCCAAATACAGCCAGGATCAGAGGGGGTAAAAGTGAAATATTGCATCAATGGCTTTTGATGACTTGAAATTACTCAGAGCCCTGTCAGTCCTGTATTTCAACCCTTTAAAATGCTATGAAGGCTTGAAAAAGACTGAAAAAAATTGTTAGGTAGTATTTGAATATGCAAGTATACACTGATCTGCTGATACCTAAGGTAACCAGGTATTTACACTGATAAGTATAAAGTCCATAACATGTTCCTCAAGGAAATGTTGCTTCTCAAAGGATTCCTCTACCCTAACTCAGACATCTAGAATTTAAGTATTTCTTGCCTGTCATTTGCATGTGCCTTTACAGTCATATAATATATCCCACAGTCACAACACGGTTGAGACTGGAGAGGACTTTAATTCCAAACTGGCTTTAGCATAAGATTAAAAAAGTGCATGTTGGCAGCACCAGTTCTTGTTCATTGCCTGTGAAAAGGGTTCAAGCACCTGGTTTTGACAGAAACCACTTTCAAATATCTAAAGTTGAGTGTGATGTTCAGTGAGGGAATGGGGGAGAAACTGTTTTGGTTAACAGGGACACCATAAAACTGTTTAAAAGTTCTCTACCTCTTTCTGAACTATTTTTTTATTTAGGTCCTGCCTGCTGTACCCATGGTTTTAAGCTTTTTGAGAAAACTAAACATTCATCTAAGTTTGTGTCTCTGAATACAGAGAAAAGTGAGTTCTCAGTCCTGACAGATGGGGCTTTAGTTTCCTGCTACCTGAGTTGAACATTAATACTTTATTTTTCAGGAGACTGGTCCAGAATTAAAGCTTCTTCAGTAGCTTATTTTGTTGTTGTTGTTGTTGTTGTTGTTGTTGTTGTTGTTGTTGTTAGAGCTCCAGATTCTTAGCTCTGGTTTACTTCTCAGTTGTTTAATAGAAGACTTTAGTTAATAACAGTTAACTGAAAGTTTTGGGTCTTTTTATTTGCTCACTTCCTCTTTTAATTGTATTTTTTTGTAAAAACCAGGCTCCCTTCACCCAACTGTATTTTCCTAAGGTTTCCAAATTAGTCTTCCTCCTATGAGAGGGAGGAACAGCACAACCTCCGGGTCACTGTGCACATGATACATCTCTCTGCATTGAGGGTAGAGGGATTTGAGGTGAAACCTTAACTACCCTTTAATCTCTAGGCCACACAAGAAAAACAGACCATCTCTTTTCAGGTCACTCACCCTCCTGAGCATATTCTGGGTTTCAGCTGATGTTATCTAAAAACAGTAGCTCCAAGGTGGTTTTTAATGCATTACTAGTGGCTGCTCTGTGGTTTTCACCAAGCTCTGCTCTCACAGCAGTGGTCATCTCCTGTATTTCAGGATTTAACAAATTGGGATGTCAAATTCATCAATTTTATCCTAAAGTACAGAGATAGGGTGTTAAATCATGTCAATAATTAAATCTTATGAAAAGTAGAGCACAGTGCTAGTTAAGAGTCAAGAGCACAGCAGATTAACATAGACACCACTGCCCATGCTGCATAAAGGAAAAACCAGCTTGCAGCTGGGGAAACAGGATCTTTGTATCACCACTCTTATCCACTGGTAGCTATTTTGATAATTTCCAGACTGATTGTGTTTACAGGTATTATTTCTTTCCTAAAGCATGCTTAAAAAGAAAAAAAAATAAAATCTTTTCCTTCTCTTAGAGCTCTAGCTTATCTGCTAGAAGTTAGCTTCTGTGACCTACAGTGACACATAGAGCTGACTCTGCTAGAATGTCAGCTGCTTCCATCTCCAGCATTCCCATAAGATGATAGGGTGTCTGTGGTGACAGTGTGGCAGTGATAATATAAAACATCAGCATTACATTCAAGTGAAAATTTCTTAAGTTTGCCTGTAAGTTTTCTCCTCCAAAACCAATTTTCTTTCTTGAGGTAGGAACTGTAATCACACTCCTCTCATCTTTTTGTTAACTCAAGAACAATATTATGAATACTTTCATATTGCAGTCTTTCTAATACCTTAAAGAGGGAGGCTGAAAAAACATAACTCTCTGGGAGAAACATTGGGTCAAGATATTCCTAAAGATATTCCAGGTCTTCATACCGATGTCCCCAACCAATACACCAAAATGTTTGTGTTCAACGTGCAGGCACTGTGGCTTTCTGGCCCACTGTATGAGCAATTGTGTAAGCATGTGTTAGGGACCTGATATAAGGACTGAAGCAGAGCGAGTGCTTCTAACAAATAAATGGAAAGTAATCTCCTCTGAGGGATGTCAATGTTCCAGTCAAGTTGCAAGTGCATTTCTAGTCAGATAATCAAGGGAGGTAGGGCAGAAAGTCCTGGGGAAGAAAATGGTAGAGACAAGTTTATTGGAATAATTCTTCCATCTTCCAACTCATTCTCTGTCACCTTCTTTCTCAAGTATCCTTCACATGACCCAGGCAACCCAATTAGTTGTTTGAAAGTACCGAATTTGACCTGTGAGCTGGATTCCAAGTGTTTTAGAAATTAACAGATGATTTATCCTTGACCTCAGTGTCTCCATCTGCAAAAAAACCCCAGAGCAATAATATTTAATGAACAGTGAAGTTGCAACTAATTGGTGCTCACTCTGCAGCAGCTTTGCCATCTGGGGACTTGAATTCGTGACTGGGATTGCAGACAGCAGTGTTAGGGAACTCATAAGCTGGGATGGACAGCAGGAATGTGGAAGATGTCAGGGGTTATAGGACTGTTCTTAGTCTGCATGTGTGAGATTGGATGATAAGAAAGAAGCATAAAATGGAGGGTATGAGTTCATGTCCTGATTCAAAGATATGGGAAGTGGTAGAAGTTTGAACAACATGGAAAGTGTTTCAATGAGAAGTGGGTAAAACGAGAGGCAGTCTCAACAATATCTGCAGCATCACATCTTCTGCAGGAACTGCTCTGTAGGTATAAACAAGTGCACTCTTGTGAAAGCAGTAGAGGAACCCTAGTCTGTGGATCTCAGCCACACACAGAATTTCGCCCCCATGCTTCAGACTTGTGTACCCTGAATCCTGTGATATAAACATGGAAGCAGAACTCTAAGTTGTTCTTGAAGTAAGTGTAGTTTTAAAGCACCAGCTAATCCTGAGACTGAATCTAACCACCTTGTAGCCCAACATCTCAGCTGGTTTAGTTTTTTTAAATTTTTTTTGTGCATATGTTGGATCATATGAATAGTTTCTTGTTTTTCTATACTTTTCTTTAAAATATAAATAGCTGCAGCAGTTCACAGAGCTGTGTGGTCAGATCTCTGGGGCTGGAACCCAAATCCACCACCAAATGCAGCTATAAAGCAGCCTCATTTTGAGAAACCAGTGAAGCCATAATTTCTATTGACTTCATTAGAAGTTGATCAGTATGTGGGAAAAACTGCCTTCTTAGGCACCTAATGATGTAGCTCAGTGTCTAATGGACTGCAATGAAGTTTAAAATATTATTGGCTTCATTGCATTATAGCAAGCTGACCTTTGCAATATCAGTCCCTCAGCTGATGAAGTGATTTTGCACAGCAGAACCGTCATTGCACAAGACTGGTGTGAAAGGCCTTTTGGAAGTGTAACACCCTGCCCAAGGGCTAAATATTATTAACATTTTTTCTGCCTTTTTAACATCACATTAATTAACAGTGAGCACAACTATCTGTAAAAATCTCCAATGCAGCACTAAATTCATCACTCATTCAAAAATTTAGCAAAAATTACCATATGTGTTAGAAGAAGCTCAACGTTTTCTGCATTTCCAGGCTGCTGAGGCAGCATCCTCTTAGTGTTGATAAAAATTGCTTTGCAAAGGTTGTGTCTCTTTGGATTTATCACTATCAGCATGTGGCAGTGTTTGAGCTTCCAGCTTAAAAAAAATAAAAATATTCAAATGGAATTTTACAGTACTTGCTTTGGGGCTGGAGCGTAAAACTGCTCTCTTAGCAGCTTCCAAGTCCCTGGAAGCTCAGTCCCTGTGTCTCTCAGCTTTGTCACAGCCCCTTATGCATTGCTGGTGATCTTTCCCACTTGCTGTTTACTTGTTTTATTGTGTAGTTTGGAGGTACTTTTTTTATTATTATTATCTTGGTTTGATTTTTGCTTCTCTTGGTAACAGGTGTTTACAGAAGTGCAAGGATATCAAGTGCAAAATGCACCAATGCATGGTGTTCAAGATGTTACCGTGGAGGAGAGGACAGAGTTGCTGAAACAAGATTTTGAAGAAATTTTAGAAAAAGTGACTGGATCTACATTAGCAAGCTGTGAGCCCAACAAGAAGGCAAAGAAATACTGAGCACTTGGCATCTACACTCTACACCTCCAGCAGCTCTGCCTCAGGCTAGCTCTGGTGCTGCAGGTTGGGTGTCTGGTAGCAATTAGCACAAATTAAATGCTGACAGGTTATTCTGGTGTAATGCTTTCCTAAAGGACCACAGCTTGTTTGTGAGGAGCCCCATCTGCAATCTGAATCTGCGTGCTGTGTGGTGATGATAAGGTGTGCACTGCTGAGCTGAACTGAGGCACTAATGGAAATGCACCTGGAAAAAGAGTTAATGTCCTTGGACTGGCTGGAGAACAGCAGTGGGTTTACACCTGGTATAGCAAAACACACAGTCAGATCTTAAGCAGGTACAAAAGAGTCTATATTAATATAAATATACTGAAACACTTTTACTGAAGATCTGATCCTGTATTAATTTAAAAAAAAAACCCAACAACTTACCTTTGCATACTGGAGTGGATCAGGCATAGTAGCATTTTTTTTCCTGGGTGCCTGTCTAGTTTAAATGGGGCCTTTTAGCACTCAGTACTTGACTAGCTGTCTATATTTTGATTCCCTTGATAAGATTGCACACAGCATACCTGAGCCTGTGTTTTCTTCCTGCACATTTGAAATAGAGCCCTTGGAGAGAGCTGGAAGAGCCTCTGTATCCTAAAGCCTAGTCAGTCCCATTTCATGGACAGGGGTAAAGTGAAGGGTAAATGCTTCATTTTGGAGCCTCTTTTATGTGTTTGATCTTTCACAGCGTCCCTCATTCAATCCGTCCCGCACTACTGATATGAAGAAGCTGTGAAAGTTAATCCATTTTAGAGATGAATCAGTTCTGGCAACTATCCTCAGGCACAGGTCACTAAGCACAGGACAGACGGGTATTCCAGGGCTCTCTGCAGGGAATAATTCCTTGAAAAATGGTACTTGAAAAATGCTCCCTCTCTTGTTGCTCATCTGCTTTGGTAGCTGGCACAGAGTTCAGTTGCACCTTGGCTCTAGGCAAAGCAGAACTGCCAGCTAATCACAGTTTTCAGATGAGAAGCTTACGGAAAAAAATAATTAAAATATTACACACACACAGAGTCCCTCTGAGGAGAGATCCTCTTTGTGCCAAGCGTTAATACACCTCAAGTGCAAGTGTTTTCTTTTTACATATTCCTGCTGGCATTATCATGCCCAAAATAATAGCCTATTTTGGGAAAAGCAGAAAACGGAAACAGCAAGTGTGATAAACTCTCTTGTTCAGCACACGTGCAAAGGACACAAAACATTTCTGATGCTTCACTGATCACACTCAGCACTGTAAATAGGAACAATGACCTGATAAAATGGTAGCAAAGTTACTCTGTTTAGAGAAAATGTCAGAGAACTGAAAAATATTGATCCCAGCATGGGAAAAAATCACATATTTAGAAAGTTAATTTTTGTCTCAACTCCCGCTGTGAAATCTCTGACTGTCTTCTAGTGACCAGGTCCAGAGAAGTTCAGGGTTTGTACATTTTTTTCATTAGCATTTTACCTATGTCAACCTTGAAGAAAGACTAAGATCTTCATCTTGTCAATCCAGGCCTTACAGAAATTCATCCTAAATCTGACTTTTCGTGACCATGTGCATCTCAATCCCCTTCAGCAAAACCAAATTCCTCCCTGTCCAAACTCTGAGTTGAATACCTGAGCATGGCACAAAAACAACTAACATTTTTTCTTTTAAATCTATTGACTGTGCAAGCTCTGGGACAATGTATGACTATTGCACTGTTCTTTATTCAGGCCATAGTTGTCAAACACAATTTTTGTCTTTTTTTGTGGAAACTTTGGCCCCAAATCCTGTGCAGAACCACATCAATAGATTTTTTGACATCCTCTAGTTGTTCTTATATAGTTCTATAGATAAAGTTTTAGTGGCTAAAATACAAGTGATGCTAGGAACCCAATTTTTTCAAGTTTTAACTGATGTCAGCACTCTCCTTCTTTTTAAGAACTGTGAATATTGCCTGCCCTTGGGTTGTTTGGATGTGTATTTTAGGTTATCTTTTGCCTTTGGTGAAATTTTTTCTTCTGATTTTAGACTAATAAGTTAGGTAGCTCACAGGGAACGGTCAGAGTTGTCATTTTTTTGTGCAGCTCATTTCTCTCTAAGCTTAGCTGCTGGAGTTCGGTAGAGCAAATCTCTAACAAAGACATCTGAAGAAAAAACAATATTGCTTGGATTAACACACTCAATTTTAGCTGATGGAAAGCTGGCTAATGGGCATCAGGGACTCTTGGGAAGAGAAAATTGTAAGACATGAGTATCCTCTCAGAGCAGCAGTCTTTATTGCAAATGTAGTATTGCAAAACATACACAACAATCTTCCTGACTTTTGGGATGGATTTTGAGCTGTGTTGTCCCACTTGCTGACACAGTCTTACCTGTCCAACCAATTTTATGCATGAAAAAACACACTATCTCTTTTGACATGGACAAAATCCTAGGACAGGTAATTTGTGGAAACATTCCTGCTGCAGCAAAGAAGAAATAATCTTCTAGCAAAAAGTTTACAAAAAAATAAAAAGCTTGACCCACAGTGATGTGAAGTAATTTAAATTGTAAAAATATATTCAGTGCTTGCTGGATCTCAGTGTTACAGGGCTACAGGCTACCTGTTGTCTCTGTGGTCTCAAAAAAGACCCATCACGAATTCTAAAATGCCAGAGATTCATTCATGCAGTCAATGTCTGTTGCATAGGATAGTTTTTCCATTCCTCTCCTCGTGAGAACTTATACATGATGCCCTGGTAGACAACCTCTGTCCACCAGCCAGCAAGTGGTCATGCAGGGCAAAAGCATTGAGTTGCAGAAGAGAACAGTTACATCCTGTTGCCAGCAGGTCAAAGCAGGTGATCCTTCCCCTTTGCCCAGTGCTTTTGAGGCACACTTGGTGTTTGGGTCCAGTGCTGAGCTCCACAGTAAACAACAGGCATGGACATACCGGAGCAAATGCAGCAGAGGTGACTATGGGACTGGAGCACCTGTCATATGAGGAAAGCTGAGAGACCTGAGGTTTCTGAGTCTAAAAATAGATGTTTTGGGGGAAATTTATCCATCTGTATAAATAAATATCATTTGGGAGTAAAGGTGGAACCAGACTCTTTTCAGAGATACCAATGACAGGACGAGAAACAATGGACATGGACTAAAACACAGAAAATTCCATTTAAAAATAAACCACTCTTTCTTATTGTGAGGGTCGCCAAACAAGATCCACAGAGATGTTGTCAAGTCTCCATGCTTGGAAATATTAAAAGCCCAGCTGGACACAATCCAGGCCTGTTTTCTTTAGCTGATCTGCTTTGAACAGGGGAAGTTGCTTAAATAATTTTGCAAGGTCCATTCCCACATCAATCACACTGAGATTGTTAAAAGAGGTTCTGGTTATAAGTAATCCTAAAACATGAGAAAATGTGAAAATAAATCAAAGCTTTAAGACCTTTGTCTGGTTTCTGTGCAAATCAGATATGCACATTTCATCCTAATGATGTGCCAAGGTTCATTCTAATACCTAATACTAAGGTACTTCAGTATAAAAGATGGACAGCATCAGAACTACCTTCAGAATAAGTTCCTTGTTTCTGCCTCTGTATTCCAAACATTGCAGCCCCTCTCAGGATGAGCCTGTGCAATCAGGAAGGAACTACCACACTGTACATAGAGGGCGAAATTCAGGCACTTCACAGTCTGAAGGCTGGGCATTCTATCTGAAGTAGTTTTCTAAGCAAATATTCACCAGACAAAATCTAGTGGAACAAAACATAAGCCAGTTGTCTAGATTCTTCACAATAGTGGAGAAAAATAGATTACCTCTCGCTTCAAGGCAGATGTCTAAAACCATTAGCTGTGTCATTCTTTAGAAGTGTTTTTTTTCTTCCCATTGCCTATAAAAATATTCTGAATAATTAACTATAAAATAGGTGTTTATAATATAGTTGTTTAAAATTAGATAAACTGACTATTGCTATTGTCAAGGTTCAGGAGCAAAGATGACAAGTGAGCCTTGGTGTCTTTCTTGTTTACTGACTGCTCTGTGCATGCCAGCACCATCGTTCAGCCATCCCTGGGCTCCCCTTGCCCCGGGGAGTATCTCAGCTTAAAGCCCAGTCTCAAAACTGCTTATGCACAGCAGTGCAGCTGTACAAGTGTCCTTGACAGTGGATAACCAAAAACACTGACCACCCAGACTTATCCTCATCCTTTTCCATCCATCTACCTAAAGAGAAAGGGATGGTTTTCTTGTTCCACAATCCTTCCAAAATGTATGGTCAAATCTTTTCTTTACAGTTGAACATTGCTTTGAACTCAGGTAAGTCTGTCAAACCCTTATTCCAAAGTATTCAGAGCTTAATCTCCCACTGGAGTTAATGACTGCTGGTTGCCTGAGAAGCTTTGAAGGTCAGAGGACTTCTCTTACAGGTGTAATCCTCAAAGCTGTAAGAGAGCAGTGTTCCACAGAACTTGTGCCATTAGAAACAACTTTATTTCATACCTTTGTGAATTGTTCTTAAATAAATATTTTATTGTTAGAGACAAAATACCAGCTATCTAAATAAAAGGAATTGTGCAGGAGTTTAGGTAAAGAAGGAAGAGCAATGCAAATGAGGTGTGGCAAATAGTGCATGACATTTCTGCAAGGGTTGGTCTACCAATTAACTGGAGAAATAAAGGCAGCCATTATGTAATTTTAGGTCAAATAGCTCTAAATTATAGACATAAAGAGAAAATGGATGCTTCTAGAAATACAGGTGTTAGACAGTTTCCAAAGACTATGTATCTTTAAAATGAGGAGTTTGCTTTCAATATCTGCCAGATGCGTTTTCGTATCTCTCACCTCCAGTAGTTCAAAAGCCAAAAAAACAAACACATCTACTATCAGTTTAAAACCCCTCCACCCAAAGCTGTCTTCAGACAAACATTTACAGCTTTTAGAAGTCTTTTATACATGTTCTACCCTTGCCTATTCCTCTCAGCACACCAAGGGCAGCCTCTTTAAAGGAATCTCTTTTCTCTTCAAGGTGGTGCTAGACTGGGAACACTGTCATTTCTGTAGTATCTGCTGTGGTGAACAGCTTACTTGGTAGGAGTCTTCATTTTGTAAAAAAATTATTATTAACACACTCCTGGTTAGCACAAACTCGTTACTCACTGTTGATCTACCAATTGGAGGTGCATATTGTAATATATATTGTTATAGATTTTTTTAAGTCAACAATGAATTCTACTGGAAGCTAAAAGCAAAGGGAAAAGGTTGTAAGATATGCCTTTTTGGATATTCTTTTTATATACTTACCCTTATATTGATTCCTTCCAACTTCTAAGGAATGTAGGGTAGTTTCTTAACCACACATTTTGACTCCATTACTGATCATAGCTTTCCATAGGATTTAATCCTTTCCATAAAGGACAGAATATAAAGTACTTTTGGAAAACAAAGAAATTATCTTTAAACAATTTCTTTACTTACTGTGAAAAGTATCCTATTCTAGTTTTACTTCTGGTCATGGTCTATAGACATTTAATTATTTTTTCCATATGTCAATCAAATATATTTTGCAAATGACAAAATACTGAATGTCTTTTCTGTTAAGATATGTGCTATTGTATCTCCACGAGTATTAGGTGATGGTGACATTTTATAAAATAAAATAGTTATAAAAATTACTTTTTCAGTATTTATATGCTTAAACCCCTCCTCATTGTCCAGGAATGGTGCAGCAAAAAGCAGTTTTGTGGGAAACCAGAATTATTTAAGTGAAAAAAATGAAGGCTACAGTTGGCCCCAGTGGTTTTATTTGTAAACAGCCTGACACCAGCACTGCTCTCCAAGTCCCTGGGTGCTGTCCCTGCAGAAATATTATTTTTTCTCTGCATTCCAACTCTTTATGATACAAGCTGATAAAATGTTCAGGATCTGCAAATGCTTCACAGATAAATAAGTTACTCAGAAAATTATAAACAGCTCCACAGAAGGAGGGATCCACTATTGATGAGTTTCTAACGAGAGCTTTAATACTGAAATATTTGACAGGCTAATGTCACAACACTTCTACATCCTTGGCTATTTACAGGTTTCCTAGGTACTCAGAAGAATTGTATTCCGGTAAGGCATACTAGATAATTACTAATTTTCCTTTGTTGTCAATGCTTTCTTTTATTTTAGACAGGGTGTCAGACCTCTTTGCGTGTCAGTAAAATGAGGAATCTTACTGTTCAAGGAGACAGAGACAGATAGAAGGGAACATTGCTGGTTAGGTTTCTTTCTCTCTGATACTCCCCTCTTAACAGCAGTTTCCTGAAATAAAATTCTATAAGTTCTTAATTATTAAGATAGTCAGAAGCCTATTCTACTTCTTTTTCCTCAGGAAACTGTTGAAACAAAAGTGATTTCTTATCTCATAATATTATTGAATTAAGACTTTTTTTAAAAAGAGCTTTCATTATGAAAACTTATGAATAACTTCCTTAGTGAAAGGAATGAGAAAACAAAGAATACATGGGTTATTTTAAATACCTTTTTTTGTTACCAGTTAGGCATACTATGCGTTGTTACAAATATGGAAGATATTTTTTGTCTCTGTAATGCATGTTATTTCAAGAAGAGAAATTAAATTTCTGATCCATATAATTTTTCATGGAAATGACATACTCTTCTGAAATGGAAACTATTCTGTGTCTTAGGTGTGTCTCAGCTTTTTCCAAGTATCCAAGAGAAATCTAAGAGATTCCTCTACCTTGACTATTTGTGTAGGTGATATTGCTGTATCAGAACATTCTGGAGGCTGTAATGCCTTTTTTCAAACTGCATGATATTAATACATTAGATTGAAGTTTGGAGTTTTCTTGGTCTTAAATCAGTATTTGAATTGACACTTAGTTTTGCTCCCATGGGCAGAGATGATATTTTAGTTCTCTGCTGTGACAAGCAGCACAAGGGAAGGAATAAAGAGGAGATGTCCATGCACTGAAGTCAGAGTACTTCCATGCAAATGCAGTTACTTAAGTTAGCAGGCAAACCATGATTTATAAGAGAAAGAAAAGAAGGAAATTTAATAAACTACACATTTATGAGGAGTTTGAAAGAATAGCCCTACCTCTTTGGCAGTGTACTTTTTAACCCATGGCAATATAAGATGATACTAGACCTGAATGGCATACAACAGTATACGGAAATGTCTTCTAAGACCAGTATTTTGTTACTTGCATATTCAAAATCAACCAAATTTTTTTAAATGTGCCATTTTAGGACCACTGGTCTGTTCCACTTGATTCAGTCACCAGCATATTCCTCTCAGTGCAAGAGATACATATTTTCTTAATTTAGGGGAAAAAGAAAATCCCTACACATGTTGAAATAAGTGAAAAGAAGGAAAATGTCACCTGTGTGTGCAGGCAGTCATCTTCTAGTGGTATAAAGATACTGTGCACGTAAAGGAGGATCAAATGTGAGCAGCAGTGCACAGACCTCACACAAACACTGAGCCTGCCTCTCCCTAGAGCCCTGCTCTGCCAGGTCGAGGGCAGGTAATTGTGTCAGGTTCCCCAAGGAGCTTCAGTGTCCTGGGAAGTGTCTGCAAATCCCTTGTGCTGTGACAATCTCAGCCAGCCTCTGGAAAACCTGACATTTAAATAACCAGAAGAGGTAGGTGTAGGTTGCTCAAAGTAGATTAGTGGCAGATCCAGGATGAAAACTTGACTCCCCTCAATCTCAGGAGACCATCTCAGCTACTCTGATGTCTCTGCTCCCCTGCTGCTCCACGCAGAGCAGAGCAGCTAAAGTGCTGAGGTTTCTCAGTTTTCACTGCTTTTGACATAGGATATACTGAAGTATCTTGGTATCATGTTTAAGACTGAGTTTTCAGGACCAATTCAGAGAGATTGAGATTTCTAAATAATTCTTGTCCTGTGAAATGCCTGTAATTTAAAACTCCTTCAGCATACTTTTCTCCCATAAAAGAGTCTTTCTTATTCATGTCACTTTCATTTGTGACCTGAGGATTTTGCTGGAATCCCATCTGCTTTTTCCGTGTTATCAGTCCTAAAAGAGGTTTAATGAATATGATCTTGCTCAAGGAGCATTTTGATATATCCTGTTGCAATTAGATACCAAAAATACATATGTACTAAGTGCAGATTCTGCAATTACTTGCTACATCTGACTATAAAAAAAAAGGTAAATTGTAAGAGTCAACAGCAGTTAGATAATGACTTGCACCAAAATATTTACCTTATTTACTTTCAGATTTGAAGTGATCAGGGAAAATGATGGATTGAGCTTATTTCTTTTCTGTCACCTGAGATACGGCATCTGACCTTTAGCTGGGGCTGACGAACAGAAAAGTCAGCTGATGCGGCAGCCCAGTGTTTCATTATCTGTTACCTCTGAAGGACCTAACTCTTATCCAGCACAGGTCACAGCCTGGTGACTTCAGCTAAACCTCACAGTGATAAAAGCCTGTCACTCATATATATTGTGGCCTTTGCTTCAAAAACACCAGGATCAAAGAAGCTTAGTCAAGGCATTAATTTCCAGATGAGCTGAGGTCACTAAGCCTGAGAGTTTGGATTTAACATAGTAAATGAGCTCCTTACCACAATCTCTTTTACTGACCAGAAGAAAGAAAAAAAAAATATAATTTTTTTGTTTTTTCAGAAATACCAATGACCATTTATAAAAATGTTTTGAATATAAAATTTAGTGCAAATTACAAACTGGGTTTTGAGTCCAACAATTATGATCCCTAGTCACCCAAGTGATATTTTTTCTGTCAAGTATTACAGACTCCTCTCTGATGATACAGGAGAAGAAACAAAGAAAGTGCAATTTCTCTTTACTGTGAAATGATTTTTTGATCATAATTTTGATAAGAAAGGAAATATTTCCATCCCCAAGGACCATCATGGTACAAGCAGCCCAGATGCTAGAGCATCAGTGTGTCTAATTTACTGCAGATTAAACATCCTTATATTTTTATTGTCTAAATATTCTTCTTTCTTCCTAAGTAATGAACAAGAGAGTCTAATCAAGCTAGAGAAAGACATGTTTTATTTCCTGCTTTTCTACAAGCCTCTCATCT
Source organism: Pachyramphus minor (assembly GCA_013397135.1). NCBI lineage: Eukaryota > Metazoa > Chordata > Aves > Passeriformes > Tyrannidae > Pachyramphus > Pachyramphus minor. The sequence continues at coordinate 39,547 of VYXB01004631.1, forward strand.
ATCATTAAGCAGACCAAAGATGTTGTTTGTACCTTGGAACATGTCTACCACAGATTAATAAGAAGACACCTAAACTTGTTATGCTCATTGTCATCTCAGATCAACATAAATGAGAAAATTACACTAGGGATGTGAGGTGGTTAGAAATCATACAGAAAGATTTATTCTTTCAGGATTAATGCTCTATTTATGTTATTATTGAGCTTTAAAAATTGAGAACACTTCCATCAAACTAGTCCAGCTCTCTTTGTACTGCATTTTCCTTCATTTCAATTTACAAGATTAGCTGAGATAGGGTCTCAGCACTGATTCAGGTTGGTATTTCCCCACTTTCTTTCTCTGTTGCTTAAGATCAAGACTGTAGTCCGTCTGGAAGGAATTCTAGTGACCAGTGACAGTAAAAGATTCAACTGGTGGGTGAGGTGCTCAGTGTACCAATCAAATACCATGCAGAATTGAATTACAATTTATTAACAGATGAGAAAGTTGTTTCAAAAATATTCTAATTTATTATTATTACAGGCCACTTGTCTATATAAAGTTATGTAATCAAAAGAGCTTTTCGCTCATGAGGGTAACATATTTTCATCAAAGTGAACTGCACACTTTAATTAAACAGAGTAAAAAGCAGAAGACAAGTTCTGAAATGTTATCTTTTGCTGAGGCTCCAGGAGACTAAGGAAATCCTTTCAAAATCTGACCTTTCAGAAGGAAAGCTCATTTGGGTATTTAGCTACTGCTTATCTCTACATGAGAGATTTATGCAGGTAAGTGCCTACTCTTGAGATGACAAGATACTTCATCATGCATTATTATTCCAGGCACTAGGTTGACCAACAGGTCCAGAGCCTACTATTGTAAAAGAGGCATTACTCCATGGAAGGTTATGAAGGATTAAACAGCCTTTCTTAGTACAGATTGCAGTTGAAGAGTTAGTCTGTAAAAATCACCACTGATAACAGGGAATTATTTGGCAACAGGAATCGAGATATGTCAGTTGAGACCTGCTGATCACATAATCCATGCTGTTGAGTTTCATTTGTCTACAAAACATGTTGAAAGACATGACCCTGTGTGCAATGTTGGTTTCAACACAGCATATCACAGAAGGATGAGAGCTGCTCTCCCAAACTATGGGAATTTAGAGCACAGATGCAAAAATTAGCACAGATTTGTGTTTGGAGATGACCCCTAAGACACCGTTGTTTCTGTTACCATCCATGAGGTGTTTTGCTGGCCACATCAGTTATTATAAGAAGAGAGAGTGGGTGAAGTGAAATCATCAAAGAGGAATTTCTCACTCTGACAGGTCCTTCCTTTCCTGGTACACTGGGAGAGACCACAACAGTCTGAACTGTGCTTGTAAGGGATCTTCTGGACTTCCCACCTAACATCCAGAAACTCAGCATATTGCCAGACTTAACCAGGCAGACTATTAACAAGCAGCAGTGAGTTTTCTGTGTTTAGGGATCCATCTCAGATCTGTGCTCAGAAGTTTCATAAGGATAGCTCTTGGATTGTCTCCTTGCAAAGCTCTCCATTAACCCATTTTGTGACGTTGCTGCCTTCTTGAACTCGGACAGAAAATCTCTTCCACACAGTGAATTTTTGTGTTTGTTTTTTTTCTTTTTTCGCATAAAATTCTCCTCTTAAACATTTAATATTCAATTACTTTTTGCTCTTTTCAAATATGCTTATGACATTTAAGGCCCAGCTTTTGCCTGAGCATCATAGTAGGGTGTCATATGTGGGCATGAAGCTTCATTTTTTCTAGAGGCTTGTGAGAATTGTTAATGGATAAATATATACATAATTTTTATGTTATAATTGTTTATGGATAAATATATATAAATCATTTATGGATATGTGAATGGATACTTGTTTAAAAATTCCCCATCCTTGATTTTGTTGGATTGGAGTGCTAATTAAACTATCCTGTTGATTTTGATTTTGTTGCATTATTTCAAACAACATTCACTAAACCCCCAGATCAGCAGATTTTTTTTCTGTTATTATTATTTTTCTGTTAATCAGAACAGAATAATCAAAACAAATAAACTTTTTATTTGCCATGGTAACTATCTCCTGGCAATCACAAAGTCCACACATCTCAGAGGTAACTCTCAGTCAGTCTTACTGAAAGAGACTTTGCATTCAAGAGCTGGTGAGGAAGGGGAAGGGTATAGTATTGACTGTCTTTAAACAGAGAAGCATGAAAGAGTCCATCCTCTCATTTATATTTCTTTAACTAGGGGATGATGAAGGGAGAGGGGCACAAAAGCACTTAAAAATGAAGGCTCACAGAGGAATTGTTTGTTGCTAATCGAATTGCTGTGGATGCCCTGTTTGGTGTTTTCATTCTTCCTGCAATTTGTTAGGGGGAAATCGTTTATTGCAGTGAACAGCATTCATTTTGAAAATTGTTTTCTGGCAGTCAACACATGAGGTTAAACCACAGCCTCTGATTCAGGCACAGAGGCCTCTTATCTTCTACAAAATAATGACATTTATCCAAGGTAGTTGCTTAAAAGCCTTTTAGTAAGGCCACTGTTTATCACAGAGAATCAGCCATCTCTCTGAAATTAATCTCATCCCAATGTAAATGTCAAAAGTACATTACAGGGGCATGCAAGGAGTGTCCTATAAGGCTGAAAAATGAGAAAGCACTGAGGTATGAATCATAAGTACTTAACTGGCTTTCCATGCACTCGTTAGGGAGGAAGGGTCTGATCTGATTCTGGCTGGACAATCTTCTATCCTTGCTCAGTTTTGTGAGCTCCACCTGATACTGTGTTATGGCCAGAAACACAAGTAGTGAATGCAGCTCAACTTCTTCCTTCCTGTGAATTGTCAGTAGCAATTTTGTCGTTATTAACTTGCAATATCCTAAATGAACACAAGTTTGAGAGCACTGGAATTTGAAGGAATGCCACAAGTGCATCATAATGATCTACAGAGAAAGGGCCTGTTTTGGTTTTAACCCCTTTCAGTCCAAGAGATGGAAACAAAATAGTGTTCAAGCTCATACAAAGTGTGAATGGGAATTTTCAGAGATAATTCTTAGAATGAAACTGCACAGACACAGTTACAATTATTAATGCACGTAATACCAAACAGGGTAAATCCAACTCTACTACAAAACTGGCTAATTTGGTCATATTGTGCCTTCATAATTAAGCATAATGGGTGATCGTAGGTAATCAACTATCTATGGATGAAAAACATAATGAAAATACATCCAAAGGCAATACTAACAGCAACCTTCCCCCAAAACAAAACAAAAAAAAAAAGAGTTCTACATTGACCTCAGTGAATTCAGTCTAGTAATGATGTTGTTCATGCTATTAATGTGCTAAAAATAAAGGCCAAAAAATTGAATAAGTATGTTAATATTAATTAAAGTACAGTCTCCATGAAGTGAAAACTTGCTTGATCTTTTCCAGTGACTGACAGAAGAGACTTTACAGAACTGCATACTAATGGTAAACCCTTAAGAGTTTGTTGCAGTTGCCCATCTGGATTTTTAACTAATTTATGTGCTATCTTGACACTCTTGAATATTACATTACCTTCTAATATCATCATTTGGAAACTTAAAACTAGTCTCCAATGCCTTGAATAGCAAAGCTATTAAAAATTTAATAAAATGAAACACACATATAACACAATTAAAAAATCCATATCTCACATTAATGGAACAACACTTTGTAAGAATGCGGAATATAATCAAATTTAAAATAAATTAAGAAATCTATGTTCAGTAAGGTGTCTTACAATTTTAAAAGAATTTATTCTAGACCATGCAGTTCACAAATATAAATGATTCAGTGATATTTCATTAGAAGACACAGCAGAATTGATTTCTCATTAAGAAAAAATAGCCTAACAGCTGGAATGACCCTCGACTCTCCCTGTGGGTAAAGAGTATCACCTAACTTCTACATGCCCTAGACACAGGAGTATTTGCATTGTTTCCTGCTAATTTTCCCAAGAATTTCTGCTAATTTGCTGCAGACTCTACTTTTGCTGATATTTTGATGATACAGTCTTACACAAACCAGCTCAGAGACTTGTTTTTATTTTCTTTCTTTATCTGGTCTTCAAATCTGAAGATATTTCTGTGCAGTGACCAATGATCAAGTATCTTGTATCTACTTCAGCTTTTGTAGACACTCCATCCATCACAGAAAAAAAAATTAACTGCACTGAATCTTCACAGTGAAGAGATTTCTAAGTATAGACATGTTTAGCTCCTGCTGGTGTTATCATGAGTATCATGAAAGAGATTAATTTCTTCTTGCATAAGTTAGCAGACCAATGTCTGCTTCTTTCCAGAGTTATAGTAAAGACTGTCCTCTGGGAAACCATCTCTTTACATTCTACGTGTTGATATCAGTTACTTAAGATGACATTTACAGCAGTGCTGGAAACTCATTCCTTCCTCAAGTTCCCAACTTTGTCTTGAATCACAGTCGCTACCACTGTTGATTTGCAGCACTACTATATTTTAGATTCAATTTTCCTCTTAAAAGCACGTTGCTTCCTTCACTTGCATTTACTATAAACCTGAAAAAAAAAAATCTATGAACATGCAAAGTAATGTTTGAAAACAAAAAGGAGAAGATACAAGGGTCTAAAACATCAGTTCAGAGTATCTCTGACATTGACCCTGTGGAGAGAGACAAAAAGCACTGCAAGGAGTCTGTGACCCATAGATAATTCAGCTGTCACTGGTGAAGTCATCCCTTGGCCTGATGGACCACAGGTATTCATTACCACCAGAAAAAGGAAAAATGTCTGTAAAACACTCTGTAAAACACTCAAATGGTGTCCTTCAGCACGTCGCTCCTCTCTGGAATATCTGGATTCCAGTTTTATCTAGGAAATTTAGGGATTCCTTTGATATGTAAGAGCCTGTCTTGTAACCCTCTGGATTTCTGTGCCAGTTTGGGAACTATCTTCATGAACAGCTATTTGGGGTCTATAAGAATACTGGAACAGCAGTCACCTTCCTTAAGAACAAAACATTTTAATGAGAAAAAAGTGTATTTTTAAGTGATTTTTTTTTTAAATTCCTGTCTGTTTAGTCTCTCAGAGATGCAGCTGAACTTTCATAAATTTACATTATAATGTGTTGCAAACCACACATTATCCAAGTGTTTTGGTGCAAGTAGCAGCCTGCGTTTTGATTCCTGCTTGCCTTAGAGAGTCTACTTTATAACAAAAGTCTTTTTGCTGTTTCATTATTACTTGATAGCTTCCAATTATAAAAACATTATTTAAACAATGTGTTTGATGATCCCACAATGAGAATTGTGTTGAGAAGTTTCCATGGAAACAATATAGAACACATTAATAGCTGAAATAACACTGAACTGTATTGTGGTCTACAATAAAATACCAGAAGTACCTATGATGAGAAGCCTCAAAATCCTTTAAATTGTCCTATATATAATATTTTTTATGCCAAGGTTTTCATAGTTCTGACATAACAAAGACATATGGCAAAGTCCCTCAATAATTACAACTGTGCAATAGCAGTAGATGTAATTGTAGGTTCTGTAGCCAGATTTAATGTATTTCAGGCCAAAAAAATTATATCTTCTAAACCATAAAGTGCCACTTCATTCATTCCTGTCTATTTCTAGTGAGACAGAGATCCTAATATGGATATCTATATTGTGACCAAATCAGAGGCAGGCTTTCCTACTAAGCCATGGTCTTGCTTTAAAAGAAATGACAGGAAACATGTTCCCTAGAAGAACACCCCAACACTTACCTCCTCTAAAAACCCCTTCCTGCTCACTAGAAGGCAGAAATGTTATAGCCTCCCCCTACTGATCCCTTCCTATCCACGCAAAAGAAAAAAGAACATTTTCAAAAAATCTCCCTTTTTCTGCTAGTGAAGAGGAAGTTCAAGTCCAATGTGGTAGATGGATCTGTTGATTGTGGTTCTTCAGTCTGGATTCAGTAAAACAATCCTGTTTAAACAGACATCTTAATCATTCTCCATCCTGAATCATGTTTCTTCTGATATCATTAGTGTATGCCTGTGAATGTGTATATATATATATGTATATATATGTATATATATGTATATATATGTATATATGTATGCATATGTATAATATGAACATGCACAGATCTTTTAGATCAATTATATTTGACTTAGGCCACCGTACCAAGGTTACTTTTGTGACAGTGCCGGGAAGAAGTTTGAGTTTTTCCTGCAAAAGAAAAAATTGCCCAGTAGTCAAACTAACCCAGATGCTTGTACAAAGCAAAAATTATCCTTTCAATATTAGAAAAGCAGCGAGAGCTGGCAACGCAGCTGTACTTAAAGGCTTTGCTTAATGGACCCCAAAGGCACTGAGTCTTCTGATTTCCACCAAAAGCTAGTAACACAGCATTTCAGTAAATAGGACATTCTTTCTCTGCCGCAAGACTGAGTATTTTTCCTCTGGTTTGCATGATCACTTGCTAAATCTGTTATGACAGGCTACTTATCTTAGTCCAAAGCTTTAAGACTTTTGGATCGTTTGTCCAACTCTAGACATTTCGGTGATAAATCTAACACACCTAGCAAGCATTTTATAGCACTTCAGAAAAAAAAAATTATAGCAGGTTAATTTCACAAGTGCTGCTTTTATTTTAGCCCAGTATCTCATACTAATTGGCCAACTAAGACAGGTATGTGGCTGCTTTGCCTCTACAGAGTGACACAAGGAAGCCTGGGCCAATAAATTTATGTGCCTAAAATAAGTGGCCTAATTTTCAGAGATGCATAGCACCAACACCTCCTACCAGTGGAAATGAGAGTTGTGGTCTCAGCACTTTTTGAAACGAAAAATTAATTTGAAACAGTAACTTTTATGCCTGTATAGGGAGATCCTAAGGCAGGCAGCATGATCTTAGGTGGAAATAGACTGATATAACTTTTTAAAGGCTATTTTGCATCTGTGACTCAGAATACATGTGGAACTTTATCTGATTTGATATTTTATGGCATTTCATGTTCTCTTCCAGTTGAGTCTGCAAGTTTCAAATTATTGGCTGACTAGTAAAGATTTGTATTTATCACACCAATAAATCTTTGAGGTAACTTGAGCCTTCAAACTAGAGGTGTTAAGAAACTATCGAAATGCAATTTTTTTAGCTGATCTGATTTCTTAGAGCAAACTTATTCCTTCCCAGTCTGAGTCAGGTCTTTTTCTGTGTGGAGAATGTGTTCTGCCCCAGACTTTCACATTGACCTTTGAAATTTTGGGAGGCAGATCAGTATCAACAATATAGTGCACTCTTTGAGAGCTGTTCATTTCAGCATGCCAGGTTAGAATCTCACTGTAATTTGGGCAAAAAGTGGAGCCAGTTGGAGGCATCTCTTCCTGCTGTAATAAACCTGTTGTTTCACAGGTCTGCATAATTTGCAGAAAATAGCATTATATTCTCCAGCATGGAACATTTTATTTGCAAGTCTGTTGTTGGCTTTATCTACCCAGTGGGAAAGCAGTCCCTTTCCAGCTTTCAACCACGGGCAAAATTTTACAGCACTGGAAGTAAAGGTATGTGTTTATATAGAGAGATATACCAATGTATCTTGGTTTTTATCTGTGGCATAAATACATGGTTTCCACAACTGCGGTATCTAAGAAGCTTTTATGATTTTCCCCTCACATAATGTTGGCCAAAGTGACAATTTTTACTATTTTATTTACAGAACTCTGAAACACAGAGAAAAGTATTTAAGGTCATACAAGAAATGAAAAGAGAAGCAAAGAATTAAACTGGAGCTGATGGTTTGTACCCTGTTTTTTTCCTTCCCTTTCTTCTTCAGAAATAAAGGTGCTTATATGAACCCAATTTGAGGGAGATTTAATTTTCTTATAGTTCGGGTAAATCTTTCTCATACTAGCATAAGCAAGTTTGGTTATAATCAGTGTTTTATTCCTTTAAGATCTTAAATTGTGGAATCACATAAAAAGTCAAGATGGAAGGAACATCTGGAGGTCATCTGGCCCAACCTCTGCTCAAAGATGGGCCAACTTCAAAGTTGTACCAAGTTACAGTAACAAACTCTTATTTTAAGCTGGTTTGTTGAAATAGGTTTAAATAATCTGGCTATATCTTATATATCAAGAAGAGCTAAGCCTGTGGTTTCCTGAAAAGACTCATTCAGTTTTAGAACTTCTGATAAGAATTTCGAAAGTTCCTTCCACGTGACACAAAATGGAAAATACTTCCTCTCTCAGGTGTACTGATGAAATTTAAACAAGACCCAGCAAGACCTTGTGCTTTTACAGTCAGTGTAAAGGCTGTTCTAGAAGACCATATGGGCACAATATGATGATCTCTAATAATTTTTTGTCACAAATATAAGCACATGATTGTTCCTATTTCAGATCAACTGTATATTGCCAGGTGATCTGGTAATGCACAAGTACAAATGTCATGAGCAGAGATGACAACCTGGGTTCCTTCTCTGCAAATTGTTGTAAGTAAGCAAAGACAGTTGTAAGTAAGCAAAGACTGGCTCTGCAGTGGTCTGTAAACTCCAATGTCTATAAATCCCCTAAGAATAATATGTTATTTATTTCAGTGTTGTAGATTCTGAGGCAGTGGGAACTTCTCAACATAGAGGAGTTCGTTCACACTAAGACGAAGAGGGGACATACAGTGACAATAAAAGGTCCACATTAAAATATGTATAAATAGAAGTGAAAAGATCTGAAAGAAAGGGTAGCTGCATGTGCATAAAACAGGGTGAGAGGCATCCAGAAGGCAGTTATATTATCATATTTATTAAATAATTGACAGGAAGGTATTGAGGAACCAGTGGATGAGTGAAAAGGTGGAGAGGAATCTATTAAAGAACTTCTGACAACACAGAATCACTTTTTTTTTTTTTATTGTTTAGTGGTCAAAGAACGTTGATCCTGAGTGTAAATAACATTACTTTATTCAGTACGTTTTTGGTTTCTTTTTCATATCTTTTGACTGTCTGNTGTGCATAAAACAGGGTGAGAGGCATCCAGAAGGCAGTTATATTATCATATTTATTAAATAATTGACAGGAAGGTATTGAGGAACCAGTGGATGAGTGAAAAGGTGGAGAGGAATCTATTAAAGAACTTCTGACAACACAGAATCACTTTTTTTTTTTTATTGTTTAGTGGTCAAAGAACGTTGATCCTGAGTGTAAATAACATTACTTTATTCAGTACGTTTTTGGTTTCTTTTTCATATCTTTTGACTGTCTGAAACTTAACATTTTTATTCATAAATTTAAGTAGGGAAAAAATACTTCCCTTTAAAAGCCCCATTATCCCTATTCTCTTCATCAAAATAGGGGGAAAAAAAGGCTTTAACAGGAAAAATGAAAATAAAAAACGTTTTTAAAAAAAATCAGTGGTGTAAAATTATTTTATATTTATACTATGAATGCACAAAAAATTTCTTAGATTTATAAAAGAGACACAAAATACCATGTATAGTGTCCCTTTTTCTTACAGAGACATTAAAGAAAATGAGAAGAATGCTGTTTTTCATGCCTAACACTAACTTTTAGAGGTCAGCAAACTGTACTGATGTTCACATCTGTGAATACATAACCCACATTTTCTAATGCAGAATCATAGTTCAAGTAAAATACCAAAGGGAGTAATTTTCCTATATATTTTCTATATATTTCTATGAACATAGACCCCTTAAAGTCTATAGAAGCACTAGAAGAGAATTAAAGTGTCAGGAAACTTCTATCTTAGCTTCTATTATCAAGACAGATGTTTGAATTTTAAGTGTGTGCATACCAGAAATAAACCTCCAACAAAATTGTTCTTCCTGGAAAAAAAATTAATTTTAAATACATAATTTTCCTACATGATAACTGATTATTGAATTTCAGGAAAGTGGGAGGAAAAATTTATGCACTGGATGTGGAATCTCTATGATTTCCACAGAGAAGTTGATTGACCTCTTCAACCTTTTGCGTATTTGCAGTGTGTTTTCTCCAACTTCCCTTTCACCACTGGAAGACATCAAAAACTGCATTTTTAAATATTAATCAAAAAATTTTGTACACTCTCAATATTTTATGACAACTTTGTGAGGGTACTGAGTTGTGTTCATACCTAGAGCCATTGTAACCTTATCAACATTCACCCCTGGATAGTGGAGTATGGATTCTTCAAGATAGCAGGAGGAGCAGGTTGAAATTTTGAATGTTGCTTAATACTAGATCACCAGACTTTACCTGTGTGAAATCCAAATGCATTTACACAGTACAATCACACACAGATCTTCATAAGATCAGTGACTCAAACTGGAATGCAATTCATGTTTCTAAACTCCTTTTAACAGGTAATAGTCTCTCAAAGAACAGCACCCAATCCAAAGAGAGCATCCAGCAACTGTCTTTGGTACAGCTGATATATCTGAAGCAAAAATAGAATGAGAAACCAATAGAAAATATGAAAGAACAGACTTTCCATGTTGAAATTCAATGTGTCACTCATGCCAGAGGCAAGTAATGTCATATTCAAATAACCAGAGATTTTCATTTGGACACTGAATAGAATATATGACTTTAATATTGGATCCTGCCTGATTCTAGAGACACTTATATATGCATTTCTACATCTATCACAGAGCTGCAGAGGTGCACATATGCAGTCCAAGTTCCAGGATCAAGAAGTGATTTTTGGGTACGATGCCACAATCCTTTCCCCAAGGAAAGCAGAGCAACTAATTGCACAAGTCAAGATTTACTCTGCAGGATCAAGGGTTGCTGTATTTAACTCTAATTCTTATTTGACAGGTCCACTTAATTATCTTTTGTTCTATGATCCCAGGAGTTGATTTAGTCTGCATAAATATTAATTTTAAATTTGCCATTTAAATAGATGAACCAGCATTGTACTTTTCAGATTTATTTGTAAAACTATTTTTGATTTTCAAAAAATTTGCATTCGTGTTTTTTTTCTGCTTTATTTAGGGGAAGTTAAAAAAAATAATATTGTAGTTAGTATTGTAACAGGAAAATATGGAGGGTTTTGAAATGAAGCAAATCACTAAGGAAAGACCCTAACTAATAATAATCCCAAACAGTTAAATGGTATATTCGTCAAAGCCCTGTGCTTCAAAGTGTTGTATAATGGAGGTAAGTAGCATTCTACCATTTCAAACAGACCCCTAAAGTCTTTATAAATGGTGGTGAAAAACCTGCTCCTTTTGCAGTTCTTTTTCCTCTGGGGACTCTATAACTGTAATCATGTGGAATTGAACTCTCCTCTATTATGCAAAGCTTGTTTAAGTACAATGTGGGTGCAAGGTGCTCTAGAGAGCTAAGCTATTGCTGATGGCCAACCTGTTCTATTTTAAACCCCACAGTAAATCACTTCTTGCTTTTCTTGATTACTTACTTCACACAAAGCAATTTTGAAAGCTGTTGTGCCTCTGGGGCTAAGAAGCTGCCTTTCTTTGGTTCTCATAAGCTAATGGCCCTTAGTCACTTCTGTTCATAAGACTGGGTTACCTAATTGATGGAGGGCCGTACTGAGACTTCCAGTAATGTCTGCCAAATTTAGCTTTTGTGAATTCTCCCATCTGTTGACTCCGTGCAGAAATAGACTCACAGCTCCGCTGGATTGTGGGCGGCCGGAGTGACTCACCAGGCTCCCCACCACCCGTGCCACAGCAGTCACTGAGGCTCAGATCAGGACCAACAGACAGAGGGAACATCTTCTGTGCTGCAAATGGGACTGTGAGCATCATAGAAGCATATGGGCACTCGTGCACTGCTACATTATACAGTCTCATGTTTCTGGTCTCAGCAAGCTTTGCTTAGCTGGGATAAGAATAGTCAGCTAAACATCAGAAGAGATTGCCTGAGAAGCTGAGCTTTCTCCATCTTTAGGGACTTGTAAACCCAAATGAGGCAGATGCATGTTATCAATGGTATTGGTGTAGCTGGCACCACCAGAAGGTAGATGCTGTGCTGGGAGACCTGGAAGCTCCTTTCCAGCAGGACTCTCTACCAGTAGCTGACTCTAGTGCCGTTCCCATGAGTTCCCAGACCATGGGAGGAGCTTATTTAGTCCACATGAAAATACATGTCCTCTTTTTGTTTCACAAGGTTAGTTTTTGCTGCAAGGATCCTCTCCAAAGTCAGAGAAAAGGTACCCTTAGGGTTTTTCCAAAAAACACTTCTATAGTACCCAGCTAAACCCAGATTAAACCATTAACTCCTTTCTTACAGAGTCAGTTTCCACATTTCCTCGGCACATTTCCTTTCCTTTAGCTGTATCAGACAGTCTCTATACTGTGTTTCAAATCTTGTCCCAGTGAAGCTGAAAGCAATAGAACAATTTAAGGATAAGGGTCAGTCTGACTTCTATATACAGAAATATTTTAATGTAGTTCATTATCTTTTTTTGATATACCCTTATTAGATTATCAGCCAAGATTTTTGCAAATCACAGTAATTTAAAAAAAAAAAATCTTGACAAATATGGTCTTCAAATTTTCCAGAGTTAAGAATTCCATTAACTCATTACATTATACCACTGGCACTGAATGTTGTTTAAAATTCAACATAACAGATTCCACATCAAAAACTTAATAAAATCCAAATTAGCTTAGTTTCATTGTTGCTGAAAGATGTCTTGTTCAAATACTCAGAGTGAGAAAAAGATTAAAGAATGAAAGATTTCTTCTGGATTTCTTGCTTTATTCCTCTTGATCTATTATCTGATATAGAGAGATGTTCATGTTTCATCCTGGTGGTTACTTGTAACTTGCAAAATTTTCAAACCTTTTAGGGATACCGTTTGGAAGGGAGAATAAGTTTAGGGTTCAATCCTACCCTATTTGAAGAAATCTCTTTTAAAACATCTGTCACCCTTCAGGGAGAATTTGGTTGTTGCTGCTTTCAATTACAGTCTAAGGAAAACGTCCATGATCATTTAAACTTCAAAGACCTTTGTCACATTAAGGCTACAACATTTTCATAAGAGTGAAGGTAATCCCCCACAAGCAGGCAACTGGCAAGCAGAGAGTTTGTATTCTCAGTTCATAGGTAATCTTACAGTACTCTAGTCTATCAGTGAACTCTAGATATAATTCTATTTAAAGGTGGGAGTTTCTTTCCTAAATTTAACAAAAATTCATGGGTTTTTTAAGACTTCTTGGAGATACGATACTGCTTGATCTCTTCAGAAAAAGATATGGCATAAAGATCATGTAATTTAAGTCAAACATTTTATGAAATTATGCTTTTTCCTCCAGCTGGATCATGTTAGTAAACATTGAAAAATAGTACCCCTACTTTTATGCAAACCTGGAGATTAAATTGTATCCCTTTAGTACAGAACACAACAAAACTATGAATTAATATAATGCATAGAGGTCTTTGCTGTTTTGAGGTCAGAAGAGTTAATTGGCCATCTCTATTCTGACTTGTCTGATCTTCCGTGATTTAAGTTTTAGTAACTTTACATTGTGACGTTATATAAGATTCTCCTTTACAGTCTATACCCAATTTTTAAGTATCCAGGAGTTTTTTGCAAATGAATAGAGTGACACCACTGAACATCATCTTTCTAATGTTAGAAATGACAAGGTGAATAAGCTAAAAGAGACAAGTCCCTCTGCTCTTATCTAGATACTGTGCAATGTCCTTATTAACATTTTGAAAGCTGTCAGTGTTCAGTCAACTACTGTGTCCCTGTTCCAAAGCTGATTCATCTACAGAGAACTCAGACCATGAGCTATCCACTGTCTGTCAGGTAAATATATCATGTAAATGACAAATTCCCCTCATTCTCTCTGGGCCAAAGCAAACAAGCAAGATCTGGAGAGCAGCAGTACACAGGTTCTAAGTTAGAAGAATATCTCACCAGAGCAAGTTCATTGTAGTGTGCAGTCTGTTGTTGTGAACGAAGATGATCCCTTCTGGTAAAAGAAGGGTTCTCCCATGCTGCCTTATGGATTGTTCTGCATCCACAGACTATTAGATAGCAGGATGGATACTCAGGGCCTGTCAGCTGTTATTAAAAAATAATCCCCAATTAGCATCTTTATTCAATTGTAAAAATAATGAAAAAAAAATCAAGATAGAATAACAACCAAATAGAAAAACAAGTTCACCTTAATTAAAATGTAATAGCATTTTGATTTTAGTCTTAAACTGAGGGGGGAAATTCAATAGACATTTATTTTATTTGGGAACCTCAGAAAGGTAATTGAATGCACTAATTTCTTTTGAGTCCTCCCTAATGATCTCTTAAACTCGGGGCAAGGTCTGTACTAGTGCTATCATCAGATTGATTTAAAAATATTTATATAACTAGCATATATTCCCAGAATTCTGATCACAGCATCAACTATGCAGTAGCTTTGGGAAACATGTCCAACATGTAAGACTGCAGGGTTCCAAGCTTACTGGGATTCTTTACTTTTGCTGGTATGAACTTTGGGATTTCTGCTTTCCAAAATGTTTTATTTAAGCTTTAATATCCTTGATATTCAAGAGGGATTGCTAACCTAATAGCATTTGCAGAAGATAGGGAAAACCAGCCTTCTTTGTTTCTTTAGGATTCTTTTTTTACTGATCAAATTTCTATTACCCTCAAAGATTTGTGTCTAGAAACTGGAGTGAGTGGTAATATAACAACTACATATATATACGTGTAGATGCATATATATATAAAATATATACAAAAATATATGATTGTATATAAAATACTGTGTAAAATATCTTCAAATACTTATTATAACATACTAACATTATACATATTTCATATTATACATAGATACATAGACATGCCCACAACCTACATGTCCATATACCTGTGTGTAACATGATCTGCTGCCTGGCTTTTTGTAGCATCGCCTGAGATCAGGTTCATCCAAGGGACATGAAATCTGAAGAACAATTAACAAATTTCCAGGTAACATTAATCTATACTGTTTTGGAGTTTGCAGCTGATGGAGTACTGACCTTTTCAGCTCAGCATTTATTTGTATTGTCTCTTTGGTGTGCAGTTGAAATTCATTTACTACATTTAAAACCCTCACTGCATATTCAAGGAAGCCATCACAGGCTCCTTTAATATGAGAGAGAGAGAGAGAGAAAAGGCACACATTTTGAAGGTATTATTAGCCTTATTCAGATGATTCAGATAAATCAGATACTCATAATATCTTTATCTCTTCATTGATCATCACTGAAACTTCAGAGTGATTTGCTCAGTGGATATCTGAGTGACATGAGCTAGTCACACTCCTCTACAATACGGGAGTCGATCCTTCCAAGTGTAATACTTCATTCAAAACTTTCTCTATAAACTACTGGAAAAATGATAAATTAAAAATGAACATCATAGTAATTGTACCCTGACCCCTAGTTATAATTAGAAACCTGACTTCCATTGATCTGACATTGGTAATCATTTGGAAACCTCTACCTACATAGGAAAAGGATCTCCAATGAATTAGATTTTTTTATTCAGCATTTTCTGACACCAGTCATTCCTCTGGTATGCTGTCACAACAGTGGTGATGCAGACTGCGTTCTGTTGATCTCCTTGGTAATTAGTTTTTGAAGGTTAATCCCACTAGGCATTCCCTGTGTCAGCTTGGAGTTTAATGATTTTCTGAGCTTTAAAGCAGTATGTGCTGGAGATAAAACACTGCACAAAGTTTAGGTCTGTCTGATCCTCCAGCATGCTGACCTGATCAAATTCAGATAGTTAACCCATCAGATTAGCACAGATGAGGTATTGCTGTTTTCCCTGTCGTAATCTCTTTTCTGGCACACAGGGAGCCATAATGTAACCTGTGCATCTGACATTCATGGAAAATGAACGGATATCTATTTACATCTCAGCCAGAGAAAAATGGCTTTTAATGGAGATCCAGCTCAAAGTTAAACCTTGACCTCCAGCAAGGCCTGAAATTTATGTGGAAATAAAGCCCAACTCCTAAAATTGTAGGCTACAGATATTTGGCTGTGGGGATACTAACAGACGACAAAGCTGTCTGCAGGTTCTTATGCTCTTCTAGAAGGTGTCTTCTCTTGGCCATTGCTTCAGACAGGACTGCTGGTCTGATCCAATGTGACTATACTTATCTTCTTATGGTATCAATAGCAAGAAGTTTCCAGAGCTGCACCATCACATTTCCCCATATTAATGTCTCCACTTTCATTTAGAGATTTTATGTAGAGATTGTAACTCAAAACCAAGGAAAGAATAAGAGTCCAATATGAACTGCAGTGTGCATACAAAGACCAAAAATAGTCCAGAAACAAACTGAAGAAACCTTGTGAAAACTGGAATTTAATGGTGCACAATGATCTGAAATTAATTGATTTTACATAACTTCAGTCTTACAGAATTTCATAAAATTATAGAATAGCTGAGTTAGAAGGGACCCATCAGGATCCTCTTGAACTGTCCTGGCCCTGCACAGGACACCCCAAGAATTATATATTTAGACAAATAGGGTGGGATTCTTCTAGCTAAAAGTGAGTATCTGTCTCTGACAACATTACTCTTCTTTTCTTTTATAGCCGTCACTGGAGAAACAGGTATTTTTATGGGAACAGATCCTCTCACCTCTAATCTGACACCTAATTGAGCTCAGATGAATCATGCCCCATAGTTTTCATACCATCAGTAGAGACAGGAAGGTACCTTAGATAATAAGTCATCCTCCCTATGCTAAGTGCCTTTATAAGGATGAAGCAAGCTTTATCCTAGAGCTGTCTTTTTATCTTTTCCATGTATAAAAAATTGTATTGATACCTAACTAGCTTATACAAGACTCCAGACACAAACAAATTCATCTGTCAGGCTTGCACACATTATGCATGTGTTTTTTAAGGGAAAAAAGAAATTCCACATGAAATTATAAGGTTTCCTTCTGGAGTGAAGTTTGGGCTTAGCTTATCCCTGTGGCACCAAAGTTAGGCTACGTGGTTAAATGTCTCACACTTCTAGCACAGAGGGAATATTTGCAGATGTCTTTCACGCACCAGTACCTGCTCAGTGAAAACCAGTGTAGCTGTGCTGGAGCTCAGCTGCTTTTCCATTAGGGCTAATGACAAACTTGGGAGATATCAGCAGGATGCTCCAGCTCTAAGGGAGATGCAGAGATTTTCTTATCTGTTCCCATTCACTTATTATAGCTCAGGAGGAGAGCTGGGTCATTAGTTTTTAGGAAGAGCTGTAACAGGATATAAGAGAAAAAAGAACAAAAGAAAAATAAAAAGAAAAAAGAAACATGGAAGTAATTTCATGAGAGCTTCAATTTCAGAACACAAATCTCATCTAGGTATACTGGTTAAAACATGTTTGTTGAATACATAACCATGTAGGCTTTTGTTCTAGAAGTAACAAAACCAACTTTTATTTACATGGAAGTTTGATCTAGCCCAAGTTCTCCTTCCTTCCTTGACTCCAACTGGATTGGTATCCCCTGTTGCCTCATGCAGTCAGGTAAGCAGCCTGGGACAGATTGTTCAGTGAATGCCTGGGGGGAGTTCCTGGAGAGATGAAGATTTGTTCAAATGCCCTCAGCCTGGGGAGATTAGAAACACAAATCCACAGAGAGCATTGGTTTAGAAGCTCCTGAATGAGAGTAAATTGAAGCTATATCCCCTGAGCTGACCTTCAGCACAGCTATGTGATGTGGAAACTAAATGTCTGGAGGGAATACTATGAAAATCCTGAAGTTGATGGCATGTGGTCCATGAAGAGCACATACTGTGAACATTGTAGTTTCTCCTCTGCTTGGCCTTCCAAGGCACAGGCACTGCTCTACAGGGTGCTGAGAGATTTCAACTCCCACTGAAATCAAGGGTGCACCAAACCATGTCCAAGACATAATTAGGTGCAAAAATAGTTTTTATGTTGTAAGTCTTATTGTTACTGTTGTTCCCAGGGACTGGTAGAAACTTACTTCAGGATGATTAGATGAAGAGAGGTGTATATGAGGTGGTTGCAGAGATTTCTTCACTTTAGCAAAACACTTTATTAATATCTGAAGCTCTGAAAGCATATCAATGGTTTGCAGGTCTAAATTCATGACCTATATACTATAGATATGCAGAACATATCATTGAATCCTTAAAGCTGATTATATCTTTTTTCTTATCGTGGAATCATAGAATGGTTTGGGTCATGTACCTCACCTTCCCACAATAAGCAGGGTTGTCTTCAGCTAGACCAGGTCATTTAAACCCCTGTTCAACCTGACCTTAAATGTTTCCAGGCATAGGGCATCCAGCACCTCTCTGGGCAACCTGTGCCAGTGTTTCACCACCTTTTTCATCAAAAAATTCTTCCCTATGTCTAGTCTAAATCTACCCTTCTTTTAGTTTAAAATAATTGCCTTTTGTCCTGTCACAGCAGGTCCTGTTCCTGATCTTTCCTATATGATCCCTTTAAGTATTGAGAAGCTGCAATAAAGATTCCTCGAAGCCTTCTCTTCTCCATGTTTAACAACGTCATTTGTCTCAGACTTTCCTCATAAGAGACATGCTTCACCCCTATGATCATCTTCATCGCCCTCCTCTGGACTCACTTGAAAAAGTTCATGTCTTTGCTGTGCATAGGACCCCAGAGCTGGATGCAGCACTCCAGATGGGGTCTCAGAGAAGCAGAATAGTGGGTCAGAATCACCTTCCTTGACCTGATGTCCACATTTCTTGTGATGCAGCCCAGGACTCAGTTGGCTTTCTGAGCTGTGAGCAAACATTGCCAGCTCATGTCCAGTTTTTCATCTACCAGCACCCCCTATTCCTTCTCGACAGAGCTGCTTCCCATCCCTTGATCCTCCAGCCTGTATTGATACCAGGGGTTGCTCTGAACCAGATGCAAGACCTTGCACTTGACCTTGTTGAATCTTCCAAGGTTCCCACAGGCCCCTTGTTGAACTTGTGCAGGTCCCTCTGGATGGCATCCTCTCTTCCAGGCATGTCATCTGCATCACTCAGCTCAGTGTCATCTGCAAACTTGCCAAGGGTGCATTCAATCCCTCTGTCTTTGTCATTAATGAAGATATTGTTCAGCCTGGAGAAGAGAAGGCTCCAGGGAGACCTTATGGCACCTTCCAGTATCTAAACAGGTCCCATAAGAGAGCTGTAGAGGGACTTTTTACAAGGGTATGTATTGATAGGACAAGGGGAAATGGCTTTAGACTGAAAGAGGGCAGGTTTAGATTAGATATTAGGAAGAAATTCTTTACTGTGAGGGTCGTGACTTACTGGAACATGTTGCCAAGAGAAGTAGTGAATATCCCATCCCTGGAAGTGTTCAAGGCCAGATTGGATCGGGCTTTGAACCACCTGATTTAGTAGAAAGTGCCCCTGCCCATGACAGGGGGGTTGAAACTTGAAAGATGGTCTTCAAGGCCCCTTTCCAACCCATCCAATCTGTGTTTGCATGACATTAAATAGTGCTGGTTTCAATACTGACTCCTGGGAGAGTTGTTGACCTCGGCTCTCTGGATGCAGCCATCCAGATAATTCCTTATCCACTGAACAGGCCACTCATCAAATCCATATCTCTCCAATTTAGAGAAGGATGTTTTAGGGAGCCTGTGTCAAAGGCCTTCCAGAAATCCAGATAGAGGACATCCATAGATTTCTCCTGCCCTCTTTATTATCTTTATATTTCCCCTTCAGAATATTTATTTTTCAAGATTTATGGCCCAGTGATGTGAAAATGCACATAATAGCAAAAATCTTATTAATTTCATAGGAACAATAACCAAGTAATTTTCTTACCAAACTTAGAAAAATGCTGTTCGCTTTTGTTATTAAAGTGATTAGAGGAAACATTCAAGGTATTATTCCTTTTCTGAGATTTTCTTCAACTGCATTCATTTTGATTTTGAATGCCTATTAATTGGTTAATTAAAGTTATTCAAAGAAAATACTGTTTAATCAAATGTTATTTTCTTAAGCAACTGTTATATTACATTTATCAAAAAGTATTGTTATTCTATGACTGTTTAACAACAAAATTCTGAATTAAATTGATGAATAAAAGCCGCAGATTTTATGATGCAACATCTATTGACTCCAGCAAGCTTTGAATTGAATCCAAAGACCTGAAGGAGGAAATGTAGTAATTCAAAATGTCTCTGACTAAACAGTTTTGGTTCTGTTTATGATATTAGAAACACTGCCACATGTTTCCCAGTCTGTGATATGGTCACGTGGGGGAAAATCTACACCAGCGTAGGGATGGTTTTTTTCTTTTTTTTTCATCCATGTATATGGTAGGGTCAAAATGAAATAAAATAAAAAAGAAGATATTATTTATTCAAGGTAACTTAGAGAATTATATCAATCTTCTTTTCTCAATTATATATTCACTCAAATATAAAATATATACAAAAATGACAGAGAGAAAAAGAAACTAATCAAAAAGTAAATGAGGAAACATTTTCAAATTTATTTCAAGGAAAATTCCCAGGTTAAATTCATAGGAAATTAAACAAACAAACCATCTTTGAAGAAAGAAATAAATTTATCTTTTTTATAGTTCTATGATATAAATTTTCAGCAGTTTTTGATTCCGGTAAATATTTTTCACGTGCATATGTTACAGTTGTCTAATAATGGAATTCAGAATGATGAGTCTAACTGAGACAGACATGACTTTTCTGTCAAAATGGTATATAACAAATTCGAACGCTTCAACTCAGTAGAAGTTATTATCACCTGAGGTTCTGCATAAAGACTTTCAGTACTGACTTTATTTCATCTTGGTTTCTGCTATTTCTTATCACACTAAAAGAATATGTGGCTTTAAGTGTTCTGGTGGCTAGCATAAAACCAAAATCCACAAGGAAATAGAGCCAGTCTTCATCCTACCTTGGTAATCAGAAGTAAACGACATCTGCTTCCACAGCCAAGTTATCCTGGGTGTAGTTTCTGTTTCTGAGCATTCTATAGAGTATACATGATTTCAAATACTTTCCCAGTTTGAATAAATTTCCTTTTCCCTCTGTGCCTGAAACAATAAATCCTGCAGGTTAAGTTTTCATGGAAGGTTTATATGTATTTCTAAATATTAAACCTGTGAAATTGAGCTGGATAAAATGTTTTATGCTGCTTTATCTACAATTTATTCACTAATCTGAGCTTCAGGGAGAATGGGAATGTTTTCCCTTTTCATCTTTAATTTGCAAACTTTTCAGGAAACAATTTTCTCATCTAATTCATCTATTAAGTTTCATGAAAACATATATTAGACTCATTTTAACACTGGTCAAAACTAAAAATTTTCTTTTGTTCTATATATTGACATTTCTACATAAAAATACAAATTGAATTTTAAATTGCATCATTTCCCATGAACCTACATTTGAAAGATGCCATTGTGTAAAACACCCTGTTGATAAAATGGAAAGGTCTCACTCAAAGTTGACTTAAAATATAGTATAGTTTATTGTGCATCACTAAAATAAATGTGTGATGAAAGAAACAAATTGAAAACTTTGCTTCTCGTACTACATTGAGAGTACTAATAAATGAAAATGCTTTATCTTAATAATCTCATCCTTGTGGATTATTTAAGTAGAAATTCAATGAAATTTTTATGAGGGAGAAACAAAACCTCATTACAAAGCTTTCATTGTGCCAAATGTGATAACAGTACTCAGAAAAGTAAATCCTAGCTCTTTGTTCATACTTTTGTGTGCAATTCAGATAAAAGTTGAAGTTTCTTTTCTCCTGTAAGCAAAAGTAAAACACCTACTGCAGTTAGGCTGTGCAGTTTTGGAATGCACTACATTAGATTTCAGCCTTAGAGTCTCCTTTGTCTTACCTAACTAGAGTAATTTAAAAGCTGATAAGCCTAAGCTAATTGTCTAGGCTTCTTTTTAATCAACCAAGAAAGACAGGCATCTCCAAAGCATGATTTTTCCTGCTTATCTTGGAAGCATAGGTGCAGAAATCTCATTGCCATGGGATGAGTTGCCGTTTCAGAAATACCTCTCTCTCTCCTTTGACTACAAAAGAGTTTAAATAGTATTGTCAAGCTAAATATGCAACTTCTAAATCACTCCAGCAAAATGAGGTTAATCCCCTTACCCTGTACAGGTGAGACAAAATACTTCCCTAGTATGTTATTTCTACCCTTAAGTTCTGAACTCTGTGAGTAAATGGTAGACTTTTGATAGGAACAAGATTGAACTCAGGCTCTGACCTTGAGTTTTGTCTTGAAGTTTAGGCTTCTGAGGAGAGACTGGGATAAAAGAAGGCTCTGGTTTCTGCTTTGACACCAAGAAGGAAACTCTTAGATGAACTGCCATGTTTTGTTAGAGCAAGTCCAGAGAAGGGCCAGGAGGGCAATTAGAGCGATGGAACTTCTCTCCTATGAGGAAAGGCTGAGAGACTGGGATTGTTCAGCCTAGAGAAGAGAAGGCTCCAGGGAGAACTTACTGCAGCCTTTCAGTACTTGAGGGGGTCCCACAAAAGAGCTGGAGAGGGACTTTTTACAAGGTCATGTAGTGATAGAAAAAGGGGAAAAGGCCTTAAACTGACAGAGAGTAGGTTTGGATTGGATATTAGGAAGAAATTTGTTACTGCGAGGGTGATGAGGCACGAGAATATTTTGCCCCAAGAAGTTGTGGATACCCCATCCCTGGAAGTGTTCAAGACCAAGTTGGACGTGACTTTGAGTAACCTGGTCTAGTGGAAGGTGCCCTTGCCCATGGAAGGGGAGTTGGTAATGTCAGGTCCCTTCCAAATTAAAGTATTCTGTGATTCTATATTTTGTATAGCCCTGGTTCTGATACATACTTGAAATTCAGCACAATTAGTAAATCCTTATGCTTCACATAGTTCTTGGAAGCATAAAAAGTGCATGGCAATTATAGTCAGTAAAACTCATTATAAATTTTATAATATGCATTCATTTCAACTATGTTATGATTCAAAGTTGTATATTTACTGGCATTTTTATACACAATTTTACTTGGACATCAAAGTAAATTAGGCTATACAACCTTTCCTATTTGTTACTATCAGGTCTAAGTCTTGATATTGGATTCTGGGAGTGGGTAGTGCCTTTTTCTTTAGCTTGGAGTTTTTTCCCTCTTTTTAAAAAATGTCTATAACAGAAATGCATGTTAAGTGTTTCTATTCCTGAAGCAATTACAATTTGCAAATGAGAATTCATGAAAGTTTTATTCTTTAGTTGTTTCTTAGCCAAGGAGGGAAAGTAAACCTTTGAATTGTTTAAATGACATGACATGAGGGTACTTCAAGGGCCCATTGTTTTATTATTGACTTGTCGTGGGTTACCAGCCCCCCCTGGGCTGAAATGGTCAGGCCCAGGTATAGTTCCGGAGAAAAAGCCAATCAAAAGTTATAGTAACGCCTCTGCTAATGACATATTTAAGAAAACGGAAGAGAAGGTGTGTGTCGCAGTAAGAAATTCAGCCGCCATGTGAGGAGAGGGGCAGCAGCCCCCAAGTTGGGGGGCCAGGCCCTCTCCCCCGGCCTTGGGCCGGCGGCAGGTATGAAGTCTCTCCAGCCGGGATGTGTAACAGAAACAAACTCCAGAGAGAAAACTGCCCAGCTGAAACATGCTGCAAGGATTCCAGCTCCGGCGGAGAGCAGAGGACGACTTGAGATAACCAGCAGCTTCAAGGTCAGTTCTAGCAAGAGAAGAGTTGAGACGAGGGGGGAGAGGCCCCCCTTCTCTCCCTGCAGCCGGGGAAAAGAGACTGAAAGTTATAAACCCCTGCTGCCTTTAGAAGATAACTGGGGTGCAGAGAGACCCCCAGCAGTTAATGAGGGAATGTGTCCCAGAACAGATGAATGCCTACAGAGGCTGTGACCCTTGTGAGAGGTCTGAATTGAAGCAGAATCTTGCTAGAGACCTGTGGCNTCCTGAAGCAATTACAATTTGCAAATGAGAATTCATGAAAGCTTTATTCTTTAGTTGTTTCTTAGCCAAGGAGGGAAAGTAAACCTTTGAATTGTTTAAATGACATGGCATGAGGGTACTTCAAGGGCCCATTGTTTTATTATTGACTTCTGAGTGTAGTGGTTGAAGCAAAATTATCCAGATAAAACTCTTTAATATAAAATAGATAAAGTAATCTAAATCTCTGGAAAGCATAGGCTCTAACTGCTAATCACTTTGGATAGTGGTGGCATCTTCTAGCTTTAGACATCTATATTGTTGGAATCTCTTTTTCTTTGTTAAACCTATCTGAAGGGAGACACCTAATCCAAATCAGATGAGATATGATTTAGGATTGGTTATTTCTCACCACACTTTTTAAAGGGACTTCAAGTGAGTACTTCAGATAACCTGTGTGCTCAGGTGAAACCCACCCTACAAATAGCACAGATGTAACAGATGTCAAAAGAGATAAATGCTACCCTCCTTGATAATTTCTAGCTCAGACTAGAATAAACTTTATTAGCACATTTTGAATATGTTACAGTCAGCATTATGATTTCATTTTGAAGACTGAAAAGCTCAGAAATACCTCAGAGATAGAGAATGGTATGTACAAAGGGGTAGGCACTGGCAGAGCTGGGATTACAACCGGTGCCTTCTGGAGCTTTGCCCAGCTACGGTATTATTTGGGCAGAATCCAAGAGAGGAGATATTAAAACATCTGAAAAATCTGACCCAAAACAATTCTGAAAATGTCATCTGATTCATCTACACACACAATTAATTCTAAAGACCTTTTAGCTTAATCCAGTCAGGACTTTGAAAGGGAAGCCATATATTTGTATATATGCAGTGATTTCTTCTTTTTAATAACCTTTATAATCCCTAATGTAAAATAACATGACTTTAATATTAATTATTAATTAATTTGTTCCATACCTAAACTGAAGAGTAGAAAATATTACTTTTATTTGGCGCTTTTTTTGTTCTGGTTCACAACTAGCTGAATATAACAAACAAAATATTTTAATTTGTGAGTTCCTACAAAGAGAGGTTATTAGTAGATGCTGAAGTAATTTGTTTCTGGTTTTGAAGCAAATTACTTTCATATCAAAGCAAATTCATCCCTACTTGAACAGTACTCTAGCTGCTGGGCAAGAAGCCGGAGTCAGCTCCAGCACATCCTCCCTGAGAAAATCAAGCCTGTGTTAAAACGTCACATTTGCCTGAAAATGAGAACTGCTCAGATCTGGCGCTTGTAGCTCTCACAGCAGAGTAGCAAAGAGAAAAGCGCCCTCACTGAAGGCTGGTGGGAGGCTGGGAGTGCCATGGGCCTCCCTGCCTGTGCGTATCACTGTCAAGACCCTCCTGGGGATGGATCCGCTGGGAATCACAAAATTTTGTCTGACATACGCAAAAAGCTGTTTTGGATCACATTGACACTGTTGGTACCTCATGAGAGATGGCTACTTCATAAGGAAAATTTTTGAGTAAGAAGAGATTTGGAGCATGACTAAAAGAGAGGGGTCAATGGCATGAAATAAAAGGACTGTAGACAGGTAGGTTTGGAGGTCCCCAGGGATACGGATAGGTATTGGATTGATTTTGTATATCCTTATTAGTTATTCTGACAAAATGTAGGAATGCTGTATTAATTTTGGCTAACAGCCTGATTTTTAGATGTATGATCAGAGCAGAAAACCATCGTTTGTAGGCAAGGATTTTGTATTTCTGAAACAAAAGAAGGAAATATGTACATGTGAAAATATTTCTTTTTAAAAAAATCCAAGTTAACCTAGCTGTTCAAAAACTGCAGCTGGTTTCCTGATATAAATCATAGTAAAATCCTAACAAAGAATTCAAATGTGTCTTGTTGCAGTGATCATGCTCGATACTGCTCCCTCTCCCATTCTTCTAGGCCTCTCATTATACTGTTAAAGAGAGGAATGTGTACAGTTACTTGTTGGTAGAGCCAAAAATGTGTGCTGTGAACATCTGGCTGGATTTATCAATTGCATGAGTTTCACTGAAATTGTTCCTTTTTGCATGATGGCAGTTTTAGTGAAGACTAGTCCTGTTTAATATATACAAAAATCTTATGCAAGATATAGAGCAACTGTCCTTAAACTATTTGGGAAATAAATAGCATAAATAGCATTTGCTGTTAAAAATGAGTGCCATGCTTCCACTATGAAAATACCTGTATGTAATCATCAGCCATGGCTTTTTTTATGCATAGGACAAAACCATCCCTCAAACTTTTCCTCAGCTAATGGATTGAGCAGCAGTGCATATAGTCCTGTCCTTTAGCAACTCTCACAGCTTTAGCCAGTTTGATGCTGGTAATTGCTATACTTTCAAGTTAAAGAGCTGTGTTTCTTTTCTGAACAACAAGGAGAAAATAGCTATCATCATAATCCTCTCAGGATGGGAAAAATCACTCTTGGAGGTGTTCACAAGTAAACTTGGGGGTCAGATTTGCATGTCTAACTCCCAAAGGACCACAGAAGGGCAAGTTACTCTAATCCTCATTTACATAAACTCTGTTTAACAGGTGATTTGAATCACTCTGTATCAAGCACCCGTATCTTATCATCCTGCTTTCCTGACCTTAAAGTCAACACCAAATTTATCATCTATGAGAAAGAAGCCTGTTCAGCATGAATTTACCATTTATACACTTATTCAGAGGATTGTCACTTGTGTTATGTTTAATATGACTGATGTGCGGCATATTAAAGTTATGCCACCTTGTTTTCTTAAGGAAAAAATGTGTGCACTACTATGTCAAAATAAAGAAATGTGAGTCTACTTCATCAATACCGTCTCTATAAAAACCAGTTTAACACCATCTGGTTTCCATACTAGTTGGTATTAATTTTATTTTACTCCTTTAAATCCTTGTTATTCAAGTCCTGAGATCAGTATCAGACTCACAGTAAGAGAAATTTATTATCTCGTTTATCCCTTAAAAGCAATGGTATAACATTAACATCCCAACAAGATTCTGAACTTCCTCCTATTCAGTGGTTACTGAAAATGGAGCATGAATGTTACTGAGAGTTTCTTGGCTCAACAAACTCCCAAGTACAAGAACTTGGATTTCCTGGCTGAAAAACTTTTATAACTACTCTTTAACATGGAATTAAAAAGGACAGCTTTCTTTAGGATTCTCATCTTTTGAGACATGTTACCAGAAGATGAATGTAGTAACTAAGTTCTGACCTGACTAACGTCACATCCAGATGGACATAGACAAATATGAATTTATAAGTGATTTACATATGTGTGCTTGATAATTTGAAAAGTTAATAATATGTTTTTATATGTAAATACATTTTCTCATAGATGGTAATAACAGCAGTCTGTGATAATGTTATGCCATTGGAGTAATTCCCTCAGGACGAGTCAGGGTATATGAAATTCATGCTGCTTGTTGCACAGGCTTGCCACTGTTTTTAGCTCCAAAGTTGAGAGATACTGAGCCCTGTTAATTAGGATCTGCAATGAAAGTTCTATTTCTATCATTTTTGTGGCTTTAGGAAGTCTGACTCTTTATTCAATTTCTTCTGTCTGCTTGATTAGTCATAACCACCACCACTACCCTTAAACCATTGCTACTTCTCCATTTCACTTCACTGACACTTATTTATTTCTTGTGATGAAAAGCAGGAATATCTTTTCCAGGATTTGTGCCTCACATAAAAAAAAACGTTGTTCCTTCAGCTGTCATTATTGCTAGACTTTCTTTTACCTTTTCAATTTATCCTTACAACGATTTTGTACCTATTATTAGATAAAATTGCTAAACCAGAACAATTATATACAACTTGTAATAACCACTTTAACCCAAAATAACAAATTGTGTATTATAATTGGAAAGTTAATGTCTTGTCCAATACTATCATTGATGACATATTAACTAAAATCTGTGCTCTCAGGATATTTTCTACAAGAAAAAAGGAGCTTGAGGGAGAAATTGAGAAAGGTTTTTATAGCTTTAGTTTTAAAAGACAAAACCTAAAAAGAGTGAAACAAAAATCAGGTGAGAGAGGGAAAAGTGTGAGAAGGGAGCTAGGGAGGAAAGGATGAAGGAGAAGATGTCAATATGAATCAAAGCTGGCTGCTGCTAAGGTTGTCAGTAGTTAGTAACCTCTACATAATATGCATAACAATTCTTGCTTTTGTCCAGTCTAAGTATCAGATATTATTGCCTAGAGTAACAAGGAGACAATACAGGACATTTGGGTCCTCAACACAGCACTGCCCTGTGACACAGATGAAGAAGTCTTTACTTCTCGGCTTGTGAGTGTAATGGAAATTTTGATTCCCATGGCTGTAAACTGTGTGGTTTTCCAGATGATAGTAAACACTTTGCTAGAGGGAGGGTGGAGGTCAGAAAGCAAAAGACAAGAGCAGAGACAAAAATGATGTGGTGGGGGAAGCAAAGTGGGAGAGTGAATTTGAGTCTCATTGGAATTTGAGACCTAAATACAGGCAAGACACTAAGGCTGAGCTCTTTGACAGCTCTTTGCTTCCCTGCATCCCATCTGGGAGCTCTGGCTGCCCATTTGCATCATGGTCCTACGACAGGTAGTTTCTTCTCTCTGTCACCCACTGTGGCAGAACTGTGTTTTCCTGATATAAGGCTTGTTCCTCTGAAAGAGTCAATGTGGCTCTCAGCCATTCTCAGCTATCCTGAGCGCCCCGAGAAAAACAGAAACAACTGCTTCTCCCAGCAGCGTGATTCTCCTGCCTGGCTGTGACACACTACACAACACCTCTGCAGAGGAATGGGGAGGCTGAATGCAGATTCTTCTCTCCAGAACACAGGGGAGAGGGAGAGGGAGAAGGAGAGGGAGAGGGAGGGGGAGAGGGGCACTACCCCACCCTAACATTAGGGCACAAGGGAGAACAGAATGGATAGATGTGTGACAGGGTACAACAGCCACCTACTTTGGCCCAGACCAAAGTTACAGTGACAACACAACCAACAGGATTTTTTAGGGATTATAAATTGCCAATGCTTCTGTTGACCTGATCTTCCTAATTTTAACAGCAATAAAATATTTCTGGCTTAGGGTCTTTTAGGTTTCTTTTTTAATCCTCCGCCTAGCCCCATTGGGGAGAAGGGTACATTTCACTTGAGAAGATAGGCAGGGAAGGGAGTAATGCTCATTGATTTCTCATTTTTTCAGCAGTTTTTCAAAGTCCCTGAGTCAATATTCATGGGGGAGAGAGCAGCAGAGGAAAGAGCTTGAGAGTCCGTCTCACATTGCATCCTAAAAGAGGGAAAGCTACAAATGAGATTTTGTGAATCTGGAAGAGAACCACCCTCAATCCCAAAATTTCTGACTGCTGAGAAGTCTATGGACTGGCCAGAAGCCTCCTGGAGGCTGCTCATCCAACATTTTATGTCAGTTGTTCTGATGTCCTCTGAAAATCAGTCTCCAGAGGCATTCAAACCCTTGTGTGAGGGCTCCCCGCATACATAGTGGCCAAGTCAAGCTGGGAATATATAAATCTCAGATGCTTTCATCCTTTGAGCAAGACTGGAAGTTGAATGAATCCTGGCTTAAGCCTTTTATCTCATGCCAAGTTCTTCCCTCTTCTGTGAAGCCCATGGTATTTTCTGCCATTCGTGCTCAAGTCCTAAAATGAGATTTAAAGTCCGTTCTCTGCTTCCATCCCTTAGCACCATTTTATTTGCAGTTTTAATTCAGATACACATCAATCCTATTAGGCACTCTGAATTACGTGTTAATTAAACGTGGCACTCATAAATGGCTCTGCTGAAGTTAGTGGCAAATCTTTTATTGCCTGTAGCAGGAAAGGCTCCAAAGCATTTACAGCGTGCTGTTTTGATCACTGTTGTGAACTAAAAGTGACAAAGGCCAAAACCAGCTTTATTCCAGTACCACAAACATAGACAGTGAAATATACAATGTAATAAAATATCAGAGGGCTCAGCTCTGGATACATGTTGTTGAACTGAGACTATGGTATCTGTTTGTGTCAGATCTGAATTTGCAGCAAGGTGATCTGGATTAGGATTCATTTGCCCAGACTTAAATATCTTGTTCCATTTTAGGCACCTCATAATATCTCCTGTGGCTTCCAGTTGCTGCTGCAGAGGGTAGCTGCCCCAGACACCTCAGTGTGTTTCAAATACATAATAAAATGTCTTGAAAATTTAATAGTGCTCTTTTGTGCCATGGAAAAACATTTACCTTCATTGACCTGTATGAAAATAAAAGTCAGAGGAAACCAACAACCCTTTGTCTCAGCCATTTATGTGAGAAAGAGAGAAGGAGAGAAAGGAAGAAAAGAGATGAGTCAAAGTAAGAAAAGGAAAGAAATAAAAAGAAAGAGAGAGAGAAAGGGAGAGAGAAAGAGAGAAAAAAAGAAAGAGAGAAAAAGAAAGAGAGAAGGAAAGAAAAAGGAGAAAGAGAGAAAGAGAGAAAGAGAGAAAGAGAGAAAGAAAGAAAGAAAGAGAGAAAGAAAGAAAGAAAGAAAGAAAGAAAGAAAGAAAGAAAGAAAGAACAACACCACTAAGGAGAGGGGAAAAAAAACAAAAAAACAAAAAAAAAACCAGCACAGAAGTGATGTAAGAATAAAAGTTTTCAAGTATAGACCTGTTCAATTGCAAAACTTTTCATTGTAAGGAACTCTGAATAGCAAAACTTCTGTTTCTGAGGGCTTTAAAGAAATAAAACAAGATTAAAACAGTAATTTCAATTTTTCTATAGGGGAAAAAATAGTTCACCACAATAAGAAGTTTTGTAAAAAACCTGTAAAAAATATAATTTAATTTTAGAAAGTCAAACTCAGCAATTTCCAGGTCTGTTATGGCACCCTGATCCACCCTGGAAGACTGTTGGAACTTCAGGTAAGAGCTGCATGATTCAGAAACTGAATTTGGACTAATTCCATAGTAGTTCTGCAGGTATCCAAACTACACCTGTACAGCTGGAAACTCAGTCCCAGGTGATCCCAAAATTTCTCAAACTTCCTAACAGAGAGCCTTGCACCTCTGAAGACTCCAGGCTGAGGCTGCTGCCACAGCTGCCTGCACTGCAGCCCTGAGCTATAGAGCTGAAATTTTTATTTCTCAGACTCTGAAGATAGAATGTACTTGTGAGAGACAGCACCTACAACTGAGCTTGGATTCATTTGCAGCCTGCTGGGAGAATTGTCTGCTGCATCAGAAACTTGTTAGATTCAAGTTGTTTCTATGAAACATTTTTGCTTATAATCTATTAATATATTACCTGCTCACTGGGACCTTACATTTTGCTAAGATGTGGTGCTGCAGTGCATTATGGAGAAAGGTAGCTCTACCTTGTGAAGTGTCTCCATTTTATTTGGTCTCTTCTGCTCTTGCAATAGGAAGAAAATCTAACTCACAGCTGATTATTTGGAAACTGACTGTGAAAGGTGTGGCCTGTGTTTTAGTCCCTGAACACCTTGGCATTTGTGGTCAACCTGACCAGACCCTTGAGTTATGGAAGCCCTGGGCTGTCGAGCATCCACTTTATATTTCCCCAGTACTCTTCTCTAATCTGTCATTCTCCTTCTTTGGAGAAGATTAGAGATATTCATCTACTTATCACTTTTTGTTATTGCATGGGATTGACTGGGTTCTCTCTTCCAATGTCTGTTCTCTTTCACTAGAGTGACAGTCCAGAAGCCAGAGGACATGATCTGAAGAAAGTTTTTCATGTTGAGGAATAAAATCAGGGGGCAGCAAACCCAGTTTCTCTGAAAGGAAAGTGATATCTGGTATCTCTCAACACCTCACACTCCAGAGGTGCAACTAATTAGCGGAGAACAGGACCTCAGAGGTAAAACCAGAAGAACCTTAGGATCAACTTCAGATTGGAGTAGGAGATTTATTTTTTCTGATTCTATGTCTGAGTAAAAGCTAAGTCATTTGGTTTGAAGTATTTTTTAAGAGTTTTTCAGTGTTTTGGAAATCCTCATCAGGAATCAAATCTTTCCCTGCGACCTTCTGAGAGCTTATCTTTGCTCTTTTACTTTTCTCTATTTTAGCAACAACTGATAGACTGAAGAGCTAGAAGCTCTTAGTTTGATTTTTAGAATTTGTTCTGTACATGATTCTAATATCATTCTGGTCTGTGGAAGCAATTTGTAGCCCTGAAGAGTTTGCTCTTCTGGCTTGGTCCTGATATATCCCACATTTTTTTACAATCCAGCTTTCTTTCATATTGTCTTTCTGCAGGTCAATGTCAACCATAAAGGCTCAGTTGTTCTAAGTGTGGAAATAGTAGTCAGATTTATCGGTCAGTTACTTCTGAGCCTACAGAAATAGCAGCTCCTCTTACTGTTTGATATTCAAGATCCATGTTGGAGAAAAAGTGTAGCTTTTATTATTTCTTTAACAGTGACTGGATGACACTTTTCCTGGTACTCCCCTCAATGGCCCTGAATGTGCTAGTTCCATAGAAATATTATCACTCCACTCAGTTGGGCTTTTTCTACCCAAACTGTGTACAAGCTCACCAAAAAACTGAAGACATACAATTGTTATAAACTGCATGTATTTGGATGAGCTTGGCATTGTATTATAATTGGAAGTTGTTCACATATTTCATGTTATTACAGTCTAATATACCTTACAAGGGAGCAAATTTGTTTTAATTCCAGTCCTGACAGGTAGCAGTCTAACTCCTAGATCTTCAAAAGATTAGCCATTGATTCCTGGAGATTTCTCTGCTTCAAATTACTGTGATAACACAAGAAAATAGATAAAGTAACTTTCCAATCATTCATTAATTACTGTAATGATGATGGATCATTAAAGAATAGTGTGCTTACAGGGAGAAGTTTGTTCTTAGCTTCCTCTGTCTGCAGTTGGTTCGTGGCCTGAAGCAAGTTTTAGAACTCGCTGTAAAATACCTGTTGCTTTTTCTAGGGAAAACTAGTTTTTATTAGGATCCTAAAAATTTCCAGGATGGTAAAATCTTGTGCTAGTGACCTTCAGGGGTTATTATTTGCAATCAAAGAAGAATACATTTTCTGATGTTTTATGAATTTGTTGTGTAAATAGGAACATTCTCACTTCAAAAACTTCAGGGTTTATGGAGTATGTTAGTCAGAAGTAAAGATTTCAACTTACATATATCTCCCAGATATCCAAGTCAAAATTGAGTGTTGAATTTCATGTTCCTTGAGTTTGACTTCTTTGTCTTGTGCTTGTTTTTGCTGTACTATTTTTGGAATTATATTTGATGCTTATCTTTTCCACCTCATTACTTTCACAGTCTTCAGAAATATTTGGAAATAAAGAATAGCTTTATTTGTCAATTAAACCATTAATTGGTTTCCAGATTATTTTATTTATTGTTCAAAGGCTCTCATCAACTACTTTTGCTGCTAACAGCACAACTGAACCTGGAGAAGGGATTGAATATTGCTGAAAAAATTATGCACTCTTCAGCTACCCTTTCTGAGATAAGACTAAGGAACTTTCTACATTTCATGGTGGAAACATTATATTAGGCTATTATAAATGCAGCACCTTGCACAATTTGCTCAACAAACCACTATATGAAGAGTGTTTCCATGTTTCACCACTGTAGCGGCTACAGGAGATGGTCATGTTAAGAATAGGCCACAATGTGTTGCCAATATGAGTAAGGTCAGGTATGTTGGACCAGATCTTTCCTGGAAAAATAGTCTCTTCCTGTGTGAATCCATTATATACTTCTATTTGGTGTTCTATGGGATGCCAAGTTGCAGTCTTAGCCATTTTAATGAGAATCCATCACAGTTTTTCTCTAATGGGTCCTGTAACAGGTACAAGATATACATGGTCCCTATTGCCTGATGCACAATGACAGATGAGTAGTTAGTATTTATAGCACTTTCAGTATTTTGATCAAGATGAAGATGTGGAATAAAGCTCTAGTTACTATGGGAGTTTTGAAACTGAACAGAATATAATAATAAACTCTAGAAATCTGTATTTAACTTGCTTGACAAGGAGTTACCACAGACATCCTTTCAGCAAAGCAAAAGCCTGTATCAAAGTTAAGAGCACAAGAGTCAAACTGAAAGGAATAAATTCCTTCACAGCAAAATGGTGACTATTGAAGGTCATCAAATTTTAATCTGATCTGAGTCCAAATTGACAAAGAAAAATACCCATGACCATAGTTAATTCCAGAAATCACTAGCACATTGTGACAAATAGAGCTATTGCTGACTTTCTGATGCTTGCAATAGCTCTGCGCCTAAATTTCCTTGTTCCTTCATAACATTTATTCATGCTTCCTTACCTATGGAAATTAGAGCAGCAAAAATCAGAGATTTAGTGAGATGACCAGAAAGACTTTGCATAATTTTTTTCTTGCTAGAAAATACTTAGAGTGAACCAACAAACTTTTTCAGAGAGAGTTTCCATAAATCTTGTTTCAAATCAGAAGAGGCAAACAAACAAACCTTAGGGACATTTTTTTTTCCAGAATTGGTGACACTTTGTTTTGACATTTTCAAAATGAAAAATTCGTTCTTAAATCAATACCTTTTTTTTTTTACTAGTCAAAATAGAGTAATACCTTACCATCACTTACAAGGGTACAAGGGTACAGCTTTTTGGAATGAGTATTGTGCTGAAGGCACAATTCCATGGTTCCTGCTCCCAGGGCTGTGTGCAGCTGAATTTACATTCCAGAATTCAGCAATCTTTAAAACCTGAAGCATAATTTTCCCAGTTTTACAGTAAAGGACCTTTCTCAGAAGTCCCTAGCAGTTTGTAGAGAAGAGGGTTAGTCCCCATTTAATGGAATTAGTCATTGTATTGAATAATAATAGAGCAGGAATGCTTTGCTACACCAAAGCCTAAACATGACTGTTCATGATGAGTATGCCAACATCAGCAGTTGGATCACTCTCTAGTCTCCTGGTTGCCCACAATTAATCAGCCAGAATTTTTCTTTGTAGCAAATCAGCAAGGTTTTCCCTTAACAAAAATGGCTTATACATATATTTGGCTGAACATAAAAAAATACATTGTGTGAAGAACAGTCTGGAAGGCAGTGATCAAGTCAAGGACTGCCTTAAATTCCATGCAAGGAGGGTAAAACAAATTCCTTAACCATAAACAGTATGGGCACGAAGAGTTGTGCAACAGGAGGTCCAGAAAATAAATATTGTTTCTCTTAGAACAGAGAATGAAGTCAGTATAAACACACTAATTAACATCATATTAAAATAGAGAGCTCTAGACTGGAAAATGCTCATTTGCATAGTTGTCTTGGGTGTCTCCTGTCCACTCACAAAGAATTCACTCAAGAATTAATATTTTATTGAAAATTGTTGCTAAACATCAGTTTGATACAGCACAATATATCAAACTGTCTCCTAAGGTATCCTTCATTCCCTGGCTAAGGAATACCCTCATTAAAACTCATTATTTTTAAATGAAATTGCAGTAAAGATGGTTAATTTGAAATCAAAGTTTATCAGGTTCAAGAAGAATGTCAATCGTTGTTCAAATGAAAGAAGTGGTGTCTGGCACAGTGTATCCAGTCAGAAAAAAAAATTAAAATATTAAATGTTCATGTGCAATATAGATGCAATATTTTGAAAGTGCAAATATCATACCTTCATTTTATTTTTAAGTACAAGAGGTACACGGGGGTTAACTCTGATAATTATGTTTGGGTGTTATGCGCATAAATCATATTAGCATATAACAGGATTTGTGACTGCAACGCCCACGCATCAGTTCTCATATTTACCACAAACACTCTAACTAGGCTTCCCTTCCCAAACTACTCTATAAGTCTGATTTACTTCCCCAGGAACTGTCATGAGGCCAGGCTGACTTGCCGAGTTATAATACAGTACAATGCTTTCTCTGCTCCATCAGTGTTCTTATTTCTCATCCAGAGAAGGATTATAAAGACAAAGAACCAGTTTCTCCTAATTGCACCAGCATGGTTGTACACACTGGGATAATTTTTGAGACCGCAGCTGCAACAAGAGTTGTAATAAAGGTAACTGATAGTACCCTTTAAATATGTGCAATTACAACATTTTCCCTTGGAACATCTTACCACTACTAATGGATATACAAGCTACTATGTGAAATGAGTAAGAAAGAGAATTGCTGTAACAAGCAAACTCTGTGTTTATTTCAAAAAATGTCATTCATGTGTTGAACTATGAGTTCAAACGGCAATGCAATCCATCCTCTCAGGAATGAATGTGCATAGCAAGAGCAGTACTATTGAAGTTTGTCAAAAAATACCTACCAGACCTAGAAATTATTTATATGGAGCCCGTTTTTAAAGCAGTGTAATAGGTTTCCATACAAATAAGAATCTGGCCCAAACTGACTGAATAACAGTCTGTTGTGTTGCCCAAGGGGACAGATTGTGCATGGGGCTTAGTGTCCTTTCGAGTATGCTCAGATTACTGCCTGTATCCTCTTCTTTCACTCTCTTTCCTGCTTTCTTTCACAGAATATGGATTAAAAGTCAGCCACCCACTCTTCTCGTTGCATTTTCTATGTTTCCCTTCATTTGATTTTCCTGTACTTGAGGGAAAGAAAGTAAATATAGAACTGCCGCTGGCTCACCAACTCTGCCTTTGCTTCCTGCTAGTTGGAAACCTGATACTGATTTTCTAGTTTGTCTCTAGCTAAAATGGGAGATAAAGAAGCTCTAATTAAATGAATTACCTTTGTGCTGTATGGGAAAGCTTTTCTGCATACAAAAAGTCATCAGGAAACACTGCACCTATAATATCCACCTTACTTTAACTAATTTGAACATTTTAAGGCACAAAAGACAGTGGGAAGGAGTAGGTTTGCAAATGAAAGAATTCCTTCCTTTGCAGCTGAAAGAGTAAACTGACCTGTCTAAATTTGTGATTACTTTTTAACCTCCCAAAACAAATGAAAAGAGTAAACTTCAGCATTTTTTTCTCTCAGAACTGTTTTTTGACCCCTGAAGCAGTCACAGAGAAGCTGGACATTTCAAATCTACAGGTCCAACTCAACCGGAAAAGCAGTAATAACCACAAATTGTTTTGGTCACTGGAATTACTTAAAATGCATTGTTGCAGAAAAGGTTACACTGTCCTAATTTATGTGACTAGAGCTTGTGTATCTAAAACAATGTAATTTAACTGATTTGGAGAACAGTGTGAGTCCAATTATGGTAAGTTCAGCACAACTTATAAAATACACCTGGTAAACTGGGTAATTTGCAGACCTGCTGGTCACCACTGGACTCCAAATTGATGTCTACACTGAGTTATGAAAAGCTACCTCAGGTACATCACCCATCTTGGTCACCAGTGAGGAGCAGTTACGCAAAGGGGTAAACTGTGAAATATCTGTGTCTTCAGTTATCTATAATTTTGTTGTATTACTTCCTCTCAACACTATTCAGTGAACAGACTGTACAGAGTAAAGTCATTCACTAACTGTGCTAACTCCCCAGTAAGTGTGATATCATTTGTAAACCATTTGCTGAAACAATGCATTTAGGGTGCTTTAGTCTAACCAGTTCTCTATTAAATTTGTGTAATGTCTTGATGTTAACCAATTACAAACTTTGTCATGATAACCTCTAATAACTCCAGTAGCAGACTGAACTACCCATGCATGTGTTCAGAGCAGGTTATTTAGACCCTCGTCACAAACTCAAAGAAGTTTGGGAAGTTTAGTTCAGTGGTCAATGATTTGTCTGGAAAGAACAGATTTACTGAGGAGAACTAAAAAGGTCATAGATACACCATTGAAACCATTTACCATGGGATGCAGCCATCCTGTGAAATGAGCACATTTCATTATTAACATTATTCTTTTTCTTCCTTGATTTTGTACTCAGTTCTGCAGCAAACCAAACTAAATGAGAGCTCAGGTTCTCATTTCTACAACTTGTCTATTTTACTCTTTTTGGTTTAGTTTTAAATGAAACTTTTGGAATACCTGTTTTCCTAGAAAACCAGGTTGTCTTGAAGAACATTTTCTGTGTGACTTTTAATAGAACATCTTCAATCACTTTAGGAAAACAGAGGTCTTCTTCTTTTCTTCTTCATTTTTTTTATTTTATTTTCTCATGGCTTTATATAAAAGAAACTTCTTCTGATGACATTTCAAAATGTTGTCTGAATGGAATAATATTTCTATACAGCCTTTACATTGGGATTATGTTATTAAAAAAGTGACATTGAGCCCTTTCTCTCTCTCTCTCTCTCTCACACACACAAGTATGAAAGTATTGTGCTTTGTAGAAATCTCGAAACTGAATTTGTGGCATCTCTTGCATTACTTATTATGATAGTCCATGACAACTACAATGTGCAGTGTTGCTATTTATATCACCATTTAAACATTAAATAATGAGTTACCAGAGCAACCAACTTGTCATCCAGTGTGTATTGCAACAATACCTCAACAATTCTTTTATCTAAATGTGGTAGCTGGACACCCACCTGAGATGAAAAGCATGTTTCACTGTAGTCAATTCAGTTCTGCCTGGTTTACCCAGCCTGGATTTTGCCTGTGCTTTAGGACAAATGAGTAAAAAATCTTGGCTCACAGAGGTGAGATATACTGTACAGATTCCCACTTTGTGCTGACATTCAAAAGAACTGTGTACACTCTATTTGTTAAGTATTTTGTAAATAGTCATTCTACTCAGCAACAGGTGTTTTTAAGCATTCTTTTTCAGATAGCTTAATTAAACTAGCTGAAGATCATCTAATAACAGAGTATAGTGTTAGCCCAAGGAGTTGTTCCTGTATAGCATTTTGCAAAGTCAAGAGTTCATCATGCAGCCTCTGCAAAGTACAAATCCTATATAGGCATTGAATAGGATTGATACAGCCTCTGTCAGCAACCTCCTCTGTTATGCCAAATATGTTTAGATAGGATCTAGTCTTTTTTTTTTTTTTTTTCCAGATGGCTTTAGGGCACATTCCCTATTCAGCAACTACTGCCTGCCTTTTTTCATCATCATACAAGGCACAGCTATAAACAATTCAAAACCAGTCCCGCTTTAACTCCAGCTGGCAACTCAGCCCCACACAGCTTTCCCCACCCTGGCCCCTATGGGACTGGGGAGAGAATCAGAAAGATAAAAGTGAGAAAACTCACGGGTTGAGATTCAGACAGCTTGATAGGTAGAGCAAAGCAAAGCAAAACAGGAAATTCATTCCCCCACTTCCCATGAGCCAGCAAATGTTAAGCCATTCCCAAGAAAGCAGGGCTCCACTATGCATAACAGTGACTTGGGAATACAAACACCATCACTACAAATGTCCCCCCTTCCTGCTTCTTTCCTCAGCTTTGTATGATGAGCATGACATCATATGATCTGGGCTATTCCCTGGGTCAGCTGGGGTCAGCTGTCCTTTCTGTGCTCCCTCCCTGGGCAGACCCAGCCTCCTCACTGGTGGGATGGGGTGAGGAGCATTAAAGGTCTTGACTGTGTGTAAGCCCTGCTCAGTAGTAACAAAAACAACCCTGGATTATCAACAGTGTTGTCAGCACAAATCCAAATCACAGCCCCATACCAGCTACTGTGAAGAAAATTAATCCTATCCCAGCCCAAACCAGCAAACAAACATAAAAACTACATGAAACAATTTACAGGGGAGTCATCAATTGCTCCAGCAAATTTGTTCTTAAATGGTAACAATAAATGCATCTGTATCTGTATCACCAAATTAAGAACAAAAGGTTGGCAGGTTAGCTGCCCCAACCTGAATTTAAGGACAGATACCCTATAACATCTACTTCGGAAAACAATTTGTAAATTAGAATAGATCCAAACATTACAAGGATGTCATGCAAGCAGATGTGCATGTCAAATGCAAAAGTACAACTTGTAGCCAGTTAGTAAAAACGTAGCACAGTCTCTTTGAATGTATACTGTACTTATAAAAAAGTCATCTGTGGATCTCTGTCATATATACCACAGTGCCTGAATAAAGAATTTCTGAATTGTTTACAACACAAATGGTGCAGCAGCACCACTGCCTAAAGGAGTTTCTTTCTCTTTCCACCACAGCAATAACTCTTGGTCCTGGGGCATGCCTGTCACCTCTTCAGCTGTGTCAGGGAATTTATTTGGCTGCAAAACATTTCATACACTTGTAATCATTTTTGTACACATGCCAACACATTTTTCTAGTTTATGTACAATGTAGATCAGTTCCCCATGGACCCAATGCAATAAGCAAACTTTAAAGGAAAAAACAACAGGGCACTAGTGCTTAGAATCAGTGTCTAAATATCCTGACTTTCAAGGCACATCATCTCTCTAGAGCATATTATCCATCTGCACTTC
The DNA here is from genome assembly GCA_013397135.1 of Pachyramphus minor. Classification (NCBI taxonomy): domain Eukaryota; kingdom Metazoa; phylum Chordata; class Aves; order Passeriformes; family Tyrannidae; genus Pachyramphus; species Pachyramphus minor. The sequence goes on from VYXB01004631.1 coordinate 79,805, forward strand.
TAAGCTGAAGTTCACAGGGACAAGAGAACAGAATTCAGAACAACACAAACCGAGCCACAGAGCTTTTCAGTAGAGATCATAAATAAAAGTTCAAGAGCTATTGGTCTCTGACACCAACACAAGTGCTGAAATTAATCCTCTAAACCCTGCGTTGAGCGTGCCTATGGCTGTGAGTACCATTATGGGCCACTGGAATGTGGAAGGGATCCTATCTGCTTTCTTTTACTCTTCCTTACTTCTATAAAGTGAACTTCAGTAGCTCGTTACTCTTCAGTCTGTCTCTAGGTGATGGATTGACCAGAACAGTCTGTGTCTGCTTTCTTTTCTTGTCCTCATCCCATAATAGGGTAATACAGGCATGAACAATAAAAGCAACGGAGTAGGGGAATTTATTCCTACCTAAGAACCAAAGTGGGTACATTCTATTTAAGTAGATTAGCTGGTTTTGTACTAGATGGTCTTCAATCTTATCTGACACGCTGATTTTTATCTTTTCAATTTAAATGTAATTTGAAGAGTCTCATTCTAACCCCACTACTTGCACTGAGTGGTACCCTGCTTAGCAAGGAACCGCAACCAACTTATTCATTTAAGAGTTAACACAGCTTATGAATCAATGTGACATATTGAAGATTATAATCATCTGTCAAAGGGGTAGAGAGCTTGCAACCAGGCAACCTCGTATAAATTAAAAAAAAAAAAAAAAGCAGACTTGAAAATAAGATAGAAAAATTGTAAGCAACATTACACAGCAAATCTCAGTCAGTGGACAGAAGAGAAGGGAAGAAAAGAGATACCTCATCCAGGACTATATGAGACTCTAAAGGCTGGAAGAATATTTTTATCTAGATATCAAGTGAGCAGTGTGAAGGTTTGTTTCCAGAAAATCTATCCTCTTACTCAACCACACTGTTGCACGAGCTTGTGGCTGGAGAAAGAACTGTAATTGGTCTAAACAGCTGTGACTACGGCCAGTGGGAGAAAACAGAGAGGATCCAAAACCCAAAGACCACATCAGGTAGAAGAGCTAAGTAACACAAGTCATAGTTCCATTGCATATATGTTGCATATATACCTTTCATGTATACAGTGGATGGGATGTAGAGGTCAACGATCTATAGAGTTTCCTGTAAGGAGCTCCTCAAAGAAGATTACAAGGTTTTTAAATTTTTAAAAAACAGGCTCTGTTAGAGTAAAAGCTAAGACAGTTAACTCAACAAATTGAAAAATATGTGCAGCAGTTAGATCAAACAGGAAAGACTGAAAGAGTTCTTGCACAGTTCTCCTCTGACTGCAGCTGACTTCTTGCTTTCATTCCTAGTGGTGACTAATTTGGGATTGGATTTGGCTCAAGATTAAACACACAATATAAGTGTCTATACATAGCTGTCACTGTATGAGTGAGTATCTAAACCCCATTGTAGTTGATGGAGACCTAGTTAATGCAATCTAATTGGGACCTAGGGAACATTTCAGATCACGAAAGGAGACACCCGCAGTTACGCAAGCAGGAACATCCATCCAGTGACATAACAGACTTCTAGGAGGACCATGTTCTTCTAGAGCAATAGCTGCAGGCCAGACAGATTCTCAGAGCACCACAAATGGCTCCCATTGCTGTCAGTCCTTGAACCTGCTCTGTCATAAACAGGCTTGGTGTCTCCCCTGAAACAGGACTGATCTTCCATGTCCACAAGGTTCTACTCGGTACTGTTACTACTTAAAGGATCTGTAATCTCTAGCTGAAAAACTCTAAAACCAAAACTGAAGAGAACAGGCAGTCTTCAGCACACCTTTGAACCTCGCTGGTTACTCCCTACACCTGAGCATAGTTAATCATAGTTACTGACAGTTTTAGTAAAGAATGCAGAAATTCTTCTAGAGAAGGAATGCAAACCTACTTTACCACTATTTATAAATATGTTGTACTGTGCCTTTTGATCATATAAGCTCTTTTTCTCTTGGACTGTTATAAGAGTTTCAGGAATTTGTCTAGGCAAAATCAGAGAAACTGAAATGTTAATGAGAAGACACAGCTATAAAAACTGCTGTATCACTAGGCTCCTTTCTGAGTGTGTTGTATTTAGCATTTCATGACAAAGCAAAACGTAATCTTTCTCCATGACTGGATACAATGGAAAATCATAAAACAGGTGTACTCTGGATGAAATAATTGTTTTTCACAAGAAGCTGGCTGGAGCCAGAAGATACCAGATCCTAGTAGTTCATAGAAGAGCTAAAAAATACTCCAAAAATAAGCAAGGATCTACTTTTAAGAAATATAAACCAAGAAGATTTTCTCTGGTCAGAGGAAGGAAGGTTGTGCAGGAGGAAGGAAGAAATATAAAAGCAGCAGGAAGTAAAATTCCTCTACTGTCACAGAGAATCCCTAGCTCAAAGGCAGCATCCAGAATGATGAAGCTGTTGATTCAAGAATACATGTGGAGGATCTATATAATTTTTTTGCAGACCACTATATTTCTTTCAGCAAATGGCAACAGTGTTTTAGAAGACACTGGGGAAAAAAAAGATTTTAATTTAGTCTCTAGCATGTTATTGAAAGATTAAACAACAAATCAGAGCCCTTACATACCTGATGAAATACTGTAGGATATGCAAAATTTATTGAGAGTGAGGAAAACAGCATTAACATTTTGGCCTGCTGAGAAAAAAAAGTCTATTCCAGAGGGAGGGTATTCAGGTAAATTTTATCCAGGTGGTGATTTTTTGCACAGCTTGAAATACTATTTCATACACCAGTCACAGCTGTAAATAGTAAATTAAACATCTTCTAGCAATTCAAAAGTTCATTGGAAAAATATATGGATTTTGAACATGAAAAGGTGGGAAAAAGTTAGGTGCAGAAGAGGAAGGCAAGTTGTCAAAATTCAGCCTACCACCATGACAGGCTTTACCACTCTTTATCCAGTTCTTTGGAAGAATCTTCTTTCTTGTCCCCAATGTGTGCTTTGTTCTCCCTCTTCCACTGCCAAGCTGCCTCCTGCAGAAGCCTACTGGTGGAGTCTGAGCCCTAAGGTGCAAAATAGGTAACTCTGCCTAGACCCAGCATGTTGACACCTCACAGGATTCAGCAGATGGATCCCTTCCATATAGATGGACAAGAAGCAGCAGTCCCATTTGTGGAGTTCAAAAAAAAACCCCAAAGACCTACAGTGGAAATCATTAAAAAATGTATGTTACCTTGAGGTTCAGAACTAAACACCCTGTGTGAAAGCCCACTTCTGTATGAAGAGCACATCTGCATGACAACATGTATAAAAAGCAGTGTGACCTCCATTTTCTCTCCTTTTTGAGATTGAGGGCTTGGGGTCATAAAGAAAATTATGGCAAGCACTAGATACCACTCCTGCTTGATTGCATAGAAAAACAAAAGAGTAATTTAAATATAGAATGCTTGAGTTTTCCATCTATTTTTTAAAGGACCACCAACAAAAAGTGGTCAACAGAAGCTTTTTTTTTCTTTTTTCTTTTTTCTTTTTTTTCAGAACAGAGCACTGTGCTGATTAAATATTAGCTCATTAGCAGGGAATATTTATTTTGTGGCAGCTTGTTGTCTTTTAATAAGCAGAATAACACACAGGGTTTTCGTTTAGTGACTTAAACTTTATCTTTCATGTATTTTTAGCATTTCCATCTTGATTAATTCCATTTTTAAATGCCATGAAATTCCCTTGAAAGTGCAATCTGTCTTTGTACAGGATCTGTGTCAGCTCTCTGTAGTGTATCGATCTGAAATATGATGGACTGAAAACCTAACTTATAGCTTTAAACCACAGACTTGTGACAGGGTTTATTGTGGAAAGCAAAATCTAGTCTTTACTCTTGGAAGCATTCTTTTTAAAGTATGATACCTTGAGGAATGCAAAACAAGCACAGGCATTTTCACACAGGGTTGATAGGTAAACTCCCTAACCAAATTCATCTCCTGATCCACTAAGCTGAAAATAGAATTGGGCTTTCAGAGCAAAACATGTAGAAAACAGTTCAATACCTTGAGCTGAAGAAAAGTGCATTCATTTTCAGTATGCTGGAGAAAAGGAGACTCAGAGGAGACCTTATCGCTCTCTACAGTTACCTGAAAGGAGATTGTAATGAGGTGGGTATCAGTCTCTTCTCCCAGGTAACAAGTACAGGAGGAAATAGCTTCAAGTTGCACCAGGAGAGATTTATACTGGATATTAGGAAAAATTTCTTCGCCAAAAGGGTGAAGGAAAAAAAAGGCATTGGAAAAGGCGGTCCAGGAGAGTGGTGGTGTCAGCTTCTATGGAGACATTTAAAAGATGTGTAGGTGTGGTTCTTCAGGACATATCTCAGTGTTGGACTTGGCAGTGTTCAGTTTACAGTTGGACTTGATCTTTTCCAACTTAAAGAATTCTGTGATTCCACAATTGCACTCCTCATCCTTCCTGTGGACTGGTGAGCAGAGAGCGTCACCATACACTCCTTGACACAAAGATCTGGTCCCACATTGTTGCTGGCACAGCTGTTCCCAAATATGTCGCTGTCTACTCAGATCCACTGAGGTCAACCTTGTTTGTCCATTCCACCAAAGATCTACAATATTTACCAAAACTTTGAGATGTTTCTTTCTAAATCTTCTCTGCAGTGACCTCTCAAAGACACAAGAAACATAGGTTTTACTGTGTAAGAACTACAATATTTCACTGTTTTATGCAGAGAACCATCAAAGTTCCTAAAGGGGAAAGATGAGAAAATAACAGTTTGTGCACAGATCTCTCCCACCCATCTTTTTTCCTCAAGAAATAGCTTTGATTTTATGATTGCTTTCAGTTAATGTGATGACTTCCTGGGTTGTAAGTAACACTCCATGACAGTCTTTTGTTCCCAAGAATCTGTTGTATTTCCCAACTTCCCCACTGTGATTCTCATCCATCTTGTCCTTACAGTCACAGCCAAAGTCTCCCTGGATTTCCTCACCTCATTCGTTCAGTATCTGTCAGGTAAAGACAAACCTCCCACCCAGTCCTTTCTGTTTATGTGGACAGAAAAAAGCTATGAACAAAAATGTACCAAGTAAGCACTTTCTATCACATTAACCTTTGCTGTTTCTGAATACCCACAGAGCTTTGAGCATCCCAAAATCCCAAGGGGCTCACAGGGCACAGCATTTATGACTTGCTCAGTCACTCAAGCCAGAGACACCATGTGCATTACCTCAACTTGCTGGTCCCTGTCTTTCTCTAACAGAGATTTACTGTGCCAAAGTTACAGGAGTCAGGCATCTGATCAGCTATGAAAGGGCCACTGTAGTCCACAAAAGTGGTGACTTAGGTCTGCCTTAACCTCAGCTATCCCTAGTTTTTTGTTACTCTTTAAACAGAGGAGAAGGGACTTTTTTCTGTAAGGAATGCCTCTGTATGACTAACATGTTGCTTCCATGTTTTCTTCTTTCACACAAATTTGTTACCTCAGATGGACGAGTAAAAGAGAAAAACTGCTTTTGTTTTGGACAGTCACTAATGACTGTTCTTGAAGTTGGCAATGGTCATATATATGTACACAATGCTATTTCAAAAGGTGCTATATCACCTGTGTATTGAGCTCTTTTCAGTGAGATTCTGTGATTACAGAGTCCTTTGTGCTTTTTATAGGTTTCTTATCTTGAATTTTTTTTCATAATTCATGGTACCAGAATCAATAATTATAATGGAGAAATGACATAGCAAGGTATAGCAAAATACCTGTTCTGGACATAGATATCAAAATGAAGGAGATTTGGTTTTGTATTTAAGTGAAAATGTCAAGAGAAAAATATTTTAAAGTTACTGGGTTTGGGTTTTTTAGCAATTGAAAAGTATATAATTTAAAAGGTGTAATTCACCATATATATAAAATCTATATGGGCCTCTATTTTTAAATTATGTCTGAAAAATAAATTTAAGCCAAAGAGGATGTATAAGAACAAAGGTAGCTGAAAACTGGAAGTCAATTTCTTACCTGACCGTCTGGATGAATGATTTTATCAACTCAAAAGATTAACACACCCACAGTTATCCTAGAGAATGAAAAGAGTTAAATTAAGTGTGAATATTTTTAAATAGGAGCTACTAAGTAACTGATTTTTGTCTAATGAACATAATGTTCTGCCTACAAAATTCTCCTCCTTCCACCTCCAGTTCATAGTCATCCAGAGAGGATATGAAGAAAGTTTTGATATATTTCCATTATTCCGATAAAGAAAAAAAAAATAGTTGTAAAATGTTTGTTTTATATATAGGCCTTGTTTTAGCACTCATACCACTGTAATATAAAAATTAAAATTGCCCTGGGATTTATGGTTCAAATGAAAAATTAAAAGATGAGTCAGAAAACAATCACAATGATGTTTCCATTTATTTCTCTTCCTCCCTTCTTGCATCCTGTGTTGTTGAAGAGAACAGATGGTTAAGTAATCAACTAGGTGTGAAAATATACAGTGATGTTGCTTCACACATCTGATAACAGCAAAGGCCCATTTGTAGATATTTCTTGAAAAAAAAGAGAGTTGACAGGATTTTTAAATTAGATTTATCTTGTGAGGAGAAAAACTACTTTCTAAACATAAGTAATTGAAATTGACCTAATTAATGAATTACACTAATTTTATTGTGCCAACTGAATTTACATGCCTCTGTGTAGGGAGTTAAGACACATATATCATCTGGACCTTCCCTGCCACAAAGTTCATATCATCTCCTGTAAATAGATGAAGAAAAGACTGCTGAAAAATAGCTGGAGTGCACAGACAAAAATGCCTGGGGGAAGGTTTTGGTGCCTACCTGTCACTTGGGCTGTGAAAGTACAAAATTTAGAACCACGAAATCACTGGTGCCAAGCTCAAAGGGACCTCTGCTACTCTGCAGAAATGTCTCGTGGCTACATTTCTTCTGCTGGGTTTGCAATAATCCTCAGAGCTATGAAACTTCCATGCTGCTTCATGCCTGGCAGTGGGTAGGATTTGTCTCTTCTCTGCTCATTTACCATTCTGAACCCGGAGAAAGAGCCAGTGCTGGTGCTAGGGGATATTTTGACACAAAATGTGATGTTGTATCCTTTTTTTTTTTCCATATACACATAAAATAGATGACACTGCGGAATAAGGCTGTAGTAGTCTTGCTCTACTTTTTGTCCTAGAATTCATTAATTTTTGGGCAGTAACCTGAGCAATTACTCAGATGCTATAAGAGAAATGGAGGGAGCTGGTAGCCCTTTAATCCATTACTTGGCATGAGGTGCTGTCTTCTACAGCATGGCTGGTGGTCTCAAACTTCCTTTTCTTAGAGAAACAGAAGCCACTGGTCAAGATAGTTGTCTAAGAATTCAGATGTGATGGTGAAAATACAGCAATCTCTATTCAAGATAAATTACAAAGGAGTCAATTCTATCTGTTTGTGATTTCCTTGAGTGTCATTGTTAGCCCAGAATACAGGTTTCTCCCTTTCTGAGGAAACTTTCCAATCATGACATATCCATTAAAGAGGTTGGAACTGCCAGATCCAGCAGATAATGGTTAACAGTTTAACAATTGGACACTATGATCTTGGAGGTCTTTTCCAAACGTAATGATTCTCTCATTCTATGAGTTTTAACAGACAATCATGGCTCCATTATTCTACCCGTCTGCCTCTCTCTTTGCCAGTTTTTTTCCATCAGGATTTTCCATATCTCAAGCTTTTCTTTGACTGATGCCCATTCACTTCCTCCATGTATAAACAGAGTATCTTTTTAAACAGCAAATGGCAGTTCAGTGCTTCCCACTAATATTACCCCCATGTCCTTCACACACATACATGTGATAGTCCCTGTGAGTTTCAGCCAACAGCCAAAGTTGTGGCCCAACACTGTCCCAGCTCCCTCTAACATGACATAAATCCCTTTTTCTCCATTGTCTACTCTTGACAGTTTGTCAATGGCTTGTGTTGTCAAGGGAGACATCACTTGAAAGCACTTTGTTTGCTTGGAGGGAAATAATGTTGATATGATCAGAGGTAAAGCAATAGGCAGAGAAGCTGCCAAGGAAGCTCCACATGCTCGTACACACATGCACTTTGTTGTCTTGCAGACTCTTTATTTTCCTACAGGATGTCAAGGTTTTTTTTAACAGAACATGAAAATAATATTACTCCAGGCAAAGAATAGGTACAGCAATAATGAAAGCTGGCAAGCAGCAATGGCAAAAGGCAACACACTACATGTCTTTACCAGAACTTTTTTTTGTGTCATCTTTGAATCAGGGAGAGCGTTAAGCCAAAGGACGAGGCAGAAGCACATATATTTGGAAGAAAACATTTTCCAAGAGCCAGAGGAGAGATGAAGATTCAGAATTTCCTAGAGAAAAGAAAGAGTCAGGTACAAATTCCAATGTAGATTTGATGTGTTGTTTTAGTCCTGACATTTATCTTTTCTATTCTATTGGTCTCAGTGAAAAACATCTCAAGGTGATATATGCAGACTCCGGTGGTTTTGAAACAGAGGACACACACACACAAACACAAAACACCATTTATCCACATCCTAAATACCACAATCTTTTTAATATTTTGTGATTTGGGGAAACACAAATCTTGTTTTTTAAGCACTTGAGGTGCCTTGAGGTAGTTGTCCTTATTCCTTGCAATCTATTATAAATTTGTTTTCAATTAAAAAAAGAGGAGAAGTGTGACTGAACTGACCTGTTGGCAGTTTGCAGTGGGACATGGATTAATGGAATCAATACTTTTGTGAATGTATCTTTATTTTTCTGCCAAGAAGCTACCACAGATTATTGATCTGACTGGCCTTTCGCCTAAATGGGTACAGAATGGATTTTACTTTCAATCCTCCAGCTGAGAGCTGGAGAGGAGAAATATAATCCAATCAGTGAGACATAGAGAGATATTTCAATGATCCATCAGTACTTCAACAATTTTTTTTGATGATAAGGTAGTTCAGGAAACTGTGCTAAATGAAAGATAAAACCTGTGAATATTGTTATATATTAAAATGACATAATATCTGCTTGAGAACTCAGTAAGCCCCATACTCTGTATTTTCTGATCTAGAAGCTAACAAGAACCAGTCAAAAAATTTGTTGAGTATGTATACTTCATAAATATAGTTTGTATGGGCCTAGATATGCCTGTATTGTCTCTTCGCATAAAAATGAGTAAAAAGCAACAGACAGAGAAAACATTAATTTTAAGACACATTATTTTACCAAATTGATGTCTGTTTTTGCCCAGCACCACTGAGAGAAGCTGTGCATGGTACATCCTCTTATGAACATTTTGACAAAGATATACAGCCTCAGAAGCAGTGTGTTTCGTACAGTGAGCACAAATACCTGGATATTACCTTTTTTTGTTTTGTAAAATTTAAAAAAAATTATTTTGCAAAAGGATTTGATGGAAAATGTGTTTTGAGCATGTTTCTTTCTGTACATTCCTAATCTTGCTGAGAAAGCTGAAAGATATCTAGGCAATAGGAGAATTTTCTTTGTCTCCCATTGGGTTACCAGGCAAATGAAAATAGGAGCACCCACACATTCACGAGCCCTGGTCCTCACAGAGGACTTCAACCACCCTGACACCTGTTAGGGGCCAACACAGCAGGGCATAAACAATCCATGAGGTTCCTGGAATGAGTTGATGATAACTTCCTTCTCCAAGTGATAGAGGAGACAATGAGGAGAGGTGTTATGCTGGACCTTGTTCTTACCAACAAGAAAGTGCTGGTGGAGAATTTGAAGTTCAAGGGAGGCCTGGGCTGCAGGGACCGTGAGATGGTGAAGTTCAACATCCTTGCAGCAAAAAGAAGGATGAGAAAGAAGCTCAGTACTCTGGCCTTCAGAAGAGCAGACTTGACCTCTTCAGAGATCTGCTTACCATGGGATAAAGCCCTGAAGAGAAGAGGGGCCCAAGACAGTTGCTTTATATACAAGGATAAATCCCTCCAAGCTCAGAATCCAAACAAAGAGAAGATCACCCAGAGAGACCTTGACAGTTTTGAGAGCTGGGCCTGTGCAAATCTCATGAAGTTCAACAAGGCCAAGTGACCGAGGCCCTCCACCTGCGACAGGACAATCCCAACCACAAACACAAGCTGCGCAGAGAGCGGACTGGGAGGAGCCCTGAGGAGGATTTGGGGGTATCACTTGATGGGAATCTCAACACAACCTGAAAATGTGCACTCACAACCCGAAAAGCCAACCATATCCTGGACTACAACAGCAGCTGGCCACAAGATTGAGGGAGGTGATTCTTCCCCTCTGCCCTTGTGAGAGCCCACATGGAGTACTATGTTCATCTCCGTGGTTTCCAACATAAGGATGTGGACCTATTAGACTGAGTCCAGAGGTGGGACATGAAGATAGTCAAAGGCCTGGAGCAATTCCCCTATGAAGTCAGTCTGACAGAGAAGGAATTGTTTTTGATAGAAAAAAGAAGGTCCAGGGAAACCTTAGAGCACCCTCCAGTGCCTGAGTGGGGCCTACAGGGAAGCCGGGGAAGGACTTTTCACAAGTGCATGTAGTGATAGGATGAGGGGTAATGACTTTAAACTGAACTAAGGTTGATTTAAATTTGATCTTAAGAGGAAGTTCTTTACTGTCAGAGTGATGAAGCACTGAAGCAGGCTGCCCAGAGAAATTCTATCCCTGGGACTGTTAAAGGCCAGGTTGGATGGGGCTTTGAGCAACTTGCTCTACCCTGACCATGGCAGGGAGTTGGACGATCTTTAAGGTCCCTTCCAACCCAAACCATTCTATGATTTGATGGAAAAAAGGCCCTCTCCCCTCCCTATGCCCTCAGCTGAATTCCAGTAGTGAGGAGAGGGAAATGTGGTTGTGGGAACAGCCAGATGCAGCGCACATAACACATATATGACAAGATATCTCCTCTGACGTACCAGCTTGAAAACTGGTATAAACACCTGCAACATCTTAAAGGATGATGACCTGTTTTGATACTACTCCATGTCATTTCTGCATCAAAACACATGGGTATTATCCCTTTGTCACTCCTACTCCTTCTGATTTATCTCACACATTACCGTTTTGAAGATGCTGCTGGTTAATTACTGAGGAGTTTATGTAAGAGAAAGGCATCTATGAAAAACAATAGGTTGCTCACTGTTTCCTACAAGGATTTCACATAGTGTTGAATGGGGCAAAAGATGTCTTCCCTCAGGCTCTGCAGTTTCAGACAAATCAGAAAGGGGAAGAAAACCCCTGACTTCTTCCTCTTGGTGGGTCAGAGGTAGACAGGGAAGTGTTGCTAGGGAGGTTAACAGGCTGTCATTATCCATCAAAATCAATCCTCTGTGAATAAAGTGCTGTTTTGAAATTAAAAAGAAATACCAGATTTTTACCAGTGTCTTAAGATCAGTTTCTTCTACATAGCCCATTGAACACTATTTGCTCCAAGAATAGATCTTATTTCATTCTTTGTGATTTAGGGATATCATTATCTGTCAGCTGATTATAGATCATAGAATCAATGAATCATTTTGGTTAGAAAAGATCGCTAAGATCATCAAGTCTAATTAACCCAGCACTGTCAAGTCCACCACTAAACCACATCTTCAAATTCCTCACCTACACATCTTTTAAGTATCTCCAGGGATAATAATTCCACCAGTGCCCTGACCAGACTGTTCCAGTGCTTGACAACCTGAACAACTTGAGCTCCCTTAGCTGCCCTTCATCAGACTTGTGCTTCAGACCATCTCCAGCTCCATTGTCCTTCTCTGGACACCCTCCAGACCCTCAATGTCTTTCTTGGAGTGAGGGGCCCAAAGCTGAACAAAGGATTCAAGGTGTGGTCTCGCCAGGGTACAGTAGAGGGGAAGGATCACTGCCCTGGTCCTGCAGGCCACACTATTACTGAGACAAGCCAGGATGCCATTGGCCTTCTTGGTCACCTGGGCCCATGGTGGCTCATGTTCGGTCACTGTCAACCAGCACCCCNACCACTAAACCACATCTTCAAATTCCTCACCTACACATCTTTTAAGTATCTCCAGGGATAATAATTCCACCAGTGCCCTGACCAGACTGTTCCAGTGCTTGACAACCTGAACAACTTGAGCTCCCTTAGCTGCCCTTCATCAGACTTGTGCTTCAGACCCATCTCCAGCTCCATTGTCCTTCTCTGGACACCCTCCAGACCCTCAATGTCTTTCTTGGAGTGAGGGGCCCAAAGCTGAACAAAGGATTCAAGGTGTGGTCTCGCCAGGGCACAGTAGAGGGGAAGGATCACTGCCCTGGTCCTGCAGGCCACACTATTACTGATACAAGCCAGGATGCCATTGGCCTTCTTGGCCACCTGGGCCCATGGTGGCTCATGTTCGGTCACTGTCAACCAGCACCCCTAAGGTCCTTTTCTGCTGGGCAGGTTTCCAGCCTCTCTTCCCCTGAGCCTGAAGTGCTGCAGGGGGTGACCCAAGCAAAGTACTCAGCACTTTGCCTTGTTGTACCTCACACAATTGGCCTCAGGCTATCAATCCAGCCTGTCCAGTTACCTCTGCAGAGCCTCTCTACCCTCCAGCAGATCCACACTCCTGCCCAACATGATTGTCATCTGCAATCTTGGGGTGGGGTGCACTAAATCTTCTCCTTGAGGTCATCAATGAAGATGTTAAACAGGACTGTCCTCAGTGATGTGCCCTGAAGAACCCCACCAGTGACTGGATGTGGCCGCATTCTCCACCTCTACTTGGACCTGTCCATCCAGCCAGTTTTTTACCCAGCAATGAGTGTACCCATCTGTGGGATCTGGATTTATTTAATTGCCTTGTGCAAAGGAGCCAGGAGAGTTAAGTTAAAGGCTGAGGGATGAGACCATAGCCCACAAAAAGAGAGAAAGGTTATGCTCCACTGAGGAAAAGAAGGCATTAAGCATCCTCTTCCTTTGTCACTATGTTTCCCACCACACCCAATAAAGGATAAAGATTCTCCTTAGCTCTCCTTTTGCTGATGATATATGTATAGAAATATATTTTATAGTCTTTTACAGCAGTAGCCGGATTAAAAAGGCTTTCAGACTTCTAAATTTCTCCCTGAAAAACCTGACAGCATCTTTGTAGGTCTCCTGAGTTGCCCGTCCTTTCTTCCAAAGACCGTAAAATCTCGTTCTTTTCCTGAGTTCCAGCCAAAGCTCTCTGTTTAGCCAGACTGGTTTTCTTCTCAACTAACTCATCTTTGAGGTGTAACTCTTAGTTTAAAAGTTACTGTGTGTTTAGTAAGAGGAGATATTGAAAATGCAGTCTTAAAACCTGTTAGTTAACTCCCTTGCATAGCAGCATGTTTAGATGAAGGGCACAAATTGCAGTTCCCATTTCTCATATCTTCTGATAACTAAATCAGATTTTCTGCATCATAGAATCATTTGGGTTGGAAAAAATCTCCAAGACCACTGAGTCCAACCATTAACCCAGCACTGCTAAGTCAGGTAAATCCAATTCCCGTTTTCGCTTCCTCTGCAATATGTAGGAACAGAAGATAAAGGAGAGGTTGCTGTCTGCTGGGCCACTGATAAATAGCAGACCCTGGAAGTCATAACAATAAAGCCTTGTGCTGCACACAACCCATGCCTTGCCCTGCCAGCAGCTTTCAATGCTGCAAGCAGTTAATGTTGCTCTGAATCTCAATGGCTGGAGTTTCACGTGGTCCTTAAAGCAAAGTGCAACCTTATGCCCCTGCTCACATTTTGTGTAACCTTCCATACCCAGAGGGGCTGCCCAGGGCAGGAACCAGCAGAAAACTGCTGCAGAGTGCAAACAAAAAGTAAATTTAACAAGTACTGGATAGACTGGAAATAAATGAATTTTAGAGTATCTCATTTTCTTACTATCAACAAAGGCCAATTAAAGAAGCAGCAGTACAGAGTGTCATTGATGCTCAGTAACTCACTGAGGCACAAGGTAACTGCTTCTCCTGGAGCCTGTGTTTTTCCAGTGAGAATTCAGGCTCTGCAACCAGCTTTGTTTATCTGAGGAAGATTGAGAGAATGCATCCAAGGTGCATCCATCTAACCTGTTTTAAATGTCTGCTCTAGGAAAAAAGAGTCCTTGCTGAGAAATAATTACTATATTCATTGACTGCAAAAAGAAACTTTTTTAATTTTTTGCCCCAGCTAATCAGACAGATCCCACCTCACCTCAGTGACAGNATAATTCCACCAGTGCCCTGACCAGACTGTTCCAGTGCTTGACAACCTGAACAACTTGAGCTCCCTTAGCTGCCCTTCATCAGACTTGTGCTTCAGACCCATCTCCAGCTCCATTGTCCTTCTCTGGACACCCTCCAGACCCTCAATGTCTTTCTTGGAGTGAGGGGCCCAAAGCTGAACAAAGGATTCAAGGTGTGGTCTCGCCAGGGCACAGTAGAGGGGAAGGATCACTGCCCTGGTCCTGCAGGCCACACTATTACTGATACAAGCCAGGATGCCATTGGCCTTCTTGGCCACGTGGGCCCATGGTGGCTCATGTTCGGTCACTGTCAACCAGCACCCCCAAGGTCCTTTTCTGCTGGGCAGGTTTCCAGCCCCTCTTCCCCTGAGCCTGAAGTGCTGCAGGGGGTGACCCAAGCAAAGTACTCAGCACTTTGCCTTGTTGTACCTCACACAATTGGCCTCAGGCTATCAATCCAGCCTGTCCAGTTACCTCTGCAGAGCCTCTCTACCCTCCAGCAGATCCACACTCCTGCCCAACATGATTGTCATCTGCAATCTTGGGGTGGGGTGCACTAAATCTTCTCCTTGAGGTCATCAATGAAGATGTTAAACAGGACTGTCCTCAGCGATGTGCCCTGAAGAACCCCACCAGTGACTGGATGTGGCAGCATTTTCCACCTCTACCTGGACCTGTCCATCCAGCCAGTTTTTTACCCAGCAATGAGTGTACCCATCTGTGGGATCTGGATTTATTTAATTGCCTTGTGCAAAGGAGCCAGGAGAGTTAAGTTAAAGGCTGAGGGATGAGACCATAGCCCACAAAAAGAGAGAAAGGTTATGCTCCACTGAGGAAAAGAAGGCATTAAGCATCCTCTTCCTTTGTCACTATGTTTCCCACCACACCCAATAAAGGATAAAGATTCTCCTTAGCTCTCCTTTTGCTGATGATATATGTATAGAAATATATTTTATAGTCTTTTACAGCAGTAGCCGGATTAAAAAGGCTTTCAGACTTCTAAATTTCTCCCTGAAAAACCTGACAGCATCTTTGTAGGTCTCCTGAGTTGCCTCTCTGTTCTTCCAAAGACCATAAAATCTCCTTCTTTTCCTGAGTTCCAGCCAAAGCTCTCTGTTTAGCCAGACTGGTTTTCTTCTCAACTAGCTCATCTTTGAGGTGTAACTCTTAGTTTAAAAGTTACTGTGTGTTTAGTAAGAGGAGATATTGAAAATGCAGTCTTAAAACCTGTTAGTTAACTCCCTTGCATAGCAGCATGTTTAGATGAAGGGCACAAATTGCAGTTCCCATTTCTCATATCTTCTGATAACTAAATCAGATTTTCTGCATCATAGAATCATTTGGGTTGGAAAAAATCTCCAAGACCACTGAGTCCAACCATTAACCCAGCACTGCTAAGTCAGGTAAATCCAATTCCCGTTTTCGCTTCCTCTGCAATATGTAGGAACAGAAGATAAAGGAGAGGTTGCTGTCTGCTGGGCCACTGATAAATAGCAGACCCTGGAAGTCATAACAATAAAGCCTTGTGCTGCACACAACCCATGCCTTGCCCTGCCAGCAGCTTTCAATGCTGCAAGCAGTTAATGTTGCTCTGAATCTCAATGGCTGGAGTTTCACGTGGTCCTTAAAGCAAAGTGCAACCTTATGCCCCTGCTCACATTTTGTGTAACCTTCCATACCCAGAGGGGCTGCCCAGGGCAGGAACCAGCAGAAAACTGCTGCAGAGTGCAAACAAAAAGTAAATTTAACAAGTACTGGATAGACTGGAAATAAATGAATTTTAGAGTATCTCATTTTCTTACTATCAACAAAGGCCAATTAAAGAAGCAGCAGTACAGAGTGTCATTGATGCTCAGTAACTCACTGAGGCACAAGGTAACTGCTTCTCCTGGAGCCTGTGTTTTTCCAGTGAGAATTCAGGCTCTGCAACCAACTTTGTTTATCTGAGGAAGATTGAGAGAATGCATCCAAGGTGCATCCATCTAACCTGCTCTAGGAAAAAAGAGTCCTTGCTGAGAAATAATTACTATATTCATTGACTGCAAAAAGAAACTTTTTTAATTTTTTGCCCCAGCTAATCAGACAGATCCCACCTCACCTCAGTGACAGGTAGAAACTATCTTCAAGAGCAGGAAAGTACTGGTGGAGTACTCCATGGGGAGATGTCTCAGGTACCTTCCCCTCTCCCTTCGTTTTTATAGTACTTTATACCTCAGAGTCACAGAATAAATCAGGTTGGTAATCCCTCTTCCCATACAAAGTGGGGCTGTGACAGGTTTCTCAGCCTCTCTGGGCAACCTGTTTCAGCATCTGACCACCAGTGGCAAAGTATTTTCTCTGAAACTCGCAGACTAGAATACATGCCCTCCCTAAGTGAAGATTTTTTTTTCACTTATTTACAAACACTTTTTGCCACCACTTTTGACAACAGCCTCTTGATCCTTTCATCGTGCACCTTAGTGCATGGCTCCATCCTCTCTGAGAATCTTAAGTTACGGGAATCTGCAATTACCTATCCTTTAACTTTCTGTTCTCTAGGGTGCCTAACCTCAACAGGCAAAGCAAATAAGCAAATAAAGGCTCCTTGTGTGCAATTCATCTGACACACACAAATGTCTGTAGTGCAGGTGTCTAATTGTTCTCATGGATGATAATTGGAGACTAGGTTTATCCATTTATAAACAGATGTCTACACTAGGCTTGTCTATAGTTAGGTGAAATGAGTCCCACCCATTGCACAGAGTGAATGATCTCAGTAATATACAGAAGTGGAAAAATTTGGGTGCCCAGTCTCATTTCAAAACCTGTGAAGTGGGATTCGTGCCACCTTGCTCCAAATGTCTTCAGTGCATATGTCTAAATTAGAGCTGGTCTTCCAGACTCCTTTACGCTCAGTGGACACAAATAGACACTTCTAAAGTGTAATTTGTTGGACTTATTTTAGTTGTCAAGAGAAGATGAGAACAGTGACTCCCCATTAGCTGACAAAAATGGGAATTCAGACAACACTCACAGATGTGTCTGTAGCAAATCCATGTATCTAAAATTAAGACAAGTTTATCCCACTGCTACATTACTCTATTTCATGTTATTTCCAGTGTTATGAGTTTTATTGGCATTAATTCCATTGTTTTGAATGAAGATAGTCCCAAAATTCCAGCAGTGAGTTATCCCATTTTATGTTATTGATCTGATTCAAACCACAGTGAAAAGCCTCTGAAAGGGCACAGGTGGGATTTGGTTTCTAAAGGTTGCTGAAGTAATTGAATGGTTTGCATCCAAGTGCATTCGTACCCTGTACAACTCATTATAGCATATTTACATTCTGCAAAGACTCAGACAAAGTGACCTGGAGGGGTTTTGTCATCAGGCCTTATTACAATGCAAATAAGCAGGTGTATTACTTAGACAATTCCACAAGTAGGCCTCTTCATTCAACATGTTGATAACAATGCATTAACCTTCCTCTGTGCTTGCAACACGTGATGCCACAGGCACCATATGTTAACAAAAAAAGCCAAGCTTACACACCAAATCTTTGGAACAGAGTAGATTTAGATTTCAGACTAGTGGGAAGAAAAAAAAAAAAAAAGGCAGTCAGAGAATATTCATTGAAACTGTAAACAGAAATATGGAGGAAATTCAGAGATCTAATTCCCTGTGCAAAAGCAATTTGCATCCTTGGTTTCCTTTGCAGGCACGGTCATTTCATTCTTACTGCCACAGGCAGAGACTAAGTTTTCCATATGAAATGGATATGATAATGCAGATAAATGGTTCACAGACAAGAGCGAGATAAATTTTAGTCATCTCAGAGCATGGGCAGAACTCTAAGACAAATCTAACACAGCAGTACAGACCTGCCTGCAGATTCATAGATACATACGGCTGAGACACACTCCAAGTAGCTCAAAGGTGGCACTTTTGTATGGGCAGTGTGACAGCTTGCACCTTATAATCCCAAAATATGTGTCCAAGCGTACTGGCAGATTTCCAGTCTGAACGTGGAACCTTTGTGTCTCTCAAGTATGTCTTTTAGAGTGCCTGTGCTTCCAGCTCCTACTTTGTCAGTCCCTATTATGAAATATCCAACATCTGTGAAGACCTATTTTGTGTTCTGTGATTGCAACTGACAGCAACACTCAAATACCTCCTCTGGATGGTATCACTTTGCATATGGGAAGGACATGAAGCAAATACACAGAGCAAACACACACTAAACATGAAGAAACAGAGATGTAAAAACCTTTGTCCTTTATTTTAAATTGTTTTTTCCTTAAAAATGTTTATTAGAAAGAATCTATTCACCTACTTTGGAAAGAAAAATTTTAAGCCAAGAATAAGGTCTCTGGACAGTCTTATGATTAAGGTATTTAGTCAAAGTATTTATAGGAACTAAATGCTCAGGCCTAACTGCTGGAGTCTCAGATGTACAGAGGTCAAAACCATAAGAGTCCTGTTTTTTCTGGAGTAAAACTTCAGTTATATTATTAAAGTAAACTTATGTGTGTTTCTTTTTCCTTTCACCTTCCCTCTCTATCCCCCACTCCTTCTCTCCCACTAAGAAGACGAACACTGCTGTGGCCTAAACTGATTATTTAGAGACTTACAATATGTGATAACCTGTCATTTCTTGAAATACAACCTGTGTTCCATTGAAATGGAGCATTCTGGGGTACTTAGGGCTTGTATAGAAATGTTATTTATGATGTCTGTGGATTTTGTCTTCTAGAATACTAAAAGAAAATTCTGATTTTATTGGCATGAGTGTAAATACAGACTAAGTTCACTGACGTCAGCAGTGTGAAAGCCAGATGCTGTTCCTCCTCGAGCTGACTTCAAATGAACTAAGAACTGGTGGGTACCATGGAGCTCCTGGGTACAAACGAGACCAGAATCTGTTTATGGATGAATTTTCTCTTGGTAAGAGTTTATTGTATCATGTTGCAGAGCCATTTAGAGAAAATACTTGAGGCAGCTCTGCTCAAAAACTGGTTGATTCACAACAAAGAGCCTACAGGATACTCCAGACACCTTGTAAAATGAGAAGGTAAAAAAAAGCTGGATAATATGTCATCCTTACTCCTTGTTTTCTCTTCCATACTTGACATATGTGTGGAATGACAAGTGGCCAAGCTTCACTTCCATTAGACTCGTTTCAGTCACAGACATTCCAGGTGGAAACATTTTTACAGTGAATTGTTGGACAACATTACATTCCTCCTTTTCCCCAAACTTTGAGGTTCATGGGGAAAAAGGGAGCTAAGTAGTCAAAGTAAAGAACTGTGATTTTAAGACAATCAAATATTTTTTTACTTTGTTATGCTTTAAAATTTTTGCTATATTGACTACAGTACATTTTGAGCAAAGACTAATCTTTAAGTACATACTCAATCACATTTATTTCTGTTCAGTGAGAAAGAAAGAAGGAAAATTAATAGTTATGACAGGTGCTAGTTTGCTTTTGCTGGTGTAGGTCCACTGTCACGCTGTTGAAGAGCACATTGTGCAGCCTTGCAAAGACAGTGATTTCCAAATACCCTAATCACCCTTAAACACTCTCACAGCTCTTTTCTTCACTCAGAGATGGCAGGCTTATAACTCAATGCATTTCTCTAGCTAGTGTGTCTAGAAATTATTATGATAATGTACACGATATGCTGCTGTCACACTTCATCATTTCTTATTATGTACAGCATCAGGTACTGACTTAATGGTTTTATAATCAAACCTTTTGTACACAGCATGTCTTTGGCCAGATAGAAAAAAATTGCAGTGCAAGTTTTACACTTGAACCACATGTGTATGGTGGTAATCTGTGTCCCTGTTTTTCTTTAACTGATCTTATCTAACTTAACTATTGACACCTTCTACTGCCCCTGATTAAACAAAGAGCTGTGGATGGCCTGAAGTCTGACTGACTTAAATGATGCAAGAACAAAGGATGAGTATGACTCATAGATCATCAGTGCTAAACCTCATGCTTACAATCTTTAGTCTGGTGGGCCTTTCAAAGATCTACTGCAAGTCCTTCTCACCCCTCTTACCTTCAAAGCCATCAGACTACAATGGAATCAAATGATGCAAAACTCTGTATTCCAAAACTGGAAAAAAACTAAGAAATCTGTGGTGTTTCTGATTTAAAGGCATGGAGGTTGTAACCATTTAGAGTTATTGCAGAATAAAAATCCTTCCTCTGAAATCTCCTAAACCTAGCTGAGGAAACATTTCATGGCTTGTTCACTAAGCAGCCATTGGTCTATAGGAGGCAAATTATTGAGAGATTTGTGATATATTATTATGTTGCTACCTTCAACATTTTATACCCCTGCAACAGCAGGAGATTTTTGGGGCAAACTGAGATCTACATTGAAATAAATGCAAAAAAACCCTCAAGACAGTCTGATTGTGAGGAAATCCACTGATTAACCAGGTCACTGTGAGCGAATCTCACTGGCCATGGTCACAAGACACTTCTCATTAGCACTAAAAGCAGCAAAACTCTTCAGTCAATGTCTTGTCTCCAGCTTTGCCACTCATCTTCTTTCTAAAGGAGAAATGGAAAAAATAATGGCAGTTAGGTTATTTAGAAGACAGAAAAGATATTCTTGACCCTGGAAGGCAAACAGCAATACTTTGGATTTATCATGTATGTCACAATAGATAGCAGTTTGCATCCTTTCATATCCTCCTGCCTCCATTTTTGGGGAATATCAGCAGATTAAAAATCCATAACTTCCTCTCACAGAATTCCATTTTTCATTCCAGGTTCATCTCTCTCCTATCATTTTCCCCCAAAAGCTTAATTAGCTTCATATTGGAATAATGCATTATTCTGGCCTTATCTGTCTTATTTGGGAAGCTATAATGATGATTGTGATGTCAGTTAATTTTCAGTATAAACATATCCATGATAAGTTTGTCTATATGATTTTCCACAAGAATAATCCTCTAACATAAATATTTCTACTCTATTGTTACTGTTAAATGTTTTCTTCTCATGCCAAAATGTACTTATATGAAGTAACTAATTTCCTTCTCACAAGACTAAATAAGACAAGCTCTGTTGATTAATCTTTTAAGGTGTGTTCAGTATTTCCCCAATTATTCAGAGACTTTTTTATTCTCTGCTTGATATGCAGTTTACACACATGGTTCTGCATCAGGTCATCTAAAGGTTTATGCAATGATCTTAAGAACTTACTTGTTGTAAAAAAAACTTTTAATTTGATACATCCAATAGTTCTATCTTTTTATGGCCTCACTCCCTTAATAATTCATATTTGTCTCAAGAGCCAAGGGATCCTAAGGGTACCTAATTTCTTTCGTTGATACCCAACCACTACAGGAGTTGTTATTCAATGAATCTCTAAATTAGAGAATTTGCACTTTACATATTTTGTATTTTTTTGTATGATGATCTATTGCAAATAACTTTCAACCCTGTATAGAATTCATACCTATATCTTATAGCGAGGTGTAAGAATATTCTTTGTTGAGTACACTCAGTAGGACTGTTTCTAAGACCAAGCATGGAGGAATGTAACTAATAAAAGCTCTCCACTCACATCTTATTCACACATCCTTGAACTACTTGGAGTATTTGTTCAGTTTGAATTATTTTCAAATTATGTTGCATATGTGTCCTGAATCTGTAATTAAGTCAAAACAGAGTTCTTGCAATCGTACTTCCATGTTATCAGCTTTACTTTTCAATGGCTCTTCAGTATGTAAGGCAAAAAAAGAATACATGAGTTTATTTCTGAATGGTATTCCAGCATTCAGGAATGAATGTGTAAGCGTAATATCATCAGATTGTGTGTTATTTCTGTGCTAAAAATGCTGGAAAGGGCCAGTCCAAAGCAAAGATGCCTATACAGAAACACTGGCTTTTTCCATTTGCCTGCTCAGTTATATTACAGCTATTGCAAAGGACAGCTTGACAAATTTAAGATTACAGTTAACTACATGATGTTTTTTAGTAGCTGCTTGAAGATCCACAAGGAGAAACAATAGTTACACCAACACTAAAGATGTGCCCCATGTCCCAGCTCAGAAAAGTCCTGGTCTTTGATTTAGATTTATTTGTATGTCTGTCTGACTGATATATTACGGTTAATTTTCCTTAATAAAATGTATTTATCAGAACAGGCCTTGTAGGAAAGGTAAACTATACAATAACTTAGAGTAAGAGATTCAAGATGCATAGTTTGATTAAATGCTCATCAAATTCCATGGGAGTTCATTAGAGTTTAAGAATCTGACTTCTTTAAATATAAAGTTCGTGGCAGCTCTCTAGCCAATCTTTACAATAGATTTTTCACTTTGGGGATGCAGTTTCATCAGCATTTTAACCTAGTGTATGGATGGGTTCCTGGAAAAAAAATGATGATTCTGCCTTTCCTCCCATTCTCAGCTATATGTTCCCAAAGATTTCCACAAGGGTGTCTGATTAAAAATCCATAAAAGTGGATGTGTTTTCAGCCACATTTACAATGTCCTGGGTCTGACTGACCAAATATGTGTCCTGATATTAGGAAAGTGGGTGACAAAATGTCTGGCTGAGACCAAGGGGAAAAGGGACAACTCCCTCCATCAGCAACAATACAAATTAGCGGTACTGAACATGAAATTTAGCTCACCCTTATGTCAAACTGCCATATGGTTTGGGCTTTTGCAATGTATCATATAATCTTTAATTAATGTAGGTATTTTCTATGTCAGACTGGAATCTATTTAGTTGTTATTTTTGCCAATGTTAAAGGCAGACATGAATTACAGGAAATTGATGCAGCAGATGAGAAAGAGAAATCATATGTCCCGTTTTGCACTGGAAATTGAGGAGCTACTGCCTAAAGCACTGGCTAACTTGCCAGTGCTTCAGTGGCAGCTAGAGTGTGATCCACTCAGTGTAAGCCAGGGATTCTCCCTGAGGATTGATTCTAAATGGCAGAGCTGAGCTCTGGATCATCTGCTTTGGGGAATTTATATGTCAGAAGACAAAAAACCCAGAAACCTCGAAGGACTCAGGGAATGGGAAAATCACTCGGAGCATCTAAATATGCATCAGGGAAACACCCTATTTACAAAATAATTTCCCTCCTCCATGGAACAAATTGGAATGGACCCAAAAACTGTATAAAGTCTCAGATCTCTGTATAGAAAGATCAAATCTTAATTGTGTGTTTCTCATATTAAGATCATATATCCCTTTTTGTTTCTTACTGGCCTGTATGTCTCATCTGATCTTCATCTGAGCTCATTTTCTTAGTCTGAATTTCTGCCTTTAGGTCTTATGCAAGTAAATCTCAGCTGCTTATTGAAAAACCATTGAAAAGTAAAGCTAATAACATGGAGGTACGATTGCAAGAACTCTGTTTTGACTTAATTACAGATTCAGGACACATATGCAACATAATTTGTAAATAAACTGAACTGTACCTGCAACTTTCACCCTTTTCTCCCTTCCCTTCTGACTGCCCTATCTCATGCTCTTACAAGAATTATCCAGTATTTAAAGTATAGAAGAGCTCATGTTGTTAGGTTGGTTTTCTTTTCTTCATGGAAAGTAATTTATTCTTGTTTATGATGTCAAACAGAGGAGCAGCAAGCCCAAGCCCTCATCTGAATAATTAAATGTTTTATTCTATGTGAGCTGACCTATCTGAGGTTTTCTTTTTGCAACACTTCCATGCTGTGTTTTGTTTGAATACAGCTTAGGGCAATATTTAACAAAACCTTTGTGGAGGGGTTTAAGAATTGGGGGGTTTGTTTGTTTTTTTTGTTTGTTTGTTTGTTTCAACAAGAAACCAGTATATTTCTTTACCTATATTAGCTTGCCCTGTTTAAACTGTTGACAATGTTTACCAAAATCTACATGCTGCTTTTCCTGTCAAAGTCTGTTATTCTCATAGTGCTATAGAAGCTATAGAAGCAGCATAATGACTCTTTCACAATAACATTTCAGCTGCTCGACCTTTAAAAAAATTTTTTTTCATTAATTGCAGAGATTATAAAATTCCTCTTCAGCAGAACTGTCTTTACCATTTTGTCACCTCTGTAAAGGGGGAAAAAATAATCACCATCTTCTTCTGGAGCCATTCACTAGTTAGTCTCAAAAGTTCACCTTTCCTTTGGACAGCTAAGTGAGCTGTCCCTGAATTAGGAGTGCAATCATGCTAAATTACTGCCATAGTCCAGAGGGGCACATTTCCAAAGAGTAGTTCAGAGCTCTAGTGCTGTGACTCGAGAGGTGTGTATCTCTCTGTCTGGGGAAAAAAAAAAAAGAATCCCAGGAACACCATGAACAGGGAGCATTGAGCAGACAGGGAGCTTCTACAGGGCTACTCAGGAAGACAATGAACAGGCTCACGGTTTGCTCTGTGGGATAATAGACACTGACATTATAAGCCATATAGCTTCATTCCACCCTAGTCTTAATTAAAGATGTTTCATAAAAAGAAACATAAATTCACCCATAAAAATCACCTAAATGAGTTTGGAGGAATACGTGTTTTAGCAAGACTGAGACATTCAAATATTTTATATAGCCTGGAAATTTTCATTTTATATGCACACTAAACATAAGATACCAATAAAATTATCTTTAGATGAATGCTGGTCTAACATTCAGTGGAACAAGGACTGGACTAACTCCACTGAACCAGGAAATATGACAGTCCTTATGTATTTTTAGAGATACCTAATAATCTCTTCAGAGATGGAAAAATGTAGTTCTAAAATAGCTCAGTTGCTTGGGCAAGCAAATAACATCAATGCAGAACACATGAGTCTACATTTTGCACCTTATGCACTCTTGCCAAATTCACTTTTTAATTTAAGGACTTACTAAGAATGAAATGAGCATTTATTCAAAAAAAAAAAAAAAAAAGGAAGGGAAAAGCAAAGTCCTAGGGAATTCAATGGTAAAATTTCCTTTGACTTACAAGAGGTGAGAATGTCATTACTCAACAGACCTTGTTCCTCGAACATTTGCTGTTTCAACTCATTTCTGCTGCTTAAGTGACACAGGGAATAACAACTGCTCTTTTTACCTCTTATATCCTAGTGCTACTGAAGTGGACTAGATGAATCAATCAGACATCCACTAGAAATTCTAACCTGGTCCTGAAACAGCTCAAAAATGAAATTTTAAGGACCAAAATGTTTCATCAAATAATACCAAATGAATTAAAATTCTTACACCTGGTAAGGGTTCAACTTGCCTAGAAGCATGTGGTCCAGTCAAGCAAGATGGCATCAACCACATGCACAAAGGGAGTTTAGTGCCACACACAGCAATGGGATCATCATCTCGACCCCATCTTTTTCTGTGCTGTCACTACAGACATGCTTTGCATGGTAAAACATGTTTCACTTATGTTTTATTCTAATGTGATCAAAATTTATCTTGTTTTGAGCTGAGGCTTAGACCAGACGACCTCCAAAAGTTCTTTCCAACTTATATTTTCCTATTGTTACCTGTCCACCATTCCATTTTGTTGTTAATCTTTCTTTGCTGTCAAGTATAAAATTTATCTATATATTTATTAGGTTAATATTATATTAACATTGCACAATAAAAACTCTGTGATTTCCTTCACACTCTGTTTTTGATCCAGGTGGAAAACCCTGTAATAAACTTGAAGCCAACAAAAGTACTCCAGATATTTCCTAATGTAGCCAAGTTTGCTTAAAATAAAGGGGTTCAGCAGATTATTTATAGCAAATAAATGATGTTTTAGATATTCAGAAAACATCTCTCATTTTGTGATTTTATGCCTAATGACTTTAAAGAACAACAACAAAAAAAGATTTGTATTTCTGCTCCCTTGTTGTCTGGGGTTTTTAAAGCTGCTTCTTTGCAGACTGCATTATAATTAAAAAAAAAAAAAAGGTATAAAAAAGTGAGTCTTCAAAGACAGAAATGCCTTTTACTTTTCATCAGTTCTGATGCATGGTCTCCAAACAAACTCCCAGCCTGCTGACCTTCTGTCAGGAAAGTATCATAAACTGACAAGATCGTAAAATCCCAGAAGTTTTTACGTTGATATCAGACTCACAGCCACGTCAACATTCCCTTAGTTCTTTAGTCAGTCTGACACCTTTGCCTTTACCTCAGCCACTCACCTGAGTAAACAACAGTTTACCAGGAGAAAAATATGTCAATTGATAGTTTTTATGTTTTTATTTAAAACATATAAAATTAATGCTCATGACGGCACTTAAGCTAAACAGGTGCTAAACTCTACATGGGTTCTGAAAGATAAAGGAGATTTTACACATGGGCATAGGTCTGCAAGACTCCATCAAGGGAACACAGAGAGATGACTTGGATCACTGCAGGCTTCAACACCATCAGGAGGGGAAGCAGAGGGGCAGGCACTGATCTCTTTGCTCTCGTGACCAGTGACAGGACCTGAGGGAACAGCATGAAGCTCAGTCAGGGGAGGTTTGTGTTACATATCAAGGAAAGGTTTGTCAGCTAAAGGGTGTTTGAGCACTAGGAGAGGCTCCCCAAGAAAATGGTCACAGCCCCAAGCCTGAGAGAATTCAAGAAGGCTTTGGACAACACTCTCAGGCACATGGTGTGACTCTTGGGGTGTCCTGTGCAGAGCCAGGAGTTGTACTCAATGAACCTGATGGGTCCCTCCTAACTCAGCATGTTCTCTGATTCTATGATCTCTGAGGCTGTCTTGTTTGGTTTTCATGGTTCATTATTTATTAGTATTTGCACTCTCCTAATCCCTAGGAGTTTCAGTTATACATCAGAAAAAAACTTCACAAACACAGACATTTCTACACTAAAAAGCTTAAGAAGGCTTCTACCCAACAGAAATCAGAGCCTGAAGAGATGGAGGTTTACCAGGAAAAACCTTCCCTTTTATCCTCACCCATACATCTGGGAGCAGTACAATATCAGGAGAAAGTATTTATCCATTGCCAGTTTCCACAGCAGCAGCCACACAGCTGTACAGTGGCACATTCAAGTTCATAACCCTTTTGAGAAACAGTCTTTTACCTGTAGTTATCTCTCTACATTTGTATTTACATGGTTGTATATATGTAATGCCCACTTTGGTACAAAGACAGAATTAGAAAAACAGACTTGAATCAAGGCATAAAATCTTACATACTGATAACTCTTATTGCTGTTAGGACTCACACATTTAGCAGTCCATTTTTAACAGTAGATGAGTTAGATGACTTAGATGAGTTCATTCATTATTATGTTATCCTGACAGGTCTACATAAAGGAAAAACAAATTTTGCTGGACAGGAACAGCAAGAACTTTCTAGGAATTCAGAGGACCCAGCATCATAGTTATGAAATCATATTCAGTCCCTGAATACAATATTTCTTAAATGATCTAATTTGTAAGTATTAATAATAATAAAAATAATGCCAATCTTCAGTAAGACTAAAGTAATGGGTAGACTAGCCTCTGACTTATGCTCCAACGCCTGAGTAATCATCTTAACTCTTTGTACACTATTGGGAACATTTTTTAAAAGGTTTAAGCAAACATAGCATATTACAGACAAAAGAAATACTTAAATTTTCAAACCACTCTGCACAAGTATTTTGTGCTGTTGCAGACAATAGAGCCCATGTTCACGGCTTGCCATCACTTCAGCTCAACCCTATAACCAGTCCCCCAAATTAATCAGAGCTGCACAATCCAAAAGCAGCACAAAATGATTAATTAGAATCACTTGTTGTCAAACAAAGAGACCTACTGTGTGGAGGGAAAGAATGGGAAGGGAACGGGAGGAAAAACAAATCCTGATAACACAAATGAATGGGAAATCTATCCCATGAGGAAGCAAACAATAGCAAGAGCAGCAAAATTGAATAAGCTGGATGGGGCTGATTACAAGTGTTTGTTCAAGCTTTGCTTGCTGAGTTGCATCCAGAGCAGTTTCTCCGAGGTCCAATAATGTGTGAAGTCAGTCTGGAGGTCTCCAGGACACACCAAAGCTTTCTGTCTCTCCCGGCCATCACTTGCCCTATAGCTTCATAATGGTCATCCCTGTGACTTCTTTCCTTCCCTCAAATGAAGAGGAAATTAGCCAGTTCAAAAAGTGTCAGTAGGGACACACACACAAGCAAAGCAAGATCAAATAAGTCCTATTGTTTCAGAAAATCTGGTTTCCCTTGTATGCCACAACTGTTCAAGACAGAAAGAAAGGCTTTAAATAATATCAAACATTTTAGATTTGGTCACCCTTCTTTTCCCTAGTAGTTAGTGACTATACCAATAACTGTCCTAGCCCTACCTGTGCTCCAGTCCTCCTCTCCAGTCACTTTGTGGATTCTCCAGAATGCCTACCCTCCACACAAAGCAGTTAGTCCTGCCTACCCATTTCCTCTCCCGTCTGCAAAAAACCAGTTTTGCAGAACCTTAGCCTCCCTCTGTTCCTATACTAACCGGTCTATTGTACAAAACTGCCAGAGAAAGAGGAGAAGCAAGAGGAGAGGAAAGAGGCCAATTGAGGATACATTTTTCCAGAAGCTTTCCCTATCCACTTATAAAAGACATTCAGCTCTGTTAAAGAGGAAATCCACACAAACTCCTCCGCTCCCTTTCACCACCTGACTTCGGTATTTACTGTGATGCACAAAGGTGAATATTTTACTTCTCTGATAGCCCAGAAAGGCAGCATGGTTAACTTTAATCCAACATTCCTGTAGAGCATCACATCTTTCTCCCAAGGGAACTCTCTGTCCTTTGGCATGTGACTCATTGCTGGTCCACACCAGCGATGCTTTGCCCAGCTGGTCTGCGATGTTTTGTTTGGAATCCCAGTCATGCAGAAGACAAGACTTGGTGAAGTCAGATCTCAGAGAGACCACAAAGGACATAGCAACAATACCACTGGTCTGAGTTTCTATGTTTCTTTGACTGCAGATCACGTAACATGTCTGATTTGGCTTTAAATAAAAAAGATCAGCTCGTTATGGCAGGAAGATGCAACTTAGCTGTAGGAGTTCTTATTCTGCTTTTTACAACCACCTCTTAGCTACTGTCTGCTGACCAGTTTCGAGTGCAGTAGTTATGCCAGCTGAATTCAGAGCAGTTCCTGAAGTTTATTTCTGTTCTGAGAGTAATCTTTATGGTGCTTTGGACAGCTTCTAATTTAGTACTGAATACAGTAAAATCTTACCCATTACAAGGTTCTCATGTGTTGGTGAGGTATTCAAGTAAACTGGAGTGAACTATAACACTAGAACAGGCCTTAAGGAAGAGGTTTACCCACCTTTACTCTTTTCCAAAATGCTTCAGTTTTATTTCAAAAGCACTGTCATTTGAAAACACATTTTTGCCAAGTCTGTTGCTAGAAAAGAGCACTGGTCACTTGAAATATTTTCTTGGATGGACCTGTGGGGAATGTGTTACTGTTTCCATCAGGGTTTTTTTCACAGTGGAAATCGTGAGGTTGATCTTTGATATCATATGGACAATTAAAGTTGCGGCAGGATTATGGTAGCAGAGGAGGCTGCCATGAATAGCAAATTCTATACTGTTTTTATCTGAATGAATAAAATAAAAATGTTAAAAACACAACGAGGAAATTGCTACTGAATCCAGATAATGCTGAAATTTTAGTCTAACCCTCATTAGAGACCAACTATGTTTTTAAAACTGTTACCAACTTATTTGTATTGAAGAAATTTGCTTGTACTACGTAAGGAAAAACAGAATGGATGATGTTTTATTTCCATGATATGGTAAAGGTGAAGAATCACTGCCCCAAGGAATAATGGACAGGAAGCAATGAAGTTCGTATATGTACGTATATGTTCATATATGTAGTGGAAAAAGCTGGTTATCACATTAACTCTAAGAAAATTTAGTTGCAAGGGAGACACAGCTACTGCTATATGTCTGAGTGGGTATGGCAACTGAAACTCTCTTTCAAAGAGGTTGAAACTAGATTCATTCCTCTTTTGTTCTTGACCCATGGAAGTGAGTGGACAGGATGATAATGACAATTGCTTGTTCCCTGGACCCTCATGTGTCACAGAATTAGCACAACCACCATGGGCTGCCATTAGCAGACAGGATGTGCCATTGAGCTGCTCTGAGCAGCATCACTATGACAAAGTGGCTACCCTAAACCAGCAGGTTACTTCTTCCACCTTGATAAACTTCACTGTTTGCTCTACTGTTGCATTGGATTAAAGTCTAGACCGAATCATAAGACTCAAAATGAAAGTACTTTAATATCCTTGGATATATGACCAACTTGTTAAAATTGCATAGTCTGTGTGCTTGTACTGAGAATTGTAAAGGTAGTGACTGAATGTGTATGTTGAAATATTTCTGTGAAGGCTTGTTAAAATCAGTATACCAGGGAAGGGTAAGGCATATCCAATAATGAGCTGATTACCACAGGACTTAGTTTAGTCTTTGATGTGCTTTTTTTTGAGTCCCCTGACACATAGGTGCAGGAAGAAAAGGTATCTTCTGCTCTCCATAAAATCTTTAAGGAAAAGAAAGGAATTTGTTTTCTTGGAAAAGTGGGGGCGGCAATTCAGAGATAACCTCTCACACTGACGGAAATTAGATAAAGGGAAACAGAAACAGGAAATCCAGAGCTTACTGGTAAAGAGAATCTTCAGTTTCCTTAACCAAGAAGGATTTCAGTGGGTCCTTCAAGTTTTAAATCTCCAGGAACACTCCATTATCGGTGCTTGTCAATGAAATGTGTTCATTGCACTTTTTTATCAGGGTTTTTTTTGTTTTGGTTTTTTTTCCGGAGAATTCCAGCCCTATGCATCAATACATAACTGAAACTGAGTCTTGATTCTGGTGCCTGGTTGGGAGAATCTTAATATTTTCCTCTCAATCAGGCAGGAGGAGCAAAACTTAAGGCATGATGGAGTGTGCTCAGAAAGTTTAAATCCAAGCAGCAGAGTACACTGTAGAGCTGACAAACCCAGCCTCAGCCTCATGCAGAGACTCCAAATGAGCAGAAGTCAACTCAGACTTAAATACAGAATTTCATGCAAGTGTGACCCTGAACCTAAACCCAGAGGTGCTGCACTCATGAGAGCTCATTAACATGGTCACAGTTTGGTCGATACCTGGCTATTCCATTCCTGCTCATGGATGTAGTGCACTCTTCTCTAGCTTGAGGGTCCTTATACCATCCTCTACAACATGTAATGAAGAGGGCAGGGATGCAACAGTGTTCTGACCATGACAACTTGTTTATCCTCATTCATTAGCACAGCCATACCACTTGCAAATATGTATGCTTGTTGATTTGTCTTTTTATGGTGGCAATTTTACCCACCCTTGAACAAAAGGCTCTACAAGGTCAGTTAGTCTAGACCACAACTTAGCTGAGAAATCACCAGCAACTCAATTGCCTCCCTCTGAATCCTTGGGTGGGATCTGGAATGGGTTTTGTTGTTGGATTAAACTTCAGACCATAGCAATGTAACTGGAATTTTTTTCAGATTCCCCGGTCAGACACTACCGGTAGGATAACCCAGTTGTCATAATGGCACAGGTCTGTGTCTCTGTTGTTATATATCCATACTGCAGGAGCCACACATAGGAAAAACCCCCAAAACCAAATCTTTGTCAAGCTGGCTGTGACAGTGTGCAGGTATACACAGAATAACCTCATGAGCATGTTCAATACTCCTTGGACATCATTCTTGCTAGATGCACTGTTATCTGTGTTACTGTGATTCTCATGCATATTGTCTAAAGGCCTGGTTAAATTAAAATTGACATGGAGTTATCTATACTAGTGTATCTGCAATGGAATATGTGTAATATGCTTGTACCAACCCAATCCAACACTGGAAGAATTAATTTCAGTGCTTTATATAAAAAAAATATATGACATTAGATGTCCATTGTCTAAACTGTTCTCATCAATCACAAAGATGCGAGGACTCTGCTGAGTGCCATGAGACATGAACTGAGGTTTCTCTAAGCAAGTGAATAACTGCAATTAAACTCTGGAAGAAAAGCCCAGTGGATTTGAGGCAGAAAATTAACAGTAGCTGTTAGCAGCTTTGATGCAGTTGTTAGAAGTGGCTTTTGTTTTTTAATATAAGTAGAAAAATCGATCACCTCAAACACTGTTCTGTGTCTCTAAAGTATTTTAATGTCTTTTCCACCCCCCAAAATAGCAGCACAGACTGAAATACTCTAAGGAGTCCTTTCATTCTATAGATTTGGAGCTTTGGTAGTGTACTGCAATGCAGCATTTACTCAAGACCTGGCCAGATTAGAAAAGATGAAAGATATATGCTTAACAGAACCGTGTGTCTTCAGTCACCTTACAGCATACACATACTGGCAAAGTTGTTTTTGCCTGGAAATGCATGGGATGGTAGACATGAATAAAGAAGTAGCATTGTTCTTTGGGATTTTTTGCATGTTTTTGCAAAAATCAAGGCTATTAATATCTTTATTAAAGCCACAAAAGCATTAATTTGTATGACAGCTATATATTCTATTATTATTCATTACTAATAAAAAATTTTAATTACGTTCCTTTTTATATAGCGAAGTTCATGTTTC
Organism: Pachyramphus minor; assembly: GCA_013397135.1. Classification (NCBI taxonomy): domain Eukaryota; kingdom Metazoa; phylum Chordata; class Aves; order Passeriformes; family Tyrannidae; genus Pachyramphus; species Pachyramphus minor. The sequence goes on from VYXB01004631.1 coordinate 112,543, forward strand.
TAAGGTTTTCTTTAACTTTCTGCCTGTTTGATTTCTAACATTAAAAGAGAGAGTATCTTAGAATCCAAGCCTTTAAAAACTCAGGCTTTCAGAAAATATCACATGTGAATCATGAGAATAAATGACATGTGTTTGAGACACAAGAAACACAGCATTGTTCAGTAGCTTTTTCAAGTTCTAATATATGTGATGATATATTGTTTGTCTCATCATACTTTCTAAGTATTTGATAGATATTGGAAATGCAGAATACAGTAAGAGCTATTGTCATCAGCTACAATGGTGATAAATGCTATCATCTTAATCATACATGATTAACTGATTTTAAAACTAGTCCAAAAGAACTAATTTAGTAGGACTTTTATCCTTTAAAGCGTAAAATTGTTAAAAGCCTAATAACTGCTATTTAAACAGAATGAATGCCATCAGATGGCTCTTTTGCAGCTACATAAAAGTCTTTGGTTTTCAGTAGATCTACATTTTGAATAACCTTTTTGCAATATTGTTGAGTAGCTGCAGTTTTCCTGAAAGTATTAGACCCAGTAATTACAAGAATCTGTGCTCTCAGCTAGCAACAGCCATAACTTAAAAACTGAGTTGTTTTCTCTCAGAATGAGCAGAGGTCAGAAATGATTTTTCATTGAAGAGACTTATGCTTTAAAATTCCTAATTACTCAGCCAGTAGAATTAATATTTTCACCCATATCAGGTGTGTAGAAATGGAAATGTGTTAGAAACATAAAAGATGTGCAGATTGGCAGGACAGCATTGCCACGAAAACAAATGGTAAAATACCTTTTCAAAAATCAGGAAATAGCTTTCATAGGATCTTTATCTGCTGACGGATAAGTAAACACGAACAAGACCTTTTGGCTGACATATGGGAGTTATTTACCTGTTGCTAAATTTGCCTTCAGAAGCTCAGCACAGCAATTGGGCCAGGCCCATTTTACAAAACTGTTCCCTTTGTTCAAGAGTGCACCTTTTGCACCATATTTCGTTCGAGTGTCTGTATAAATTCCCTTGAGGTGTCATGTGCATATAGATGTAATAAACAGGATGGCAACCTCCACCAGCTAAGAAGGAAACACAAGCTTTCCTAGGCCCTGTGGGATTCTGGAGAACACATATTCCAGGTTATAGTCAGCTTGTCACTGAAACTATTTTGAGTGGGCCCTTGAGCAACAACAAGCCTTTGAGCATATCAAACAGAAGACAGCTCGTACAGTAGCTCTTGAGTCTGTCCAGACAGGTCCAGATGTGTAAAATGTGCTTTGCACCACAGCTAGGGAACATGGCCTCACCTAGAGCCCCCGGCAAAAAACATCAGGAGAAAACAGAGGTCGGCCATTAGGGGTTTGGAGATGGGAGTATTGAAGTTCAGAAGCCCACGACACCCCAGTTGGTGTCTAAATATAACAAGAGACACAAGAAAAATAGGAACAATAATGCTGCCTCTCACAGGGATGGCATAAACTAAAGGCTGTTAGGACGAGCTAACAATATGTCACGCATGCATTGCTCCACTTCAAGCCAGTGTAACTCTGATGGGATAAAGCTTTATTCATATATTTATATGAACATTAAAATATATTCATATATTCAAAGATATTTATTCATATTGCAGGAGTACCAAAAGATCTCTTAATGAGCCTGCAGCCAGTATAACAGGGACTGTGTTAAAATATTGAAAAAATTATCTCTACTGCAAAAAATTTACTGTGGAAGTACTGTGGATGAGGGAAACGACTCATTTGAGATTATAAAGACAGTAGTGAGATAGTAAAAGATGCAAGAGCTGGCTAATTATCCTAACACAAGTAAGACTGTAACTCATGTCATCTGGCTCCATTACTCTGACTCAAGGCTCAGCATCTCTGATCCTTTCCCTGGTAGTTGTGGGTTTTTTGGTTTTTGGTTTTTTTTGCCACCCTCAACTATTCTGTTGTTTCTGAATTACTCTAAAGCCTAAGAAGAGTTGAGTTTCTCTGCTTAGCAGCCACCTTTCCTAAGCTTACTTTCAGTGATGTGTTCTGACTTTAACCATTAATGTATTAATCTAAGTCCTGAGTGAATGTCCCAGTCTCAGCGGAAGAGGTGGGAGTGATTGGACACAGGAGGAGAAGGAAGAGCAGGGAAGGTGCTCAGAGGATTTCAGGTGCTGTCAGTCTGGTGCAGGTGTGCTAGGGAAGTGCCCCATAACCTCTGGCTTTCAGAGAAGCCATCTGAATCTGAATGTGAATGAGCAAGACAACCAGAATTAGTTTGGATACATCCCTGCTAAATTCAACCCAGAAAACATTTGCGCTGCAAACAAGACACAAGTTCAGTGTAAAATGGTTTCCAGACCATGCACGAGGAGGAGTATAATGGAAATGCCAGCACAGGGATAACCACAGCAGCTGTAGTAGTGAGTGTTACAGGCTCTGAACAATACATTACTCCACAAGGCTACCTGCCTCAGTGCTGTCACTTCTGCCAAGAGCAATAGGTTGTTCCGGGAAGTGAAGGACAGATTTCAAAGTGCTCTAACAAAGACACCACTGTGGAAATGTTCCCTGATTTCTTGTCATCTGCTTGTCTGAACTTGTCTTCTTTAATTTCCCTTTGCCATTTAGAGGGAGAATTATTTGGGGTAGTGCGAGGTAAAAGAAAAAAAAAACCCTTAGAAAAAGAGATTGTGAAAAGAACAGAGGAAAGAACAAAAAAATGTTATTTCAAAGACATCAAGGTTGGAAACAGGACAAAATCTTTGCCCTACAGGATCATAGTTGCAAATACCAATGGCTCCAAAACTACTAATAGGACTGTTCAAAATTGTTTCAGATAAAACTCTTCAAAAATGTGTTTTCACCTCAACTGAATGCTTCAGGAAAGATTCTGTTACTACAAAAGCCTTTACTTTTTGTTTAAAAAAAAAACCAAACATTTTCTTTGAAGAATGTGACATTTCTACTTAAAAAGACAATTTATTCTTTGGAGGTTTTGTGTGTTTTCTTGTTTTCACTGACATTTTCTAATAAAGCATAATCCTACTCTGAAAGCTCAAAGTGCAAATTTTACATAATTTTCAAAGAGCCTTCTTTCTGCTATGAAAAAGTCTTCATACTCTCATTCAGGTGGAAAACTGAACCATATGGACTTATTAAATATCTTAATATAATAATTTTAAGTAATATTTTTTATAGAAACATAAGAATGACAGAATGTTGAGTGATCCGCTGTTTGTCTTTTCTCTATGAAGCAGAAAAAAATAAATCCAGACAGTATTTCAGAGACATTGCTTATTTATTATAAACTTATTTATTATAAACTTCCAGTGCAGGAGATACATTTCTCTCAAACATCTGTTCCATGGCCTTACTAATCTGATAATTAGAATTTTTTCTTAATCTCTATTTTACAACTTTGTTTTGAAAATTTGGCTTGAAATATTTTGGTTTGAATGAAGTCAGCATCTCTTACAACACATATAGAGGATGTGGAGAAAAAATACCTGTCATTTTCTTAAAACTAATTGAATCCACTTTGTATATCGTTATGTTTCCACCTGATCTTCTTTTTACTCTGTAAATGGAATTGTCCCACCCTCTTAGCATAAACTGTGCTTTCTATTCCTTGATCATTTTCCCTCCTTTAGAGATTGTCTAGTTTATTTACATCTGTCTTAATGCTTATTCTCAGACTGGGGAATGGTACTGCAGAGGAAGTCTCATCACTGCTTAGTACAACGAAATAATTGCTTCCCTTGTCATGCTGTTAATATACCCCAGAATGAGATTTGCCTTTTGTGCAACCACATTGTCTTGTCGGCTCACACATGGTTTGTGAGCTGTGATGACCTTGGACCTCTTCTACTATAGTGCTGCTCCTCCAGTTATTCTCCCATTTGTATTTGTGCACTTCAGGTTTCCTCCACAGACATTACTATTCATGGCACTTGTCTTTATTGAATTTCATCCTCATGGTTCAAAGACTTGCTACATTTCAGCAGCATGGTTATGAATTCTGATCCGTTTCTCCAAAGTACACACAACCCTCCTCAGCCTGTCACCCAAGAACTTTTGTACATGTGCCTCATTCCTTCATCCATGCCACAAGTATAAAGATAACCAGGACTAGGACCAAGGCAGACCTCGGGGGTGCCCTACCCATCATACCTTTCTTTTTTTGACAGAGAAAGGAATGAAAATTACTCCCTAAGTGCCATTTTTCAGTCAGTTCCACATGACACACCGTGGCTAATAATTCCTTACTTTGCTGGTATAGAAGGTCAGAAAGCTTAATAAAGTCAGGATACTTCACATTTTATGATTCGACTCCATCTGCTAAACAAGATCATTCATTAGAGAAGGAAATTAGATAGGTTTAGCATGATTTTCATTTGATAGATCTACACTGGACATTTTCAAGTATTCCATTTTGCTCCTGTTTCTTATCTACCGATTGTTTAACAACCTGTTCTACTATCGACCCTGCTGCCAAAGTTAAAATGACAGGTATGTCAATTTTTTACATCTTCCTTCTTTATGTGTGAGAGTAGGTGCAAAATTTTCAGTAAATTCACACTTTATTTAGCCCGTTAGAGGGGTGTCACATTTTCAAAATAGCTAAGCACAGCAGGAAATCTCAATGTTATGCAGAATTTCATCATAAATGTCAGAAAGAGAAGCCAGTACTTGAAAAACTATCTCTGCATCATTTTCATGTCTTTCAATACATCACTAGTAGCTAAAAATCTTGTTCATATCACCTCACCTGAGTCTATTAGTATTATATTAATCCCATTAATCTCTCATCTTTCTTTCAAGGATCAGGGAGGATTTCCACTACTTCTTGTGAAAACCAATATGTTTTGTGGCCAAAGGAGGCATGTAGAGGGGTTTGCCATCCGTCAAAGCACTGAAGACTGCTCTACCTGCATATTGTCTTTGAACCTCATCCTTTCCTAGCCCATGGAAGCATTATCTGTATCTCGGGTTTTTGAGGTTAATCAGTCTGATTCTCTTTGCACAGAAATTGTTTATTGAAATAGGGACCTGAACATTTTCTGCTCTGTGTTTCAAATAAATTTTCAGACAATGACAGAAAATATCTTTGAAGGTATATCTGACCCAACACAGACACATACCATTTAAACATCTCCATCTTAATTAGTAGCATTTGACCCTCCTTTTTAACTGATGATAAGAAATAGGTGCTTTTACACATCTCTTTTTTTGTTTATTTGACTCACGCCTTAGGAGCAGCATTTCTATTGACAGGCTAGAGAAAGCTGAGGCTCTCACACATTCAGATGGAGACACTGGGCAAAGATATTGCTTAATGAGGCTAATTATAGCCCTTCTCACTCCCCAAAACTGGAAACTCTCATCAGTTTCTCTGGCAGAGTAAAATTTGTCATAAATTATATGCTCTTTCTGAAAACTTCAGTTTGACAAATGTATATTTTTGATGTATGACCATGTAATGAGAAAATACCAGTTGAATTTACTTGTGCACATTGTTGAAGCAGAACTTAAAATCAATTTTTACAAAATGATGCATGTAGAAAATTATGCTGTGCGTCTATGAAACAATGTTTTCGTGCTTATAACCATAAAACTACAAAGTCATTAAAGGAATCAACTGAAGAAATCATAAGCTGAGAACAAAACATAGTCATCTATTTTTAAATTATTCCCATGAAAGATTTCTGATCAGTAGCCAGGCTGAAGAATGTATTTCAGTTTTGGTCTAAAGTTGTAAGCATCTAAACCAATTTCACTCAGATCTTTACTCCTCCTCAGATTTGCTGCTGAGCTGTAAGTAGGACTGGAAAATTCCAGTTCACAATTTAATTTTTAAAATGTTACAAATGACTGACTAGAAACAAAGACATAAAAAACAGGGAAAGTAAGAACAAAAATCACATTTTAAACTTAATTGTACCTTTTATAAATTTTATCAATAAAGTAACGCTCTTTAAGTGATTAATTTGTCTATAAGTTTAAGAACAATACAGCTATTTCCTAAATTTCAGTTTAAATATTGAAGTATATTGTTTGTGTGCCAGACCATAATACTCTCATAATGAAGATATGTGGGAGGTGGAAGGTTTTAAAGTTATTGTGTGGAGCCTCACTGATTTTTTCTATAAAAATATTTGACTTAACAGTGTAGGTATTCATACAGTAAATTAAAACCTAAAATTGCAGGGAATAATACTGCTTTAATTGCCTGACAGGACAGGGATTATTTCTCACATTCTCTCCTGCACAGATGAATATAACCTTCCTAAAGAGGAAATCTATTCACTGCTGAATAGAGTGAACTGTGTTAGTATATTGAACTCTAGGAAGCCTCTAAATAATGTAGTATAAAGTATTAGCATTTTTCAAACACCCCCTTGAAGATCAAAGATGAGGGAGTTAGGTGTATGGTGCAAGATTTATAGAGTATATCTGTGTGAATATCAAGATGATATTGCAGGACTGTCTTTCGGAAGTACAAATCTTAGAATTAAAAGAAAGGCACAGGACAGGGATTTTTTTTGGTGTGTCTGTCCTTCTCCTGACATACTACATCCTGTGAAACAATTCCATGGGGCAGCTCACCTTTTTTTAATCTTGTAAGGGAAATGTGAAATTTGTGCTTCCATTAGAGCATGATGAAGCTCTGAAGGAAGAGAGCTCTAGAGATCATCATACCCTGGCACACGGTAGCTGCCCAAGGGATTTGAGTTTGGTACCCCCTTGATGTTCAGCATAATTCTTTGGGCTCCCAAAGGGACCAGCTGCATTTAGACCTCCAGCAAATGGATCTGAAAACTCTGTATGAAATTCAGCTCCTGGAAGGAAAGTCTATGCCATGGGTGCAGAGAGGTTTGAACTGCCTTCAAAATCTGAGCAAATAGCCTTAATAATTTTGTGTGTGCAGTGCCCCACAAACGCAGAAGTCCTGTTTCTCCATGCAAGCCAAGGTGTCAGCGGGATTCAGTGAGACTCACTGTAGAGGCTGTGATAGTACTGGGATTTCCATTCTCTATTCTTAATGCATGGCTGCTGTGAGATTCACAACAGTGCCAGTGTGGGTGACACGAGTTGTGCCAGGTGCTCTGAGTGTCAAAATTCTCAACTCTGACACTGATGCTCTCAGTATCTAGAACAAAGACATATTGTATAGAAATCTTGTCCATCCCTGTATGAGTGCAGGGATTTTTCTAGCAGTAATTAAATTCTGGAAGTAACAGACAGCTAGGCATGGAAGGCTCAGTATGGATATGTGAGCAAAAAATTGAAGCACAGTCCCAGGCACTTCCCACCACATGCAGGTTTTTCCAATTAATATGGAAGATTTCCTGACCTGGAACATTCAATGCCAAGGTGGAGTACAGCCCTTTGGGGATGGCAGCTTCCTCGCTCAAGAGGAGTGCTGCAATAGGTACTGTGTGTATCCAGGCAAAGTATTCCAGGAATGAGTTATCCCAGGGATAATGTAATGTATCCCCAGGGAAAAGGAAATCATTAAGGTCCAACCTGTGCATTTCTAGGTTTGCTAGAGTTAGCAGGGGAGCAGGAATTACTTATTTGTTTCTGTATTTCTTCCCTGCCCACCATATAGCATATAACCAGCTCCATACAAATAGAAAATCTTAGTTAAATAGTTCTAAAAAGCCAATATCTAATTGTCTCTCTACATGGGAGATTATTCCAGACACATGTCACTGACTATGGAAGGTAATCTTAACCATCTGAATTCACACAAGGCAGGTTTATTCCACTGGTTCTCCTTCCCTCTGCTTCCTTTGATTATTATGAGGAAATAGTCATCTTAGAGAACACCTGTGCTCTGCAGGTGCCTGGAGCTTCCCTGTGGTACCTAAACCTTTGAGGGGCTGTAATATGTCTTCAGGCAAGCTTGGAACAGATTGCCACAGTAACCAACACAGAAACACAGACTGCTGCATGGGGTGAGATGATATGGGGAGTAGATGGAGAAAGGCTTGTTTGTCTTAGGGCCATAACGAGCTGCTGGTCAAAGAATCAAATTCTAGTGAACAATCAGGCTTTCTAGGAAAAGTTTGTAGATTAAGTATTATTCTCGGCTGGTAAGAAACACTAAAATCTGTAACTATGTATGGTAGATTTGCTAAGCAAATGGTATCTCTGAGGGAAAAAAAATGAATACTTAGGAAAGCCAATAGCTTAAGCCTAACTAGAAAGAACTTGTTCTCACCTCTGTTATATTGACTGCTCTGCCATTTAATCTCATTAACTTCATAATTTCCAAATTAGGCCTCTGTGTCATAGTTAGAGACATATTCTATTCAGCCTAGTTACCCTCAACCATAACAATTGCTGGGCCTAAAACCACTTGGCCTTCTAGTAGGTGCTTAGATGTACAGGACTAAACTTAGATGCCTCAAATTCTACCTGAATTACTCCAATGAGTTGCTTAGGGAACAAATTTTTACACATGTAAACTTAAAGGTTTTTTTTCAAAGTCAGTTATTGACTTCGGAGGGGAGGAAGTGGGGTGCTGGGTCAGCAGAGAGCTGAACCCAAACAACCCATACTTCATCTATCAACATGGTTACAGAACTACCTGATCATATCAAAGTCCTCTGTGAGATAGTCTACCATTCCTTCTCCCTGCTTATATACTAATCCCTACTTACATATGAAATGCAGAACAGATAAGGACAATCTGTGTGGAACTTCAAACAGTGAGAAAATCACCTCCTTTTCCTTTACCAAGTGTGATGAACTTGACCATTTTCAGAAAGAAGATTGACTTAATTTGAAAAAATCCTCTGTACAAGCTTCCACACAGGAGCCAGAGAAAAGCCAGGGAAAATATAATTTTGCTTTATACGTGCATATAGGAAAATCCAGGTGCACTCAAGCCTCGCTTTAAACTTTAGGCAACTGCTTGTCTAATTTCAGCTCAGGTCTTCACTTTTTACAGGAATTGTGCGTCAATGGACACTGCTCATCAGTGTCATGAATATAATTTAATTCAGGCACTTGGAATTAACGTTCCAGTTCTTCACCTCCACTGAGAACTCAATCATAAATTCTCAATTAAGGCCTGGCTGAGGCTCACTGAAGCATGAGTGGAGATTTTCTTATGTAAATAAGATAGCAGCTAACTCATTTAACAAAACTGCAACAGTAATTGAGCAGTAACCAGCTCATATTGCGTCTTTCACTTCATCTTGTACTTGATTAAATAGACAAGGGCTTGGCTGCATTCCCCTTTATTTTCTCAAGTCCTTACTTACTCAGTATCATTTGAGGCCTGACAACTGCTTCTGATGGAAACCTGTGTCAGACTAATTGTATAGATTTGTCTAGATCTTATGGGACAGCTACCACAGTTTAGCTTTTATTTACACTAGGTAATAAACATTCATATCTAAAGACATTATTTTGCAGAAATAGATAAATGCCTGTTTTCAGATGCTGATACTAAGAAGAATGCTACCAGCCACTAGAGGTTTTTGTTTGGTTTTTAGAGGGTTTGTGGTGATGTGGGTTTTGTTGTTTTGGTTTTGTTTAGTTTTGGTAAGTGGTTTTTTCTTTTTTTTTTTTTTTGGGGGGGTGGAGTGGTTTTGGGGAAAAGGCATTGTGTTATTTTTGCAGATGGGTATTCGTCATTGAACTGCTGATGTAAGTATATCTAGAATAGAATTTATGTCAATTTCTATGTCCTTTCTGTCCTGGCAATTTTTATGACGATCACTAGTAGAGTGTTGTGCAAAATCATAGAGCCATAGAACAGTTTGGGTTGGAAGGGATCCTAAAGATATCTAGTTCCAATCCCCTTCCACTAGGCCAGGTTTCTCAAAGTCAGCTTGACCTTGAACACTTCCAGGGATGGGGCAGCTACAGCTTCTCTGGGCAACATGTTCTATTGCCTCACTGCCCTCACAGTAAAGAATTTCTTTCTAATATCTAATATAAATTTCCCTTCTTTTAGTTTAAAAACATTTCCCCCTAGTCCTATCACTATCTGCCCATGTCAAAAGGCCCTCTCCATGTTTTCTATAAGCTCCCTTTAAGTATTGAAGTGCCATGGTGAAGCAAGTAACCATGTGTGTATGTGTCTGTACTCAAACATGTATTTTCACTGCATAATATTTTGTACCTGTATAAAAAATACTTTTTTAGAGACAAAAATGTGATATTTGTGATGCAGGACTATATATAGCACATTCTGAAACTCAAATTCACTACAAAAGTTTAAAAATCTCCGAGGGATGTCTGTGTGTTGCTTTAGTCCAGTTTGGTTTTCATGTTAATGCTTTGAACCAGCTCAAGAAACTGATACTGAGGCAAAGTTAAGAAAAGAGCTAAGCAGACAAGAAAAGAAAAGAACAAAGGCTTCTTAGCTGAAATAGCTAAAAACCCCCAAACAATAGTTTGGGCTTATGCAAATGCAGTGTCTCTTTTAGTCCATTCATCCAGTTTTAAAAGTACCTAAATGTTATGCTCTCTAAAATAATTTGTAATGGAAAGTGTAATAGGCTTTAACAGCTGGACTAAATTATTCAGTTCAAAAGAATGTGTGCGTGAGAGTAAGAAATAATGTTACACTATTTATGTACTTCCTCAAAGGCTTGATGCTTGCACTGAGCATCCAATTTTTCTAAACCTCATGGCAAACAGCATTCATATACTTAAAAAGTGTATCTGACCATCACTCTGGAGGAATTTAAAGACCTATTTATATAATTTTTTTTTTAGGTAGTCATATTGCAGTCACACACAACTCTACCAAAATTGAAAACCTCAGAAAGTGAAAGTTTTTATCAAATTAGTGTCTATATTGAGAATTTATTAGATTATTTGAAGATTTGGAGCGGTTTTTTACCAAATCCATAACCAGTAACTCCTCCTACTGATAAGACACTGACCATCTCTAATCTATCACTATCTATCAAGGTTTTTGAACTCAGCAATGCCAGATGAGGCACATGAATTAAAATGCATGTCTTCTCTCACTACAGATGGATAATGAATTTAAATCACATTATTTCAAGAACGGAAACATAATCTATAATTAGGTTTAGATGACACCTCCTCTTATAAGAATATTTCCCATGTTTTCACTTACTAATTGAAATGTTTTTAAATTTGACTGTTCAAGATGACATTTTCTGTGCTGGTATCTGCTTCTGGCTGCTTTTTGTAATTATAACCAAGTTTATTCAGCTGTTTCCAAGAATGTAACTAGGAGAAAAAAAAAAGTTGGTTTTATCCATATTAAAACTTCCCTAACCTTTGAGAAGACCCAGTGTCCTTACACTGTGGAAGAGGAATTAGAGACTTGGCAAGGAAGTACACTGTTATATCAGCCTTTTTACTGTCCTCATGTTCACCTTGCTAAGGAATAATATTAGTCAGCAAATTCTTGTTGATGGTTCACATCCAGCTCCTCTCTAATCTGTCTATTCAGAGGAAGGGCTGGAAGGAAGGAGCTGTTCTTTTTTATGCAATTTTTGAGAAAAGAGAGAAGATGGGATTCAACCCACCAATATGGTTTTCTTCAAGTATCAGGATCAGTGATTTGAATGCAAAGACCAAGGAGAGTTGAAGGAGGAGAATAATATAAGGAAGGAAACTGTGTAGAGAAGAGAAGTTACAGGGTCTGTATGAGGCAAAATAACTGTCACAAAAAGTTGGTGGAGTCTGGAGCTGACTGAGCAAGAGTAACTGGGTATGATATATGGATGAGCTGTGCTGGGAAACAATGATGTGGAAAGATCAGGACAATCTGAGTAAGCATGAAAACAGGAGTGGGTGGGTAGCGAGAAATTATTCTGATTGACTGATGCCTCCCTGTAAAAAATACGACTAAAGAGCTGGAAAGGGGAACCCTGGATGAAGGACAATGAGCTGGGAATGAATGCCAAGGGGAAATGTGAAAAAGCTCAGATGCAGCAGCTAAAGAGAGAAGATGGGATGGGTGAACAGAGAGAGGCAGGGTAAGGATAGTGAGAGCAGAAACAGAGATAGGTAAGGGGTACTTGGGCAGGAAATCCATCAAGGGAAATGGAACAGCAGCTAATGAAGACTCAGAGGAAACTTGCAGTGATGCCAGTCACAGCAGTATGGCTGGAGGGAGAGAGCAATTCACTCTGAGGGTGCAGAGAGTTCATGACTGAGAAAGACCTGTCCACTCCTGGGTACCACTCAGCTTCTTCTGGTGCTGAGCAGTGTGGGAGAAAGTCATACATTATTGCTAACAATGTTCTTTTGAAATGGAAGAGCCAAAGGTGTTCCTTTTTGATAGACTTGTGGAAAATCAATGCTGTACCCAACTGTGGAGTAACTGTTGGTGATAGTGGTAGTGTAAGTAAATTTTTACACACAGACATAAACATTGTGGAAGACATTATTTATGTTTCAAATTCAAGACCCAGAAGTCAGGGTTTTTCAGAATTAAGACTCTCTTTTAAAGTCCTGCTTCTTTTAAAGCACTTTTTATAGATGGACAAAATAGTCAATATTATCATAACTGTAGGTTAAAGACAAGCCCTTAAATTTCATTAATAATTTACTTCTGTTTGAAATATTGCCTTGTATATTTATGCTGTTCCAGAACTGCACCTTTACTGTAGCTAAACCTGTACTTTTTCCAAAAGTGGGTCATGCCTAAGGAAATATTTTATTAGGAGCTTTTATTAAACATATTAAATATTGCCAGATGGATAATTTTTTTAAAATTTAAAGAGAATTGCCTTTTTTTTTTTTTTGCTAAGGGAGAGAAAATCTCTTCAACTGGTTCATTGAACTTGAGGAACTATTCCAGCACTATTGCACAGAAATTTATTCTTTTACCTAGTATCCAGCATCCTTAAATGGGGTGGACAAGGGTCTCCAATAATAAGCCATATATAAATGAGTTCCTATGCTACTGCAAGCTCTATAAGTTGTGTTTTGCTCCTTTGCTTACCCTAGGGAATATAATATGGGGGAGCAAGAGAGCTGAAGCATAGCAAGACCTCATAGTTTTCTGATTATTTGTGCTTCAGGGACTGTAGGGAAAGTAGAATAAATTATAGGAAGCCTTTAGGCATGCCAACCTCTATAAGTATGTCAGCATGTGCTGGGGGTGGCTTTGTGATTGCGCTGTCAAATATTTTGCCCTCAGCTGATCCATGGGGTGATCATTCTGTTCTTAAATTCCACCTCCTAGAAAATCTATCCTTAAAAGGAAAAGTCAAGCAGAGAAAGTTCCCAAGCAGAGTTCCCAATGCTCCCAATTCTGCTAATAACCTTAAAAACAAGAAAAAGTAAAAATTTTAAATCAATTTTTCCCTCATTTTCCTCAAGCCATTTTTTATTTCTACACTGTAATCCATGTGGTGGTACATTTATTGGACAAAAAACAGGACACCAAGTCTCCTCCTGCAAATGCTGTAGCCCATAGGCTTTAGTCTAGGTTTGTCTGCTTTTCCACCCACTCTTTAGATGAACACTCCAATGATGCCATTACTTTAACACGGTGGATTGAGAACACGGTTTTCCATCCAGACTAGTCTCAGAGTCAGCTCAATCTCTTTGAAGATGTGGTTTTGAGTCTGTACTGGGTTTTTATGGCTGAGTGTTGGGAGCAGGGGCAGGGTGGAGGCTGCAGGACTGGCTTCTGTGAGAAGTTGCCAGAAGCTTCCCCCATGTCCAACGGAGCCGATGCCAGGTAACTGCAGGATGGACTCACTGCTGACTAAGGCTGGGGCCCACCAGAGATGGCAGTAACACCTCTGGGAAAACACATGTAAAATAGAACAAAAGTTATTGCACAGATGTAATTGTGCTCAGAGAAGAGAGGAGTGAGAATATGTGAGAGGAACAATGCAGACACAAATTTCCATGGAGAAGGAGGGGAAGATGATGTTCCAGGTACTGGACCTGAGTGATGGAGCAACTTTGGGGGTATTTGGCATCCAGCCAGGATCATCACAGAGTCCCACGAGACAGACAGGGGGAGGTTGAGATGAGTGTTCATAGGCAATGTTAGTTTAGTGTTTGAGGCACCGAAGCACTGAAATCACTGGCTTGGAGAAAAGGAGATGGAAGGGCAACCTTGCTGTTCTCTACAGCTTCCTGAGGAGGAAGTGGAGAAGGAGGTGTTGATCTAGTGATAGGACATGTGGGAATGATTCAAAGTTGTGTCGGGGAGATTTAGACTTGACATTAGGAAATATTTCCTTACAGAGAGAGTGTTCAAACACTGGAACAGACTTCCTAGAGAGGTGGTCAACATACCATGCCTGTCAGAAACATTTGAACAAAAGGCTTAAAAATATACTTCAACTTTTGGACAACCCTGAAATGATCAAGCAGATGATTGTTCTAAGTCCCTTCCAACTGGAACTATTCTATTCTATTCTATTCTGGTCTGTTCTGTTCTAAAGAGTCATGGTTTTTTGCTGTAACCTCTATCATGTCTATTTGGAGAAAAGCTTTCCATAAGATAAGCAGCAGGACAGTTAGAGATAGTCCAACATCTGGCAGGATTTATTGTGAAATGGGTATTTATCTGCTCCATAATATATCCACAGAATTTCAGGGCACTGTTAGGCTCTATAGATTTCAGTTTTTTCTGTTTGTAGAAGACAAATGAGGAGTTCTGCAGATTTGGGATTTAGTTGCCTAATGTTGCATTTAAATCCTTGTGTTCTTTTGCTGATTTAACCAAGCTGCCTTGCTAAAAACTGTAAAATCTTTGGCAGAGTGATTTCGCTTGAGCAGTATATTCTGGCTGTCTACACTCATATTTCAGATTAGCCCATACATCATCTATTATGACCTCCAGGAGCAGGAACTACATTTTCCTTTCTGTGTCATTGCCTGGCAGCTGTCCCAAAGCCATCCCCACTATATGACAGAGAATGTATTGCTGAAATACACCCAAATTCTTTGCACCATGTGAAGAAAAGCCGTTGGTCTTCAGGTTTAATTCTTTTTAAAAGACTGTTTCAACATTCTTAGATGCTGGTTTCATTCATTCAGATTCCTGCAAAAAAGAGAAGATAAACCCACAGGGAAGTGAAACTGTGGTGGCCAGTAAGCAGTGGATTTTGTATTCAGCTATTCAGCTTGGATCCTGTCATCCTTGGATGAATGGATGTGGCTGTATGAACATTATAAAGGGCAGATGATGCTAAGATCAAAATTGTCGATGAATATAGAAACAGATCAGATCCTTCCTTCCCACATCTGTTTTATTAATTGAAAGCTAAAGCACACACACATAAACAAACAGACAATAACCAAACAAACTAAAAAATTCAATAAACAAAGTCCCAGCCCTAGTACTTAGCTCTGCTGCTTGTGGGACTTATGTAAGTGGACCTTGGTATACAGGATGCTCAGGCACTTGCCTAAAGAAGTTCAAGTTATGAAGAAAAGACATAAACCTTTTATTAGATAAGAATTGGTTTAATATTTTTCTGCCTTATAGATCCATATGTGATGGGTTAAGTAGCATTTTTTAAAAGGGGAAGAAGGGGGGTATTGCAGCAGACTAGCTTGAACTGAAAATCCTGAGCTCAAGATAAAGTCAACTGAGACTAAACTGCGACACACGGATAAAAAGAACATGGTATTATTAATGCTTATCACTCTTTAGGTCCATACAGTTCAATGACAGTTTCAAAAGGATGTACTGATAAAGGCTTTCCTGGTAGTTTGACACAGTGTGTGGTGGTTCCAGTAAGCCTCTTGCTGAACAAAGAGCATCAGGGAACTTCTGAAGCCTGAATAGATGACTGACAGTGCTGAGCCTGAGAGGGAAGCACTTTATCCAGGCTTTTGTTATTTTTTTTTCAACTAACTGCACCAATACTCAAGCTGCCATATAAGCATTTGCCTTGTTAGTCAGAGCATGAAGCAAAGTCTTAATTGTTTGCAAAGTTTGTGATGCTTTCTTCCAGGGTCTTGGGATGCCCAGATACCAGTTTTCAGAACTACTGGAATTTGAGCAGAGACGACTGTGTTTTTTGGGCTGGATTCAATACATCTGAGATCTGGAGATTCTCCATCCCATTCCCCATGCTCAGCACCCACCCCAAAGGTGTGATGGGGTTCAGAATCAAAAAAAAAAAAAAAAAAAAAAAAAAAAAAAAAAAAAAAAAAAACAAAAATTTTAAAAATTTGATTTTTTTTCTTGCACTGAACCAAACAAAAATCTGTGACACTTGCAGTCCAGAAAGCAATGCAGCAGGTCAGGCCTTTCTCTGGCTTTGCCAAGTCTTATATAATTGAGACTACATATTTCTCTGGCAATCTCCCCTGAGATTATGTCTTCTTTCCCCTGCAGCTGGAATCTCCCCACAGAAATCAACCTCAGCACTGAGAAGTGCTTATCCAGTGTGATTTGGGAGACAAAAAGATAACTTGACATGAAAAATTTCTAATTGCCTCAGGGGAACTGAGGGAGGATAGGAATGTTCCCTCCACGGGAGGCTTGGACATCCTGATGGAAGACAGAAAGAGAGAAAGGGAGGATAATTAAAATAGTTTCTCTGCAGATTCACTGAATCATGACAATTCATAACTAGAGACACTGTAGGAGGGACAATAAGATTTACTGGATGAAGGAGCTTCTTATAAAAGAGGAACAAATTAAGAATATTTAGCGTGAAAATTAACACTGGAAGCTAAGATTAATACTGACCCAGATACAGATAGAAAGCTACTCCCTGACTAAAGTAAAACAATTATTGGCAGGAGGGGACTCTTTAATTCTAGACATCTAGATTTAGTTAAGAAGTAATGATACTTGGAGAGCAAGCAGGAGGGGCAGAACGAGGACCTAATCAGACATGAATGCATTATACAAGAAGAGAAGTGTAGGTCATACAGCACTGCCACAGAGAGACAGAAAAGCAGCATGGCCAGACCGACAGAGGCCCTTTGGGTGCAGCAAGCACCATAGATGAGCCAGAGGTGCTGGCTTGGGCTCAGAGCCACACTGATGAGGTCAGACAACTTTCAGGCTGTGTTTGCCAGCCCAACAACAGCAAATGAGTGATTCACAATCTATCTGACAAAACACTTTCATAGAGATGTGCCCTTTTCCTCTACTGCAGGAACCATCATGGAACCTGGTTCTCTTGGGTCACAGCTCATTGCAATGCCAAATGTCACAGTGAGGAGAACAGCAAGACAGAAACCATGCCTGAGAGGCAATCACTGATTTTTCCCAGTATCAGCTCTCACACTACCACAGCTGTATCATTACAATACTTGATATGCTTGCCAAAAGAGAGCCCTCCCTCAAGCCAGGAGTGATGAACATACAGGGGAGCCTGGCAAGCATCTTTGGGAGACCCCTGCACATTCCTTAGCTGGCATAACCAGTGTTATGGCCTTGACAGGTCCCCTGCCCACCTATCTTTTCATTGTATTGGAGGTATGGATGTTACACTGAACTAAGCCTACATGTGTGCGTATTTAATGGTGATTCTCATCACCAGTCTGTACCACCTTTTTGGAAAAATTATCTCAGAAAAATGTTTGTCCCCGGGAACCATGGCACATACATCCTTTGAAGATGACAGAAGATAATCATCTCCTGTAAGGGATGAATTTGAAAACAGCACAGATAGGAATCAACCTATTCTTTAATGCTTTAGGCAAATTTCTTTCATTACAATCAATCCTGTCTCTAATTTCCAGAACTTTGAGCAAGCTAAATGTTGTCTTTTATCATTGCTGTGTCTTCAAATTTATTGGATGAGCTGTTTGGGACTCATGTCCACTACTTGCTTTCACATACCTAAGATTTTCAGTCCCACCTGTTAAGACACTGTCTGTCAAAAAATGCCAGCAATCACTGCTTCAGACTAGTGGTCAAAGGATCAAATGTTTTAAGTCTTCAAGCACTTAAATTTTGCTTGGTGGGTAAATTCTCGATGTGTCTTCACTGCTTTTTCTGTCATAAGTTAATCTAGTAGTTTCAGCTGGCTCAGATGTCAGTCACAGTGGGGGTCACTGTGGGCTGAAACACCTCCCACCACACTTTAAGAAAAAAGGCAAACGCTTACAGTTTTCTCAGCATTTACTGAGCTCTCTGTTACCACCAGCTAAGTAAGCTATTTTAAAACTAGCTTAGGTAAAACTACATGGTTCTACAGTGATGAAATGCCCTCTGTCACTTCTCATTAAAAAAAGCATGACCCCCTTTCTTCATTACAGAGAGCTTTAGCATATAGTAGATATTATTTCCACTCTAATAACACCTGAAGGGTTGAACATATTTATATGTACATATACATGTTTCCAGCAACTCTGAATTTTCATGTAGCCTTTTCTCTTTAAGCAAGTCTCTGGTAATTCAGCTGTGAAATTAAAGAAACAAGAGACACTGCAGTGAGCTCTAATTTCTTCTTCCACTTGTGAAGAAATCTCAATAATGTTCAGTTTATGGCTGTCTATATTAAATAGGAAATGCAAAATGCTATAGCTTAAGATAAAGAGACAAGCTTCTGTAGCTTTCTTGAATTAATCCAAAGAAATACCTACAACATGTCAGTGAAATGTCCTACAGGCTTCTTACTGAATAGTAGAAATCTGATAATGTTGCCTCTAATTGTGGTTGCTGTGCTTTCTTTGATTTTGATACCCTCTTATTCTTCTGACTTTGGACTGCATACCTAACTTTCCCATAAGTACCAGGTAAAACAGAATTGTTTGTCATCCTAGGAGCGCCTCTTCTAAATTAAGGGCGAGACATTTCAGTGAAGACACTGAAATGTCAATGTCTGTTGTATAGAAATCCCTACCACAGCTTCTCTGCTGCCTCTGTCAGCTCTTTGCATGCTTTCAATGCACCAGTGCAGCTGCCATTGGATGCACTTATTCAAGGAACGTACCTACACCTTTGTGCTTGCTTTGGCTGGAGTAGAGTTAATTTTCTTCACAGGGGCTGTTATGGAGCTGTATTTTAGATGTGTGTTAATAACAACATTGATAATATAGAGGTGTCTTTGTTATTGCTGAGCAGCGCTTACACAGAGCCAAGCCTTTTTCTGCTTTTCATACTGCCACACTGGCCAGGAGGCTGGGGGTTCATGGGAAGCTGGGAGGGACACAGCTGGGAGAGGTGATCCCAACTGAACAAAAGCATATTCCAGACCATATAATATTATGCTTAATATATAAAGTGGGGGGAAGAAGGAAGAAGTGGTGGAAGTTGAGTTATGGGGAAGAAGTTTGGAGTTATGGTGTTTGTCTTCCCGTATTACTGTTATGCATCATGAGGTCTTGCTTTCCTGGAGATGGCTGAACACCTGCCTGCCCACGGGAAGTGGTGAATAAATTCCATGTTTTGTTTTGTTTGTGTGTGCAGCTTTTGCTTCCCTTATTAAATTGTCTTTATCTCAACCCTCGAGTTCTCTCATTTTTCCTCTTCCAATTCTCTTCCTGATCCTTCCTGCTGGTGGGGCAGCGAGTGAGCAGCTGTGTGGTGCTGAGATACTGGTTGTTAAACTATGACAACTCTTAATAACCCAGGCACCCAAGGCAATTTATATTGCTTCAAAATAAGCATCTGATTCATGTGAGTTGCTCAGCTGAACTGCCTACTCTTTGCCACTGACTCTAAAGCACTCACATTTCAGTATTTAGCTCTTTAATACCAAAATGAGTGAGGTAAATCACACTTTCTGGTTTTGGGCCTCTTTTATTTTTCTCTGTAAAATACAACTGTTACTGCTCATATGTATAACTTCTTAGAAGCAAGAATAAAGTTGTGCCCTTCTATTATGCATCTGACATACCACCTAGACTTACTGTGATGCATTGTTACTATTACTGATTGAACTTACATAATGCAGACATTACTTGAGAGTTTGTGTCAGTAACATGGTACCTTCCACTTGCATTGAAGGGGAAAAGAACTTAAAAATTTGTTCAATATCAATTAATCACTGAGGAGACAGTAAAGAAAGTGAGTGACATCAACAAATTTATTATCCAGAAAACACTGAAGGTTAGAAAGAGGATACTTGTTTAACTAGTTCACTAGTTAAGGCATTAATGTACAACATAATAAAATTGTAGGACTATCTCACTCATGTGGAGACTACAATAGTTTGGGGCAGATCTCATACCCTTATACTCTGTACAGCAATGCATTTTGAAACTAATGAAGTGTTATGTCTTTACGAGACTTGTCATGGACAATAAGGCTAATTGGAAAAGGGTATTAATATAATGACTTTACTTTCATGTCAGTAAACTATGAAGGAGAATTAGAAAACTTGGTGGGATTGCTTTGTTCAGAAAACTTTCTTACTTTTTTATCTTAATATCTAATAAAGTTCTGAGTAGTGCTGCTTAATACACTGGATTTAGGAGATTTTTTTATATATTACAAATCTTTATATTTTTTCTATTAGATCTTCAGGGAAGTTCTTCCCCCTACTGAGCACTTTAATTCTTCGATCAGATGAGAATAAAGAGAAAAAAAAATTATATTAGTCCAGTCAAATACAATATCGTTGCTGGGGCTAAAATATATAGATAGTTTATGCAAATAAGTCTGAATTATCTACTGTATCCTGCCAAACTAGCAAAAAACAGTTTTGGTCTGTGACACATGAGAGGTGCAATTAGACTGTTGTACATAGAACCAGTTTTTAATTATAATGGCGGTTTCTGCTCCTGATTCCTTATTTTGCTCTAGGGAAAATGTAGGGCAATTTTTCTGAAGTCCTTATGCACTATACAGTATATCCAGCTAGCACTGGGACTCATTAGCTGTAAACCAATTTTATACCAGGTGATGTTATTATGGCCCTTATTGAGTGAGCAGATTTTGGATCATTACTTTTCTATTAAACTCAACTGTCCATCACTATTTCCGTCACTTTTTTAAAGGATTAAGAACTGAGTTTGGCCATGAACTTTGGCTATTATTGTCGAAATGTGACACGGGCCTTTCTTATTCTGCCTCTTGGAAGAGAATTAGATAAATAAGCAACATCTTCACCAAAAACCTTAAAATAAAAACCAAAAATAAAGCTATCATTACATTGATATAGAAACTGCAAGCAAAGTACTCAAGAGAGACAAAAAATAAAACTATTGGCAACATTTTAGCTGCTCAAATCCAAACCATATAAGCCATAGCAAAGACTGACTATGGTTTGAAGGAGACCTGATCTCAGGATATGGCAGAAACGGCAGAATGAAACAAACAAACAAACAATATATGATGGCAACTATGATTACTGAAATAATGAAAAAATTATCTGTACAAAGTAGTTTTCATTTACAGTTTTTTGCCTTTCAATAGATGGCAAAAAAAAGATATGATGGATAGTAAAGGGGGGAATGTGGATGTGTCATACAGTTTTGAGGCAAGTTTTATATTGAGAAGAAGAAAGTGGTTTATTAGTCAAGTAATTAATCTGTGCAAGTCATTGTCACAAGACATAATGGAGCTAAGTCTTACAGAAGGATTTGAAAAAGATCAGGTATTTCTGTGAATAATAAAACCTTCATCTTTTCATCAGACAGATTGTACAATATACAAAAACCCTTATATGACTGATGCTGTCCATGCTGGGCATACCAGATTAGTTTAGACTTTTCTAACTTAAAATGGAATTTCCATTGTTCCTTTATGAAATCTGACTCATTTCAGTCTGACCTTGGTGCTATGGAAGGTCGTGGAGCAGATCATCTTGAATACCATCACGTGGCACATGCAGGACAACCAGCATGGGCTTATGAAAATCAGGTCCTGCTTAACTGACCTGAACTCCTTCCATGACAGGATAACCCACTTGGTGGATGAGGGAAAGCCTGTGGATGTTGTCTACGTAGGCTTTAGTAGAGACTTTGACACCATTTCCCACAGCATTCTCCAGGAGAAACTGGCTTACCATGGAGTGGACAGGTGTTCTGTTTGCTGGGTAAGAAAACAGTATTGGGGCCAATCCTGTTTAATACCCTTTTCATGATCTTGATGAGAAGATCCAGTGTGCTCTCAGTGAGTTAGCAGATGACACCAAGATGGGTGGGAGTGTTGATCTGTTGTAGAGTAGCAAGATGGATCTGGACAGGCTGGATTGTTGGAATGAGGCCAGCGATATGAGATGCAAAATTCCAGGTCCTGAATTTTGGTCACAACAACCCCCCACAGTGCTACAGGAAGGGGGGCGGGAAAGTTGCCCAGCAGAAAAGGATCTGAGAGTTTTCACTAACAGGGACTGAACATAAGCCAGCAGTGTGCTCAGTTTAGCTCAAGTTGCACCAGGGGAGGTTTGGGTTGGATATTGGAATACCTTTCTTCACTGCAGGTTGTCAAGGCCTGGCACAGGTTGTCCAGGGCAGTGGTGGAATCACCATCCCTGGAGGGATTTAAAAGACATGTAGATGTGGCACGTGGGGATATGGTTTAGTGGTGGTCTCAGCAGTGCTGGATTAATGATTGTACTCTGCAGCCTTAAATGTTTTTTCCAAACTAAAAAATTGTAGGATTCCATAATTCTATTTGTCATTGTTAACATGCATTAACCTGGGTTAATTTACTCCTGCTGTACTCTGTGTTATCTTCGTGATCATTTTGACATCATCTAGTCTATTCTCCTTTTTCAGCCTGTTGGGTTTTAAGTTGCCAGGAGTTTTCAATTTTTCTGTGAATCGGTGTTCAGCTGTAGCTAAAGACATAAATATCTATGAACTTCTGAACATCAATGTACTAGGATTAACAAGATGTGACATTTAATGTCTCCTTCCCCCCTACAAAATTTTTGTCCCTGATATTTCTTCCTCTTATCTATTGATTCTTTTATTAGTGAACTATGGGAAATTGAATTTAAATGCTTTACCTGTGGTCCTGAAGCTCTGTGTCAGAGAAACACGTGTCTCCAGTGTTATAGCGAGAGGAGTTCCTGAAGGTGTCCTGGGAACACTGACAACTCTTGAGTGAGAACAACCCAAGATTGATCTCCTCCACCTTCTCAAAGGCCATCAAGCCTCAAGACACTTAGAATCCTCTGTGTCATTGCTTCTTGCCTTGAATGAGAATGGCAAGTTGTTTTACTGTTGTTTTAGGGGTTAAAAAAGATCACTTTGCTCTACAAAATATTCAAACCATGGGGTTTTTTCCCTCTTGACCCACACAGATGAAGATCACACACATGAAACTGTTTTCTCTGCTATTCTTTTGCCTATATTTCTTATGTGCAATATTTGACAGAGGGTTTCAGGTGTAAAAAAGAAATAAAATAAAACCACAGTTTCAAACTGCACATGACAAATTTGGGTTGAAAAAATCAAAGCTTTCTGAAATCTATAAGCAAACTGGTGCTACAATGGAAAGTTTTGAATAAGCTTAATAAAAGCTGATGCCTGCAGCCCTGCCTAGAATAAGCACATAGAGAAGCTGCATTGAAAAAAACAGCATGTTAATAACCATGAAATTCTGTTTAGCTTTTAAAAGAACAAGTCTCCCTCTCTTAGTGTGGAACCCACTGTTTAGGAAAAATTCCCATGACTTTCTCCTTGAGAAAGAGACATGTAGGAAGATATGGATGAAGGGAACAATAACGAAGGGACCATAGAATGAGGGTCTGAACGCAGATCTGTGGGGGAACACAAGAAAACTGTGAGGTTATTCAAGTTTTTAAATGTCAGTTTGCCAGTTGATGGAGAGATAAATTAAAAAGAGCATAATTTCATTTCTTTGGTTTATAAAAGAAGAATAAAATTCTTTAAATTACAGGGAATAGACAGGTAATAACAGGAAAGTTTCTTTCCAGTTGCATTAACAGGGCACTGGTTCCTCTATTCATGATTTTTTGGTGCTTTTCTCTAATGCTGTTAACTGTAGTTGCCTAATTGCTGTTCTGTTTCTTTTTTGACCACAAGGGACTATTATTTGAATACAGAAAACTGCTTCCATCCTTTTACTAAGCTTTTAAAATTTTTCTTGTTCTCTTTCACTATGTTGACTGTATATTTTTCCTTGTCACTATCAATTATTGCTTCACTCAGTATTCCTGAGGGGTTTTATAACCAGCCTTTTGAAGCAGCAAGGTTAAACATTAAAGCTGGCATAGCATATACAACCATGTCATGCTCACTGCTTTACAGGAAGGTACCAAGCAGTCAGGAAGTCAAATCATATGTATTCAATACAAATGAGTTTTGCTCTGTGTGAGTCCTGCCCATTTAGTGATAAAAATTTGAAAGGTTTCAATAAGATTTTTCATCAGAGATATGTATGAATATATATATAATACATTATCTATGTATCTCCCAAACTGGTGTCCTGCAGTTTAGACACTGTCTTGCAAACAAATTTGTCTTCATGTCTTTGAAACATCTCGTCCTGGGTTTGTTTATCAGAAAACAGAACTGTCAGCATCCAAGATCATGTAGTATTGAGTTCCTGAGAACTCCAAAACAAGGAATAGCGGTAGTAGCATTTTTGTCTCTTCTTATGACAATTCTGTCCCTCTTAAATAGAATTTCCTACCTGAGTTTTCAACTAAAAGGTCCACTAGGTTTTTCTGTGATTATTCTATCAAATCTCAACAGCAACAATTTCCCCTTCTTCTGCCCTATGTTGCGTTACTCTTTCATAGGATCATAGAATCAGATGGGTTGGAAAGGACCTCTGAGATCACCAAGTCCAACCCTTGATCCACTACCACTGCAGTTACTAGACTATGGCACCAAGTGCCACATCCAGTCTTTTCTTAAATACCTCCAGGAATGGAGAAACCACCACCTGCCTGAGCAGTCCATTTCAGTGTCTGATTACCCTCTCTGTAAAGAACTTCCTCCTGATATCCAACCTAAACCTCCCCTACCAGGGCTTGAGACCGTGCCCTCTTGTCTTACTATTGGTTGCCTGGGAGAAGAGACCAACCCCCACCTGGCTACAGCCTCCTGTCAGGGAGGTGTAGAGAGGGATGAGGTCTCCCCTGAGGTCTCTTCTCCAGCATAAACAACCCCAGCTCCCCCAGCCTCTCCTTGTAGGACTTGTGTTCAAGTCCCTTCGCCAGCCTCATTGCTCTTCTCTGGACTTGCTCCAGCACCTCAATGTCCTTCCTGAACTGAGGGGCCCAGAACTAGACACAGCACTCCAGGTGTGGCCTCACCAGTGCTGAGTACAGGGGCAGAATCTCTTCCCTGCTCCTGCTGGCCACACTGTTCCCTTGCACAGTTCTTTTTTCTTTGCCTTCTTTTTCATCCTTTTCACCTTGCTCAATATGCTTGTGGTATCATAAGTTTGAATTGGAACAACACTTTGCTTGTGTCATTTTGGTTGTCATTTTGGTGTCATTTGGCTGCTCAGGAAAACTGGACCCAGCTTTCTGCCTGAGGCCTCCCCCAGTTCTGAATGGAGAGATGAACTGTGGTATGTGGCTTACTCCTGCCACTTACTGATTTGTCTGCAATTTGAGGTGTTTCTGTCACAACTTGTCATTGTGTTTCACAGTAACTTCTGAGCAACAAAAATATCTTTGTCTATAAACCTGCAAGCCAACTCTTTCTGTACTATTCATTATTAGGAGAGCTGGTTGGCTTTGCCTGAGAACAGTATCTGTATCTCAATCATGAAGAGTTCAGCATTTTTTAAATTCTTACTTCTAGTTCCACAGCATTACCTGGATTACTGTCTCCAGTTCTTCAGGCACTGTCCTCTCAATGGCACCTGCAAAAATTGCAAAGCTCATAACAGTTCATTAATGGCAATACTGAATAGCAACAGACTCAATACTGGTCCTTCAGGATCAACATTAAATTCATCCTTCAGTTTCAACACTGAAACATTAAAAGTAATTTTCTGAGCAGATTTCTGTATACTGGGCACTAAATTGCTCTCTTCCATTTTTTTTTCCTCTATTTTTATGGATTACTGTAGAAAACTATCAAAGTTCTTGCTGTTGAAGCTGAGCTATAGAATATAGGACATTTTCAACATGTCCTCTTACTTTATAATCAATGAAATTAAGTTTGATTTGGTATTATTTATTCTTATTCAGTTTACAGTTGGTAATCTTTTAATGACTTTCAGATGAACATGGTTATTTGTTTCACTCTTCTTTCCAGGAACTGATTTCCTCTAAACATTGAACTCACCGTGTTGTGGAGTCGCTTATAGCGATTTTTAAATAGTGCCACAACTAATCACAGTTCTCTCATTAATTCTGTTTCCCTTTATAATCACTTTTTATCTAAGTACTTCATCTCTACCATAATTTTTTCTTTTCCAGCATGGAGAGCAAAATATACAGAAGGAGGACAAAGAATGAATGTCATCACTATAACTGAATGCTATGCTAGATGTGTCTACAGAGAGCTTCTCCCAGACTACTGGAGGAGGAGAGAGCATTTATTTGTGAATTGATTCCTTTTGAGACACAAAGAAACCATGGGTCTTGCAGTAGCCTACATGAGATCATCCAGACTTGGGAGCATTTGGCTCCTGCACAGGCTTTCCCAGGAGGGCAGCACTGAAAGAAGCTGAGATGACTCTCCCAGCTCTCAGTCTGGGTTTCTCTTCTCTAAAACAGTCCTCAGAGATGAGGAAAGCTGAGCAGCACTACAGCCTAAGCAGGCACTGGTTTGATCTTCTCCCTAGAGAAAGGCTTTGGGGGAGTCAATTAGAGAACTAAGATGATCAAGTGATCTAGTATATAGGTGGGACCCTCCCTGCATAATACATGAGTGATTTAAACTTCAAATTGAAATGGAAGTGGTGTATTTTCAACTATTCATCCCACAGAAATTCTCACAATAATAATATTGTAGTTATTTCTAGTTTTCCAGTTGCTAACCTGCTCTCCCTTAGTATTGCTGTTAGCTATGTCCAAGTTTCCATTTTCTTTCCTCAGGCTCTTGTCACTTGATTACAGCAGTTCACCAGATGTTCCAGCTTTATTCTATCGTTTGTGTTCCCTTTTCTGCATGGATCCACACTGATTAGTCTTGTGTAAACATCTAAGTCCAAAGTCATTGCACATAGGCACCAAGCTATATTCCCACTGAAGTCAGCATCAGGCTATACTGACTTTTCAGAATCTCATTGTTTTGGTTTGTGATTAAAGTAATCATGCTATTTGCTGGAGAAGCAGTTGTGCAATTCAAATTCATACCATGAGTTTTTCCAGTCTACCATGAACATGCTCTTCCATAGACTGTGAGAAATTTTCACTGAATAAATATCTGCAAGAGTGTCAAGTTGAGCCAGCAACACAGCCCCACACTGCTGCTCACTCACTGCTCCACCAGTGGGATCAGGGAGACAATTGGAAGTCGAAAAGTGAGAAAAATCATGGGTTGAGATAAAGACAGTTTAATAGAGGAAGCAAAGGCAACACACACAAGCAAAACAAGTAACACTTTCACTACTTGCCATGGGCAGGCAGTGTTCAGCCATTCCCAGGAAAGCAGGGCTCCATCATATGTAATGGTCACTTGAGGAGAAAAACACCATCACTCAGAATGTCCCTCCTGTTTCTGCTTCTCCCCCTCATTTTATATATTGAGCATGATGTCACACGGTTTGGAGTATCCCTTTTGTCAGTTTGTGTCCTCTGTCCCAGCTGTGTCTCCTCCCAGCTTTCCATGCAGCCCCAGTCCCCTTGCCAACATGGCAGTACAAAAAGCTCTGCTCAGCAATAACAAAACCACCTCTATACTATCAGTCCTGTGTTTAGCACAAGTCCAAATGTAGCCCAATACCAGCTGCTGTGAAGAAAATTAACTCTACCCCAACCAAAACCGGCCCAAAGAGAAACCACTCACTGGTGATAGGAAAAAAAAATCCCAAATGTATAAAATTGTCCCTGGAAACTGCAGCAAAGCTCAGTTTATTTCTCAGTTCTTCTTAAAGGCATTCTATCAAGCTCAAAATATCCTTTCCAGTGGTCTCTGGTCATATAAATGGAGATCCAGGACACACACACATAGTTTTTCAGAAGGAAAATGTTTGGTCCTGGACTATGAATCAAAGGCTCCTGTGATAGGACTCCTGTGCCTAACTTTGAATGCCTACATCTACAGAAGTCTCCTAGGACCCCTTAATAGACAGTGCTAATAGTAATTGTCACAGTCACTGGAGTTAAGAGGTCGATAACCTCAATCCAACACAGGTACCAGAAACTGGCAAAGTGAGTGACTGTATTGACTAATTCTCCACTGTTATAAGGGGACACTTGAAAAATTAGTTCAGCTATAAACACTTACATGTTAAAGTTAGATGATAAAATATTAATTTCATCACCATTTCTAACTCTTATTCATATAGTTCAGGTACTTCTATGCATTTTCTCTGGTCTTGTTATCCAACCATCATCCTTCAATCCTATTATACCCTGTTTCCCACACTTTATCTCAATATTCTTTAAATAGCACATCTTCCTTCTGCCTCTTTCTTCCTCACATGACATCCTTGTTTTCCTCCCAAAGAATCCACTCTCAATCTCCATGCTGTTATCTGGACCATTATTTGAAACTTTTCTTTTTGTGGATCACCACTGTTCAGATTTGTTCATTCCATTTGCAATTTCTTGTTCCAGATAGTCCTAATATCATACTGCTGGACTCTTAACTGTAATATTCCCATCCCGGACATGTTTCCCTTTCCTTTCCTCCAATCAATTTCCCTTTCTTCAGTCCTGGTCCACCTATTCTTTACCACAAATTCTCAATTTTTCATTTGTCCGCAACCATTTCTCCCTATTGTGATATTTCTTATCATTCTTTCATTCCCACCTCACAGGTTTCCAATCCCTATTTTACATACCCATTTCAGGTACACATCATGGTTTTACTTCTTCTCCTTCCATCTGTCTTCCCCATTTTCTGCCCTGTTTTCTGCCCTTAGCATTCAAGTAACCTTCTTCCAACCCTCTCTGTCATTCCTATGGACATCCCCAATCACACATAAAACTTTACTTTTCTCTTCATGAAAATAAAGCACTTTATCCTTCTGGGGACTCTGTGGACCAACTCATTTTGGGAATAGGCAGGTAGCAGGGACAGTGCCTGGCTCTCAGTCTGGGTAACTGCCTGTAGCACTCACAGGAGACCCCAGAAACATAACCACAGTGTTCCACCATTCCCAGGACTGGAGATCTCAGGCAACATCCTCAGGACATTTAATGACTAAATAAATATCCACCACAAATATGCAAATAATTATTCTTTTCTTTCAGGCTGTAAATCTAAGCACTTCTTTACAGTTTTGGAACGTGAAGAGAAGCAGCATCCATCTTAAACAAGGGCTACTCTCTTCCCTCCGACAATTTTTAACCCTCACTCCAGACTTCAGGAAAGTTAGAGACAGCTTTAACATAGTGCTTTGAAGGCTTTTCTTTACCTCAAGAGCATTGTTTAACAGCAAGCACTCCTACCAGCCTCACCTATAAGATGGCTTGCTGCCCAGAAAAACTGCTGGGGAGCCGAGCCCATGGAGACAAAGGCACACACCAAACCCTCACAGAGCTCCAGAGCTGCTGGAAGAGGAGAATCTGATCTATTGACTTGTTCCCAAAATAGCACCCGGTGGGAGGTGACTGACTGGCTAATACCTGTGGTGTTTCCATTACAGAATGAGATGAAATCTGTTGCCAGGAATCCTGGGGTGGTTTCCTTGGCAACCAGAAGAAATGCACAACTGCGATGCACATGACTTTTCAGGTGCTTTTTTAACTCCCCTGAAACAATGAGCTGCCCTACCAGAACTGTACCTCAGACAAATAAAACCTAGGTTTACAGCCAAACACTGAACAGGGTTTATGTTCAAGGACAAATTCCAGCTCAGCCTGCAATCTGCCCTTAAGAGAGTAAGAAGGTTGGAAGCATTTCTACTATTCAAGATGGCAGAAAGTTTGCTACTTCATCATTTTATAACCTTCAGATGAGAAATTTCAGGAGATCGAATATATTTTAATGAGATATATAGATAAATATGAATTTGTCCATTTGAATGTCCCTGTTAAATCCAAACCCCTCAAATTTCAAAGTTGATTGCAGATAATACACTGCTCATAAGAAACACTATGGGAATTTACTGAAATCAGAACATGTTTTGAAATCATTTTAACAAGACAGTACAAATTTTAAGCCAAGAGTAATAGGCATAACAGTATTTAGTTACTCATTGTTTGTAAGTAGAGATGGTGACAAATTTTCTATAGACAGTAAATTCACTGAGAAATTCACATTTTCATGAATTCAAGTTCTATTGAGAAGCATTTTAAAGCCCAATTACAAGCAATATGATTCAACAAAGAATTTCATTACAAAATATTGAAGTATATTAAATAGTAATTTTAAACGAAATGTTCTTTTATGTTTCATAGTTTTGGCATTAAATTTGAAAAATTGCCTACTTTTTAGGGAAAAATCAATTAAAATAAAAAAGGGATAACTCCAAATCAAGAAGTATCATGTACAATGGATTGACAAGCAGTCCTAAGACTGAAAATATCTTGGGGATTTTTTTGGCTTTTGTTGTAAGGTTTTTTAGATGAAGGACAAAAATATTATAATTCCAGTTGAACACAGAGTTTTATTTTTTAGTTTAATTAGTAACCAGAAACACCCATTTCCCTGCCTTGTGTTTGGGAGGAAAAAGCACATGTAAAGAAATTAAAGAGAAATTGAGGGGGAGGCAGTAGATCAAATAAGTGAAGTAGAGGGAGTAAAGAAAGGGACTCATCAAAGGTGACAAGCCAGATGACAAATGTAAATGTTTTTGAACTTTACCTGCTGACATCAGGAGGCTGAATCCACTCATTTCCTTATTAGTGTTGATGGATGACAATCATTGGAGAAGCACCGAGGACCAGAGCTAATTCTTTTGCAGTTAGGAATCTGAGGTCTAGAATCCCAGATAAAATTTTGGTTGGCAGATCATAAGAAATTTCAGAATACTTCCCTAAATTTTACTTGCGGCTGAAAGAGTGAGCTGCTGGGAGAGGAAGATAATAAAGCGTTACTGTGGCAAAAAATAACTATAGAATACAAAGAGTGTTGCATAAGGAAATAAATCATCCCAGTCTGTCATCAGTGGGAGTCAGGCAAAAAATATCTGAAACAGAGTGAGACTGGAAACAAACCAGTTAAGATAGAACAATGTGCACTATTAAAATAATCAGAGAAAGCGGGGTTGACCTGGGCATTTTAAATGAGGACACTGCATGTGTCTGAATGAATCATTAGTAGAGATTTAGGTGCTTTCCTAAAACAGATTACATTCACAATAAATAGACTTGAGTAGAGAATTTTAAAACCATATTAGTGGTAAAGGTTGATGCCTGGGGCCACATTAGCTCAGCATCAAGCTCTGATCTGTCATAGATCAATGAAATGTAGCAAGCCTGAATTGCTGATTCAATTTAGTATTCATTTACTTTCAGAGCAGAACATAAATAGTAAGGAAGAAAATGTGAAACATGATCTCTGAGACCAAGATCAGGTTTTATGAGGAACTTAGCATGCATGCACACATTCATCTTGTGAATATTTAGGGAGCCAAGGAATCAAAAGAGCCCAATCAGTTCTGAAGCTGAATCTGCCCCTAAGGCCTTTTACCACTTAAGTTCAAAGAAACTTTGTCTTCCTTCCCTATAGATGCTGAACACAACCGTGCTGAGTGTATAAGCAAGAGCAAACCTCAGTAGAGTGGCAGTGAAACCCCTCAGCAAGGATTTAGTGATTGTAGTATCTGATTTAGAATCATAAAATCACAGACTATCTCAAGTTGGAAGGGACTCCTAGGGATCACTGAGTCCAGCTCCCTGCTCCTTGTAGAAATACTTAAAATTAAATAGTGTGAATAACTGTGTCATCGAGACCCTTCTTGAAGTCTGACAGGTTTGATTTGTAACCACTTCCCTGGGAATCCAGTTCCAGTGACTGATCACCATCTCTGTACAGAAGCTTTTCCTCATGCCCTGTCTGAACTTCCCCTCGTGCATCTTGATTTCAGTTCATCATGTCCTGTTGCTGGTTACCAGAGGAAGGAAATCCACTGCCCCTTGGAGAAAGGTGCAGACTATGGTGTGGTCACCCCTCAGCCTTCTCTTTTCCAAGATGAATAAAAGAAGTGACCCTAGCTGCTCCTCATAAGTCTTGCCCTCCAGGACTTTCACCAGCCTGACTGCCCTTCTTTGGACTCTAACAGCTTTATATCCTTCTTATCTCTAGGCACCCAAAACTGCACATTACTCAAGATGAGGCCAAACCAGTGCAGAGTAGAGTGGGAAAACCAACTCCTTCAACCAGTCAGTGATACTGTGCTGGAGCACCCCAAGGTAGGGTTGGCCCTTTTGGTTAGTCATGTGACTCATATTCAACTTGCCATCCACCCAGATCCTCGGTTCTCTTCCACAGGGCTGCTTTCCAGGCTTCCCTGCCCCAATTTTTACATATAACCAGGATTACCCTGTTCCAGGTGGACAGTCCAACACTTGCTCTTGTTAACATTCATACAGTTTTTGATTGCCCAGCTCTCCAGCCTATCCAGATCTCACAACTGAATGGGAAAAGGTCCTGTCTGCCTAAGTGGACAATTATGCAACAGAAGAAGGCAAGGAAATAAATTTTTTTCTTATTTCAAATGGTTTCAAAATATTTCCAAAGAACTTAAGACAATCTGACATGTCTTCAATAAATTAATGAAACATTGATTAATATTTCATTTGTATTCAGCTACAGTTATTTAATACATTAGATCAGATCCTGAATTCAAAGACAGTGCACATACATTCATCACCCAGTTCATCACAGAATCATGGAATATCAGTTGTTAAGGGATTCTTCCTCTAATGCACGTACTACAACACAACAGCTTTTTGCTGTGGGAACATGAAGCTGCCAAGTGTGATCAGATGCTGGCACTTGGACAAAACAACAGCTTAGAGAAGTATTAAAATGTCTCTAAATGTTTTGAAATCTTTTCCAAAAACATGTTTTAAATTATAGCTCAGTCTCATAAAAGTCATCCTGGATTACTTTGAACTGAGCCAGCCCATGCAGCAACCTTATTCAGTCTCTGAAGGCAGAATTATACTGGACCCTTCCCACTGTTTTACTGAGTCTTGACATTCTTAGCGGACAAAATATCACCTGTTTATCCCATCTCTTTTACCATGTATGACCCTGCAATGATTGAATGGTCCTATTTCAAATACTCCTATGCATTTTTAAAGATTTTCTTCTCCAAAAAATCTTGTGCTATCTATTCATACAAATAACACTGACAACAAAATGTCACCAATCATTGACGTATCCTGTGAAGTTTAGCTTTGCTTTCAAACTCTTTATACTCCACTTCTTATTTTGGTGCGGCAATAAACAGCTTTAGATTAGAGTTGCATAGCTGATGGAGTATATTTATACTTAGCAACTGTCTGTAGAAATAAAGATTAGCATCAAGGTTTTACTGGCTCTACTGTCAGGGATGCTGATCTTTTGAAGCTAGAGTATAGCCAGCAAACTCATATTTACTTACAGATTTAGCACTGCCATTTTAGATAAGAATATACTAACAGTTGGGATAAGAATAAAAGACTAGTTTTCTTTCACGACCAATTTTGCAGTAATCCCATCTGTGTCAAAAGAGTTTGAAAGGAGAGTCGTACAGGAAAAAGATACTGTGATACATTCAGAAACAAATACTTATTCTGCTATATTTTCTTCAGGTTTAATATTCATAAATGGAAACTTTAACATGCAAGAAGCTTTATCTGTGTCTATAGATGCATGCATTTTTGCTTTGATTTTTTAGGTGCACACGTGTTAATAGATATGTATATGTATGTGTGTATTCCCACAGAATTATATATATTTTTACTAGAATGTATTTTAATATTAAATAAATAATAAAATTTATTGTCTTCATCTTTACATTTTGGAATTATATCTCCTTGTAACTCCAGCCTGTAAAAGCTTTAGGATTCGTCAGCATTCTCTCATTTTTGCACATTGCTTGTTTAGGATCTGACCTAAATCACTGAATCTCAAGAGAGCACAGTTGGACAAAGGTTGTCCCTGTTTGCTGTGTTTGGACAGGAACACACTGCTATGTTTACAGTGAGAAGAGTAGGACAATCTTGATGTTGAAAAATATTCTTGGCAATGATGCAGTATTAAAGCTGCATAGTAATTGCTATGATTATGGTAAGCAACTTTTGATTACAGTGTTTACTATGCACAGTAGCAAAATAATAAGATATGCATAAGTGGCAATACATTTTTTCTAGAATGACAATCACAACAACCACTATAAAAAAATTACACTCTAGAAACAGCACAGTTCTAAGGGTACATGAAGAGATTTTCTCTTTTATTTGCTGTTAATTCCTTCCTTGGTTGGTGGTGCAGTGGCTTGCAAAGGTAGCTTTTTCCTCTGAGCTTGACAAAAAGGAAATTTTTTTTTTATTTTTCAGAAGCAGCAATTAACAGCACAGATCTTAAATGTGGTGGAGGGGTTTTCATGTAAAAATGCATGTCTGCTATATGCAACGTGCACCTTTTGGAAGTGACAACTCTGATGTAAAAATAACATCATGCAGGTAAAACCCGTATGCAATTGGGATGTGGACACTTGTGATTCTAAACCAGAAGTGTCAGGCGAATTTAAGGGACCCATATAAAATTATATTGCAGAAGTATTCAGCCTTTTCACTTATACAGACCTTACTCTAAAGTTGTGGTCTGGATGGCTGAAACTAAGATCTAGACAGTGAGAAACTATGCAAGTGAATGAGAAGCCCAAGAAACTGCAATCACAATCTGTTGGGTTTTCTGTTGTTTTGTTTTTTGGTTTGGTTTTTTTTTGTTTTTTGGTGTTGGGTTGTTTGGGTTTTTTTGAGAGCTGTAGGTGATCAAAGTTAAAATCATTGATCAATTCTGTCAAAAGATTTGTGTGTTAGTATTTTGGAAGTACTGATTTAATGACACTGAAACTATGAGTTTCTCACTTTTCTGAATTTTCTATACCAAAAATATAGAGAAAAAAGAAACAGGAGTCTAAATAATTCTTTATCACATGTACTAAATTGCATTTTAATTCAAAAGTTTATT
The DNA here is from genome assembly GCA_013397135.1 of Pachyramphus minor. Taxonomy (NCBI): domain Eukaryota; kingdom Metazoa; phylum Chordata; class Aves; order Passeriformes; family Tyrannidae; genus Pachyramphus; species Pachyramphus minor. The sequence continues at coordinate 147,600 of VYXB01004631.1, forward strand.
TTTAAGATTCATTTGTTCACCTTTTTTTAGAAATCTATAAATGTAACTCCAACACTCATCAAAATAATACTTGTTTTTGATGAAACTGAATCACTGTGTGTCATTTTCAGTTTCACCAGTGAGCATTAAAATCAAAAGTATTGGTAGTTTCTTTCAAAACCTCTCATAATTTCATCCATATCAAATTCCAAATTAGCTGTCTTGCAGTTCACAGAATGTAAAGAATAAATTTAATCTACTCAAGATGCTACTCCTCTCTCTTGACAATAAAGAGTACGTCCCCCATTAGTAAATTTTTTTACTTAGTGTTAGGAATATCTGATGTGATAATCTACAATCGAAACTTCCTCTATTAAAAAAATTATTGGTAAAACTCTTTCATGGGTTTCATTCCAAAGGAACACTGGGTTAATTTAGAAACAGCTGGTAACGAAGGAGAGAAGGATTTTGATCCTGGTAAGATCAAAATTGAAAACAAACAGTATTTATGTGAATATGTGATCGAGGCAGAGAACTGAAAAGATTTGTGTTTAATTCCTGCAGGTACCACAGATGAACTCAATTATGGGTGAATGTTTGTACTTTATAGCAGGTTCATTCAATGCCAGGCTCTCAGCATTCACCTATGGTTGGCAAGATGAGACCCTTCAGAAAGCATGGAAGGTTTCTGATAGCGTGGTTGTCTTGAGAATCATTTAGTATGGAAAAAACTTTCAGGTCATCCAGTCCAGCTGTACACATAACATTGACTGCCAAACCCAGCACTAAACCACGTTCTGAAGTGTCACATCTGCACATCTTTTAAATACCTCCAGGGATGGTGATTCCACCACTTCGCTGTGCAACCTGTTCCGGTGCCTGATAACCCTTGTGGTGAAGAAACTTTTCCTGATATCCAAACTTAACCTCCCCTGCTGCAATTTGAAGCCATTTCCCCTTGTCCTATCACTTGTTACTCTAGGGAAGAGACGTGCCCCCACTTCATGACCTCCTTTCAGGAAGATGTATCCCAGGATGACTGCTGTGAGACTTTGCTACAATTTGAAATACTTTTCCGGAAAAAAATTTGAAACATCTGAAGAAGTTTTATTGCTTCTCTGAGGTGGTGTTTTGTCCCACTGCCAGCATCTGATCACACCTGGAAGCTTCACGTTCCCTTGGAAACACCTGCAATGTTGTGGTATGTGCATTACAAGAAGGATCCCTAAGAACTGTGTGAACACAGTTATGTCACACTGGTTTAAATTTAGCATCTGATGTAATATAAATATAAAAAAAACTGTAGCTGAATATAAATGGAATATTATTCAGTCTTTCATAGCTTTATTAAAGACATGACAGATTACATTTGTAATGTAACAGAACAGTTTAGATGTCTGAACAAGGTCATGAACTGCATGCAGTTATTTACTGCTTTCTTTTGACTATAAGGGGAGATTAAATGTTCAATTATTCAGTTAACAGCACAGCTGTGCCTAGTGACATGGAAGGTACTCTGGAGGATCCAAGAAGTCTGTGTAAGACTGATATTTGACACAGAATCTTTGGGAGAGCTTTTATTTTCTGGACTGGCAGCTGGAGACAACATGGATTTGTAAAGGCATATCAAATGGCACTGTATGCCTGCATTTAGACATCTGAGTGAAGCCCTTGATGATTAGCTCAGATATTGATGGAAGAGAGAACCTATGGACCCTTGGTTTTCATCTGCACAAGAGGGAAAATTTATGGCTCCCTTACAGGAGTGTAGTGAAGGCAGCTTCTAAAGCATATTTCTCTTCTCATGCTTCCTTTATATCTCTCAAATTTGGCAGAATTTTACCCACAGAAATTTTTCCTATTTATGAGTTGGAACTCAGTAACCCAGTCACAGAGTTGGCCAGCCAAGGGAAAAGAAAGATTTGTCTGCATAGACCATGTAATTTCCAAATTTGCCTTAAGTTGCCATGTAAGGAAGGGCAATACTATTTAAAGTTCAACATCAGCACTGTCCTTCAGAGCTCTTGGGTTTATGAGTCAGATAAACTGCTTGAAAAGCATTCTGATTCTTTTCAGTATGAACTAGAGAACGGATTCAAAATGAAACCTTCTAAAATCACCTCTCTTCCCGATTTTTCAAATTAAAAACTTGATATGAAGAACAATCATGGCTTTTCTGAAAGAAACCTCTTTAGAAAGAGAGGTTGTTCCCCCTTTGCTTAACGGTTAGAGCAAATTACATTGGAATAAAGTATTCAGCATTTTTTCATCATGTGGTTCAGAACTTGAGAACCTTAAATCATCCCTCTAAAGCACCCCTTGATGCTGTTTTAACTAAAGCAGTTTACTCATCTTATGATTTTTAAATAAAACAACACTTGCCATGTCCTAATCTACTCTGAGACTCAAATAGCAGCAAACTGATCGCACAGAAGAAAAAGAAGATTTTTTTCAATAGACAAAGAAAAACAGACATGGTATTTTCTAGTGCCTTTGCATGCTGGATCTCACATCCACACAGGGATAAACATGCGGTGAAGTAGGTGGAAAAATACATGTCTGATGAATCCTGCTTTTCTTTGCATATACATAACTGTCACATGAGAAGGAGGATTCTTCATCTCCTGATTAGGACCCAAATTTAGCTGTCAATATACAAATGTCTGCATGTGGTCTGGGTGTGTAAGTTCCAGCTATTGCTAGAGCTGTTCAAGAACTTGTAGTTGCCAGAAGTTCAGTGTTTGGTTTTAGTGTTCTTTGAGGTCTTCTACAGTACCCAGGGATCATGAGATCATGAGATAATTCAGGTGTGAAGAGACCTCAGGAGGTCTCTGTTCCAACCTTTTGTTCATCCATGAGGTCATAGGGTCATCCAGAGGTCCGATCAGGTTCCTCTGGGTTATTTGTCTCACCAAGTGTTGAAAAACTCCTCAAATGGAGACTACAACACCTGTCAGTAACTTGTCCCACTGTCATCCCAGTTAGTGAAAAAAATTTTCTTGGCATCCAATCTGAACCCTGTTCCCATTCAGTTGGCACATGCAACACAGAAACTTCCAGTAACAGATCAGCCAAAGGGCTCTACAGGTTCCATGGATCATTCTGTGTAGAGCCCTTCCATCTATAACAGAAGCTCAGACACCTACCCCACATCTGAAAATTTAGAGGTGGGATTCTATCACCCAAAATTAATTGCCCTGAATAGCTGCTCTCCAGAACATGGAAGTCTTCTGGTATTCTTTAAGTCTGATGTTGCATTTGCCTGTTTCTTGTAGATGCCCAAATAATCTGGGATATGTCAAAGAACACTAAAAGTCTAGATATAGGCAACTGAATCAGATGCTGTAGGGATGATGTAGGATACCCAAAGAGATTCATTTGGTATCTTTCATCAGACAGGTTGAAGGAAGTTCCTCAACATTCTATTCTTGACATCCTTATCACGCATTAGCTTCACAGGTTTCCCATATGCAGATATCAGACTGTGAAGTGATTCTTCCAAGAATTCCTAAGAGTTTTCAGAGGAAAAATGGCCATAACTTTACCTATCAGTTATCTGAGATTTTCAGGCATTGCCAAAAACAGGAGGTTTAAAGCCAAAATTATTTACTTTCAGTCAGGTAGGAAAAGAACATTTGCATGCAGCTGAGAATGACCATTCAAAACACTGAAATAATTACAAAGTTTTCAATTAGAGTATGTCAGATGATTCTAAATGATTAGAGGATAATTTTGCTATTACACAGCTGGATAATGTATGAAAATGTTAGAAAAGGGTATTCAGGGAAGTGAGTTGAACTACTCATTTTTTTTTTAGTTTTTAATAAAAATAAATCTTTTGTTTGCAAGTCACAAATATCTTTCATGTTAATTTCTGGAGATAAAACACTATAAATGCCAATTTATTTTCCACTGTGAGGTTAGTCTTTGGAGTAATAGAAAATAATTTGCCTCATCTTCAGTGAATAAATCATTGTGGGAGGCTCTGCATGATAGCTTGATCCTGCATAGCTATTTCTTCTGATTGTTAGCAGGATCATACATTTAAATTCCTGAAACATTATTAACTCATAAGCATTTGCTTTTAGACCTTTCTGATAACTCCTCTTTTTCATTAATTCCTTTTCACACAGGTAATAGGGAATTACTTTGTTTAATGATTCTCTAAAGACCCAAGAAGGCTAAATATCCTAATAAGGCAATTTTATTTCACAAATAATATTGCATCCAGCAATATAATTAAATTTTAATGTTTTCTGCAGTAGGCCGTGTCCCTAGCAATGGGGTATGCAACATCCTGATCCAGAAGCAATTTTGGCAAAATGAGCTTGTCCTTTCCCAGAGCTAAGTATCAGTCAGTAGAAAATCATCAAATAGGCTGTTTACTCTGAAAGAATATTTAATATCCCAAGAAAAAGAAAAAAGAAACCTGACTTCCTTTGGAGTAATGTTCCCCATGAGCTCTAATTCCATGGGCAAGCTAGTGAATCCCTTGAACACATCCTTAAAGGTGAAAAGCTCATGGCCTGACCATTGTAAGATGAGGCACTTCGACCCAACCCTTCTGTGACTGAGCCTTCAGGCTGTCCACGGCCACCCAGTCTTGCAGTGGGCTCTGTGTGCTCTGGCCAAAAAAAAGTGGGGATAGTGGCAGAGAAGTCAGTCTTGCAAAAGAACATGTGACTGGCCAAAGCAGCTCAGCAGAGCACGGTCCAACACAAGAGGTGAAGACACACGCTGAAGGTCTCTCCAGCACTCCCTTCCAGCTTCTGCACAGGTGTGATTTATCCTTGGGAGTGATCTCCTCTGGATGCTCTGCTTGCTCCAGATTTTATGTCCTTGAAGCTTTTACAGATATCCTCTGAGGAATTTCTCCCATCCCAGTCCACACACTAAGAACTCCTCTGTTTCTGTATTCAGGATTTTGCAATAGTTAGTATCCTCCTTTGATTGTAGTGCACCCTCAGGAAAGGAAAGTATTCTCAAATTGTCTTCTCTCTAATCAAAAGCTTCCTTGTCTTCTGTGAAAGAGTTCAAGTTTTGTCATTGTTTTGTCTTTCCTTCTTGGTGCTTTTAAACAATTTTCCTTGACTGAAGTTGAAAATTCTTCGAAACAAAAACAAGAAAACCCTTGCTTTTCGCTTTGCAAAAGTCTGTGAGTTTACTTTGCTATATTCTACCCTGTAATTAAGACAGATCCCCCTGGACTTCTGTATGCACGTCAGAGACCAGGTAAATGAATGCATTTTAAATCTGTGACACCAGATACACAGCCATGGAAATGGAGGAGTAAATGAACTTGAAATTTTGCTATATATTCCCTGCTCTACCTAGAGAATTGATCCATGGTTAGGCAGAATCACTTGAAGTTTAGAATACCTGGGTTTATAACTGTGGCCTGCAAACTTATAAGCAAACTGAAAGGGATGAGGATATGCTGCTGTAGCACTCCAACTACAGCATAACACTTCTTCCAGTGGAAGGAAATATTACCCAATTCACAGCTAAGCCAAACAACTTGAACTGGCAAATAATAAGTACTTTATAGGAACCTCAGGGTATGTCATGGATGTAGTGTCATAAACAGTCCAAGGACATTCTGCTTGCATAGAGTGTATTTCTATTCCCTGCAGTTTTTATAGTGAAGTTTCCAAGCTGTGCATAAGCAGTAATATAATAGGATCCCTATTTATTTCACCTTCAGGAATGCTATGCGTATTTACTTGCCCATATTCCTTCTATTTCCTCCAACAGCTTTGCTAGAAAACAAGTATTCACTATTAATTTGCTTCTTACATCTGTTTATTTTAGGAAGCAGGTTTGATATTTTTTCTTTTACTGATTGATAATTTTCCTGTATTTTGCTCTGACGTTTTTCTTCCCTCCCTTGTGACAGAGTATAATAGATGTTGACTCTCAACTTAGGGGTCAAGGATGTCTTCTGTGTGTCCATTGTTAGTAGAATGTCTGGGAAGAGGGACAGTCCTACGGACAGTGATTCAGACAACTGGATCCAGTATTTGGTTCTGCTAAATACCTCTTATTGGTGTTCAGAGACAAATCTGGAAGTGTGCAGCTAGAGCCAAGCGCTCAAAAATCCTCAGGAAGTCTGTGAGTTCACATTATGCTGTCTGAGACCAGACTCTGAGTGCTGTATTATCCTGATAATGTTGCTGCCTATTTTGATCCCTAAAGAGGAATTAAGTTCTGGGTCATTCTCATGTGTTTTCAAGATTACTTAGAGGACCATGCTTTGTTCTTTCATGGGCTCTAGAATCCTGTCAGCCAAAGAGGGTCTCTCTCAACTCCTCGAATTATTTACCTTGTAAAGTTTTCTGTTTCTCACTACCTCAGTGAGCAGCTTCTAAGTCTGTAAACAAAACTGTGTATAAAATAATCAAATCATGGAATGTTGGAGGGCATTAAAATCTTGTGGGTTTTTTGGGTGTTTGTTTGTTTGTTTTTCTCTGCATTTCTCTGAAGACATTATGGAGGTAAAAACCCAGACTTCAGTCTTATCTAAGAGTCTTGTCATCCACCAGGTCAAGATGAGATACAGATTTGTTATCTGAGCCTCATTCCACATCCCAATTATTTCTCAGTTAGAAGGATATTCAGCATGGTCAGCGACAGGGATAAGGATGAGGAAAGAATCTGGGTAGAAGTTGAATTGGGTAGAGCTGAAGAGCTATTTAAATCTTCAAAATCATCTTTCAAGTGTAAATAACAATTTCTCCTATATGGAATGAAACCACATTGCAGCCTCTGGGTAGCCCCTTGTATATGCAATAGACAATATAAGGTCAACCAACCAGCAGTACATTCAAATTGAGCTTTTATTTGTGATTTCATCTGAGCAAAAAACACCTTGAAAAATTTCAGAGTAACCAACCAGTCAAATCTTTCTTTCAAACAGCTTGAAAGCACAGCTTCTGACACACCATTCTTTTCACTCTTCTGCCCATTATTCTCTAAAACAAGCTTTTCACAAAGCAGAAAGATGTGACACACAAAAAAAAAAAGCGGGGGGGACATAGAGTGTATTGGATCAGTTTGAATACAAGTATGACAGCAATATTGTGTTATATTTTGATTTTTGAGTCGTTAATACACACTCCTGAATAAACTGACAGTCTTCTTACATTTTGGAAAAAAAAAAAACAAACTTGTCATGGCTCAGAAAGTTCACATAAAAAAAGCAAATAAAAAGGGAGTAAAGGTGACTGTGCAACTGGTATATAAAAATTTGATGTATTTTTATGAAAAAGGGATGAATTTGAACCTGAGAGATCTGCGAGGGCTATTTTTTGATGTTCTTTTATACCTTTTACAAAAAGGGTCTGTGTTTGCATACTGATTTTTACAGAGCCCATGTGAATTTGATGAGTATAGCCTCTTTTCTCACTTGCTAAGCAAATGTATGAAACCATTGGGATGTTTCAAAGAACAGAGAGAATAATGCCTCTTTTGCAATCTCTTCTGAGTTCTTGGGAAGAGTTTCTGGAGACTTCTTCACAGTAGAGGTTTCTGGATTCTGGAATCCACTTTTTTTCCATCAGCTTTAAGCCATATGTCTAAGCTGCAGAGGAGGGGAAGAATTTCAGACTCTCTACTATATTAAGCAGTTTTACAGTCAGTTCTCAGGGCTATCTGCTATACTGCATGGATTACTCTGAAGTGGCTAACACTTTTCAGGCACTGGGACATTTCCTAAATTCCATGTAAATCCATCTGCCTTGGGTTTCTTCTTAGCTGGATCTGCACTTCTAGGGTACATAGTGAGTAGGAATCACAGGGTTGTTGTTGGAAAATAGGTCAGAAAAACTTGAGCCAAGGTGCCTACCACAGGAGTTTCATTTTCCTTTTTAGGAACCAGGCATGGGAAAATAAATGTCTAGGTATTTCAGTCATTTATTAAAGCAAACATGAGTCCTTTGTGGTGAAAGTTGATGGAAAATTGTAGTCCGAAGTACACAACATCCTTCAAAGACATAGATTTTATTTTTTTTTCCATCAGTAATAATTCATCCAGATGAAGATCTCTTTTAAGTCCTCTCCAGCCACTTCATGGCATCTCAGCTACAAAAACAACCAGCATATCGAAACTAGTACTATTTTGAAAATTGACAGTTAGGAAAACTGATGAAAGATAGTGCAGAAGCAGCAATGAATCAGATTAATATGGACAGCATGGGGAACAGTCCACCTACGCAGGGAGCAGTGCCTGATATCAGACGGCTCTTTCATCTCTAATAACAAGACCCAGTGGCTGAGAGCCAATCCTTCAAACTGGAAATGAGATGCAATTTCTTAGCAGGAGCATACTCAACCATTTGGACCATTTACTAATAGACATAGAATACATGCCCTCATTCAGAGTCTTTAGACCAGGGATGATTCTCTTTCAAAATGAAAAGCAAGTGAATTCGCAATGAACTGAAAGTTATCAAGGTGATTAAAACACTTCCTGGGTAAAACCTAGCCCTGAGTTATGGAGATGGTTAAATTGATAATGGCCTTTAAAAATGAATGTCTCTACAAGTGAGGAATATCTAGAAGATATTTGTGCTATGGGAAGCCAGACTTTAGCTGAAGATTTCTCGTGAATTTTAGGAGCCTGAGTATTGTAGAAAGACCTACTCTGTGCTGGAGTTATATGATTTTTCATAAAAAGAGAACCATTAAGCCTTTGAATTTTAATATTCTGAATGGACCGTATATCTTCTCAAGAAACAGTATTTTTAAAATATATCTTTATGTTAGATACAACTTTCAGGTTTTTTCTGTGCAAAAAAAATTCTTCCTCTATTCTTAAGTTTTGTTTATTAACAAAACTTCCTGAGGCTTTGGACACTTGCCCAGGTGTTCACAACAGATAATAAATTAAAACATTTTTTACCTACCAAAAGAAATTCAACCACCTCTTTGAGATGAACAACAAGAACTAAATCAACCAACATTTTTGTGGTGGTGAATAAATTACAGTAGCTCAAACAAATAACTGTACCAAGTTCCAATACCCAGATTTATAAAGGGCACTAAAAGACCTGGATTTTGCAATGAATAATCAACTAAAAACTTTTCAAACTCCAGTTGATATGAAGACATGCCATTTCTTCTCTTGCATGACCATTTTGAACTGATCATTGCTTCTGAGCGATCTTCCAAGGATGGCCTCACATCGTATGTGTTCTAATTTGTCTGATGGACCATGCAGAACTGACTCTTTTATGGCTGGTATTTACCACTGGAAAAGCTTGCTAATTGGAAAACTGCTACACATTCCATCCTTCCTAAACACATTGATCAGGGAGGTACCACCTCACACACTGCCACTGACTCTACTGCAGATGTAAGTATCAAAATGACTTCCGTATCCAGACACTGTATAATTTAATCACGCTCAAAGGATTTCCATAATTGTATCCACAAACATTACTGCAAGATCAGCTTTCTGCTCCACAGGTTTCAATTAGAACGTGCAACACACCAATGCATTTGGAAAAAAAAAAAAGGAAAATAATGAATGCTTCTATTTCTCTCAGCTTCAAGAGTTTTTTATACAAATATTAAGCAAGTGAGCACTACCACTTCTCACTTTCTAAACTGTTCCTTTTATAACGTTCCTCCCTCCTGCACTGCATGTCATCCTTGTAATTTATTGCATTTTGCTTAAAGCACAAGGAACACCAAATTGTGCTGGAGATTGCTAATGAAATATGGAGCAGTTCACTGCTAAGTTACACATAAAACGTCTGGCCTAAGCTGTTCACGGAGCAAAGACATATCTCCTGTCTGCTGGCTGTTCAGTAAGCTGCATGAAAACCACAGTTAGTTTCAGTCTGCTTCCTACTGAATCAGAGGGGAATTAACTGACTGAAAGATGGGCAAATTAAAGACATTTTCAGAAGAGAACTGCCAAACACCTGAAAAAAAAATTGCTTTCTGGATAGTGATGTTGGATCAAGGTTCTAAAATTTTGATATCTCAGTCTGAAAAATGGGGATTAAAAATCTGAATTGTCATATCTTGGCTAGTCTTGGAAAAATGGAAAAAGAATGGATTACTTAAATGCTTCATCCTCAAGAAGCAAAGAAATTTACAGTAGCTTTAAAAATACTTAAAACACATTTAAAGTTAGATTCCCAGTTATCAAGAATTTCTTTAAGACTTAATCAATTCAAACTTTAAAATAATGAGTAGCTATACGTTCTGTTTAACATATAATTATATTCTGTCCTATGTTAAAACACTTACATGTATTGAGCAAACACTATCAAAATTATTTACCCAGTCTGAAGAAAGAACATAGAATATGTTATTCTCATGATTATTTTGTCAAACTGTGGACTTGAGTAAAAATTTAGGAGAAAGAAGAAAATGAACAAGGTCCTAGTTTTAGTGCACTGAAGGCAAGAATGATTCATGAAAGTTACATGAAAGACAAGAAAGTGATTGTGAACCTCTGATTTACTAAGATCAGTCAGGTTTAATCAACCTGAGTTCCTTCTCTAATGAAATGCCTCAGTCCGTGAATGAGAGGAGATTAGTAGATATTGTTCACTTCAAATCAAACAAATTAAAAAATTTAAACACATTATCCAAGAAACACCTAGTAACCAAACTAAGGTTTGCATCCAAACTGCAGTCTGGATGGCTGGGCCACAAAGTGCATGGAAAGAAAACTGGATGGAAAGAATGCTGGACCCAAGAGACCACAGAATCACAGAATGGTTTCGGATCACCCAGTTCCAACACCCTGACGTGGGCAGGGATGCTGCTGGCTAGACCAGGTTCCTGAAAGCTCCATCCAGCCTGACCTTGAAGATGGTGATCAATGATTCCAGGCCCAACTGACCATCTAGCACGATCTGAGGGATATTCCTCAGGGGCTGTGCCACTGTGCCAGCTCCGCTGGGCAGGAGTCTCAACAACCTGCTCTAACTATGCAATTAGCCCTGCTTTAGCATTGGACTACAAATCCTCCAGAGACCCTTCCTAACCTGAGCGCTTCTAGGAGGCTGAATACCAGAAATTCACAACCAGCAGCTGTTTAACTGCTATTCCCTGCTCTTCTCATTTGATTTTAACTACACTCAGTTTCATGGTTAACTTCAAGATGTTCTTCAAAATATCATTTTCCTGATGATGCTTTGTCTACAGGAACATTTTTCCCAGATGCCTGCAACAGGTTGCTTTGAATAATGAATTCTATTCCTTGGATGATAGGTTGGGGTCTGTTGTCATGTTGCACAGCTGCCTGGATATCACCAGAGAAGGAGATTCGTTCTTAATGGGGCTGTACATGGGTACGTGGGAATATATAACTTGACCTTTCCAGCAGGAGTCCATCAAGAGTCTTCTAACTTTCAAATGAGCAATGCTCACAATGGGAAATAAGGACAACACAGTCCAGCTGTAAGAAAAATTGAAAGTACTTGATCCATGGAGTCCATGGAGACTGTTACTAACTGGAATAGGCATTGGATCATGGCTGTGCTCAGGCAAAAGATAATTTTTGCCATAATCCACATTTGTAACACATTTCCTGAGAGCTGTTTCATGAAGAAGTTGGGGCATTCCCTGAGTTTTTACATTTTTCAGTAATTATCCTTCCAGCTCAGTGGGTTACTGGGCTCTGAAAGCCATGATCGTAAAGACACTTTTACAGCAGACAATAGTATTCAGATGATATGATGAGGCAGTGAAATGCCACACTGTGTCTTCCACAAACATGAAAGTACCAGGAACAGAATAATGTCTGACTTCCCAATTATTTTAAGCTTGACTCCTGGGATAGCAAAAAAAATGTGCCATTATATTCAGACTTAATGCTTGCTCTGATGGAACTTGTTAATATTTCACTTGTAATTTTAAAGAGCAATATCAATGCTTTTCAAACAATGGATAGTCACACGAAAATGTACAGATTTTCCTCTCTACTTTCCTATGGAATACTTGAAAAAGACAAACTCTAATGTAAATTCCGGAGGCCAGCTCTCTCATAATTTTGCCTCAGTGATTTGAAAACAAAACCTTCTGCTTAGTAACTTCTCTGCTCTCTCCCTCTTTTTTCACTTTTAATTTTGCCAGTATATTCTGGTTTTCAATCCCTTCTGATGCAGCAAGTCAGCAAAAAAAAAAAAAAAAATTCCATACAGCTTTGAAACAAGAATAATATGAGAGAACAAAAAGGAATGGATTGTTTTTGCTGTTTATCACCCCAGTCTTTTGGGTTAATAGCCAATCTCAAACAAATATTTACATTTATTTTATAATTACATTTTTTAAAATGTAATCATTTTCAGACAGTAGCGTAAATACAAAACCCTAATTCATCATCTGTGACAATATGACAACGTCTTTGCATTAATTGCCCAACGTTTAAAATAGAAAATATTAGACAGAGCTGGTGTCAGTTTAAGCACAGATATGTTCTAGCAGTGTAATTACTAAGAAAAATAAATCAATTAGAATAGTTTGCTAACATAGAACCATTAGATCACATATTTTCTGTTTCATTTACAGCCATCTGGTGAAGGATTCATTTTGTCTTGGCATAAGGACATTTCTGCAGAAGAAAAATGGGATTGACATTTTATTTTTACACCAAGTTAAATTTCCTTGTAAGATAATTATTTATGAAATACGATATGTAATTTGATGCATGATCTCTGGAAGAGGTTACTAAAGAAGGAATAAAATTGATAGTTGTAGCAGTAGTACATAAAATACATACTCAGGAGTGCTATCAAGAAAATTGTCTGGTTATCAGCATAGGAGCTGATGTTGTGAGAGCTGCTCTGCTGCCTGATATTGTCAGGATTTAACCCAGTACCTCTACAGAGAAAAATATCAGTTGTTATAGCTATAAAGCAGATACCAACAGCTCTCATCCCAATGGAATGAGTAGAGAGGGAGGAACTTGTAATATACACTTTCTGCAAATGTATCTTTATTATCTCTATTACATTATGCATATTGATATGGAAATCACTTGTTAATGTTGATGATGGGCCACTGGGAATTACTACCCTGCTACTCAGAGTTAAAACTTGTCACAAGCCTAAAACTGTTCAAACTGTGTTGAAAGCTGACACAGCCAAGATGTGATCCAAAGGTGTTGGCTGTTTGTCACCAATGCCGGGTTTCCCCTTCCCATAACCATCTCTTTCTATCTCAGGCAGCATTATAACATACTCTAGTCTGAAATTTTTCCTATCTCACAAACGGGGATGATTCATCCCATTATTCCTTTAAGGAGGCAACAGCTTCTTTGTGACCAAAACACATCCCCTGTCTGGTATGAAGAAATTAGAAGGGAAGAATCCAGCACAATTTTATTAATTTCTCAAGTGCATTTGCATTTAATTACTGAGTAATCACTGTATGAAAACATGTTTTTCCCAAATGAATGACCTTTGGTGTCCAGTCTTCTCAATGGGATTTCCCCACTAGATAAAAAGGCTAAAACCTCCAATATGATTCACTACAATGCATATTCCCCAGATCATTAATAACTATTATAGGGGTTTTTTTCAGTTTTGTAATATTCCTTTGAAATTGCAGACTCTAGAAATATAAGTAGTATGATAATGTTAATCTTATCAGTACTATAGAAGATGTTTTTTACTTCAACTGCTGCCACATGCAAGACTTGGCATGAGTGTTTTTTGATGCAGAAAATCACAGTAGACTCCACTGATTCTTTCTCTACTATGATCCCTATACACTTTAAATATCTTCTGGACTCCTCTGTTGTAGGAATTACCTGCATGCCTTTTATTTACATGGATAAAATTTTGTATATACTTGGAACTGGAAAAGCGTCTTGAATGAATAAACCAGTTCAACAGGTAGTCTTGGACTTTGTATCTGACCGCTCTACTTCATCATTTTTCACTGTTCCTCTACTCTTTGTGCCAATCACAGATTTTATTGATAGTGATGATATCTTTACTACCAGATCATGAATAAAAATCAGTATCAGGTACATTTTACATGGTAAATTTTCCCACTAGAAAAACCTATAATGAAAATTCTCCATGACTAACAGCTCCTTAACATTTATCAATTATACTATTCATCAGCTCCTTCTTGGTAATTCACAGTGCTATATTTTTAATTAGAATGTCACAAGGTTCTAAATCCTTACAAAAGTTTAAGTAATGCAAGAATTAATAATGACTTGAATAATTCAGGTACTTTTGGCATCCAAAAATTCTAATCTCCCTGAAAATATTTCTCCTTTTTCTTTAGCAACCATAAAGTACACTGGCATTACTTAAATTCAAATTTCATTATTTTCCCTTTGGCTTAGGAAAATGTAAATATTTTTAATGAAATATCCCGTTTGAATACTTTTTACAGGTTTTTGTAACTCTTTGGAGCTTCTTCTGAGTTTTCCTCAGGATTTGTCAAAATGTTTATCATTAGTTTGGACTGTGATGTGTAAGTCATCTAGGTCACATAAATTGTTTATCGTCTGTAGATGATATATGGACTGAAAGGTACTTCATCATCTTTATGTTCTACAAGTACATTTTTCTTGCCTGTTTACAACTATGGAACAGAAATATTTATTGACTGCTTCTGCTTTCTATTCGTGACTGTTAATTGTATCATCTTGTTCTACAAATTACCCTTCATCATCTCTCATGACACGTCTGAACTACTTAGGAAATGCTGCTCTGAAGGAATTCAAAATATTACTTCTTGCCCTAGAGTCTCCCAGCTGGAGAACTGCTACTGAGCTTAGTGCAGAGTCTCAGGAAAAAGCCCAAACCACATCCAACAAAACCAAAACCAAAGCAAGACCTAGCTGCTTTGATGTTGCTATCTCTGTGTGTTAATATATCTGATCATCTTTGCTCTCATGCTGTGTCTTTCTTTGCAGAATATTTTCTTCCTCGGAGATTCAGACATAAAAGCAACACCATGAATGCTTTCTTGGGATACATTGTGCCTTTGTTTTAAGACTTCTCCATAGCCTTTGTCTTATTTCAAGTTCCTCTGCTCCCAAATGCAAAGTTATCTTTAAAGGTTACTTGCAAAAAAGTTACCAAGGAAACAGCTAATAAAAGTCTTTGTTCAGATAAGCTAAAAGTTCATAGATATTTTCTGCTTCCATTTGTTTTCTTGGAATAAATGTAACTTGTATATAAAATTGATTTTGTCTTAAACACTATTAAATCCTTATGAAGATAGTTTTATCTAAACTGTAACAGAATGGAGCAGCAGTGATAAGAATATTAGTTCCTATGTATCCATATAGTAAAAAATATTGCTGAGTTCATACAGATGCAGAACTGCAGAGATCAAGTAATTTGTCTGAAGTCAAACGTGAAAGCACATTTGAAAGGCAGGATGTCAGCTATAGGATTTCTCTTCCACAGCCCAGAACATTTTCCATAAGGTCCCTGGGGGAAGGGGGGTGTTGTTTGTTTGAGGGTTTTTGTTGTTGTTGCTCATGCCATTTGTTTTTTGGTTTTGTTTTTTTTTTTTGTTACAGAGGTTGAGATTCTTTGAAAACATTCATCTTTATGCATGGAAAATGTCATTCTTCACGGAAAAAAAAATGGAAAGAAAAGAAGAGGGGGGAAGTAGTGGGGGGAAAGTCATCTGTTGCATTTTTTGAACCCAGCTGTAAACCAAGACACAGAAAAAAATTATTCATTTGCCATTAGAAAAAAAGACCATGTTAAAATCCCAGGTCAAGCTGTAAGGACTAGACTGAAGCACATTTCTCTTCAAAAGTTAAACAGCTGTACTATATACCTGGAGATTATCAGTTTTCTTCTGAGGATGCACTGAGGACCAGCAGCTGCAGAAATAGAATTTCTGGCTCCTTTCCTCCTTAATGTAACTATTTATTTAAAAAGAAACATGAAAAATAAATCTAAGTAATTGATAGCAAAGTTTACAAGGGCCCTCTAGTTGTTCACTGTGAAGCTGTTTGCTCATGAAGCAAAAGGAGTGTACAAGAGAGAAGGAACATTTTATGCTGGGGTAAAAAAAAAAATACAATGTTGATTCGAGTTATTTCCATAGGGAAGCAATGTTGGGAGGCTCCATTAAGTTGCCTGGTACTGGCTGGCAGAAAAAAATAAATGAAAACACAGTGCTTTATTTACTGATGCCAATAAATGGAGCAAAGCTGGAAGGTATTCAAGATTGTTGACTGGCTGATTGTCACAAATGGTTGTTTTGACACCCAAGTGTTCTACACATTGATACACACACCCTGCCAAGAGATGCACCTTTTGGGGAGTCAAAACTCTATAAAGGCACAAAGCACCCAGTGCTAACTCAATGTACAGTGGTGAGTTTATGTCTATCATTTAACATTAATTGCTTTCCATATTCATTGTGTTGTTACCACTCTAAGCAGGTTTGCTACCTGACAAATTAAAGTTCACTCTCTAATATATGATGACAGTGCTAAATTACTACTTTAATAAAGTTTTGCCTACAAATGTCATTCCTGTTTTCATAGGCATCGATGGAATTTGATAGCCAGATTTGAAGAATTACTGAAAGAAAGGCTTAGAAACCAACTGGTAATAAAGGCACAGTTTGGAAGTATCAGTGCAGCAAACACTGTCTGCTGCTTTCAGTGGCTGCAACTACAACTTAAGTCTCTGAAGTGAACAAGTGGCATTTTCAGGTATGAATTCAGAAGCATAGAGAGTATAGAGTCAATTTCTTGCTATTTTGATGCCAGTAATTATACCTGAAGTAGTAATTAATCCATCAAAATTTATCATTTTTCCCATAAATCTATGTTAGTAAATTATAGTTTACAATATAGTACACATTCATCTATAACAGTAGCCCTGTAAGTGCAAACAACACAAAGATAACTATGCAAACCTGCTATTGGGTAAGAATAAAGCCCATATTATCATATCTGTTGAGAACTTTATGATCAGTTTAAGATGTGAATGTCCAAGTCAAAATATCTTGCTGTGATTTAATGTTCTAAGATTAGGTGCTCCTTACTTTATGGAGATTTTTTGGTTTCTACTTGATTACTCTGAAATCGAAGCATATGAGTTAATGGATAGATTCCAAGTGTCTAAACGATAAAGATTTGAACAATTATAACTCTCAGTAGCTGGATTTTAGTACCTACTAATAGTAAGTAGTGAACCTATTTATCAAAAATTCAGGGTTTTTTATTTGCTGTCCTCTACTCATTATGCCTCTCTCACTTGTAGGTTTGATTTTCTCATCATACAAATGGAAAACAAGTTTTCCCTCACAGCCACTCACTCAGAGCCACTTTGGTTTCTGACAGTGGGCCTTTCTCTCTGACACAACACCAGTGACAACAGAGGTTGTGTTAGCCAAACCATGATCTAATCTCCTTTTCAATTCTACCATTGTCCTCAAAATGTGATCTCAGTGACAGCAGGATAAATGTCCATCAGAATTTTTGTCCTAAAGGATATATGAGCGAGAGAGCAAAACCCGAAAATTCAGCTGCTGCAGAGTTGGAGTTCAGGGCTTATTTTATTCAGCTGACCTTCGTTAATTGACTGTAATTTTTCATCCACCATTTCCACGTTCAAAATGGAGGGGATTTTTTAATTGTTAGTATTTCTTCCCCATTTTTTTCTTTTTGAGACATCTTGAACACATGCATTTAAAATAGATTATCTCTTCCCCTTTACTCTCCCTTTTCTAAGCCCTAGCAATCAGAACTGAAAGCCATTATTCTGTCTTCTTTCTATGTCTCGGTAAATACACAAACGTAGTATTACACAATTCAAAATGTCTCAAAAAAAAAAGAAGTATGATTATGATATTTTGTAAGGACATATGCTGAAATTGTTGCTGAGCAATGGGCAGCCATCTCAGTTACCACTGTTAACCATTGGTACCTATTTTGAATATTTTCTTTTACTACAGGTCACCTCTGCAACATTTCTTTCTCACCCCTCTTAAAAGTCCCTCTATTTTGTTGATATCTTTCTAGGAATAAAATGTTCAGAGCAGTCCAGAAACCATTTCAAATGTAACATTTCAGGAGGGCATGAAGTATAAAAATAAAAAGCATATAGAACTATAACTATGAGGAAATATGACTTTGAGACTAGGTACAGTTCGTGTGTTGCTGGGGGGAAACAGATCACAGTAGACACCCACATACAATATGCTGTCTACCATCATTCACAAGAGTTCCAGACACCTCCCACTATCCAAGGTATTTGTCTTTGGTTCTTTTCCCCTCTTGATGCATTAATGCTGCCACTTTGCGGTTTAAACTTTTTCTCTGCACACTCCTCCAACTTGCTGTAATTTGTTCCTTGCTTGTCTTTGCTTCTTCATTTTACATAATCTCCTCAACTGCCATGCTCTTAAAATAAATCCAACAGACAGATACACACTCACATGCTCAATGGAAAATCTTATCCAAGATTTTGGAGGTTCAAGGAAGAGTTTTAACAGTCATGGAAATTCAGCAAGTATCCAATCCGTAGATAAGCCCTGACTACTTCAAACCTGCAAGTCCCAACACTGTTGCTGCACCATCTATAAATGTGAAGATTTTCTCCTCATTTAATGGGTAGAAAAATAACAAAAACCTTACCCAGGTCAGTGAAACACAGAAAAAAAGTATCATAGTATCATTAGAATCCAGTCTGCTTCACTGTAGGAGAGATATAAAAGTCCACTGCATGCAATCATGAGTAGTACTGCCTCCAGGACTGGTATATCAAAGTAATTCTAAATAGGTATCATAAAAACATTTGAGATGGTAAATTAAATTCGGTGTCTTTTTCTTGCACAGGGGAAACATCAGTGTTAACAATCATTTCAAATCTTATTGAAATTATGAAGGTTATTTGGAATAAAAGGCATTGATACCCTCTATGCTAAAGCCAGACTAGAGAGACCTCAGGGTGAGTAGATACGTAGACAGCTGCTTTCTTTATTATGTCTTTTAAAAATCACAGTAGTTCTTTGTCTAAGCAACTTTTGATCTCATTAGTGACTGAGACAAAACAAATACTATCTGGAAACTAGAACTAGAAACTAGAAATAGACCACCAGAAAGTCAATGCTATTATGTTCAACTATAGTTAATCATTTTCTGTTCACCAAAATCAACACTGGACAGACCATCGAATGAAATATGAGTCAAAGTCATTTGACAACTTTGTAACTGAAGAGACCACAACAAACACTGTGAGCACTTAGGACCAAATCAAGACTATTTTGATTGATGGTCTAGAGGTCTGGTACTGCCACACGTATTCCAGGTGCCCACTTCACACATGGTGTGATCAATTCCTGTGGGATGCAGTACCTGACATGTGTCAGCTCTCATTCCAATCATATTCTTCAGTTCTCCCTTTAACACAAACTCTTATCAAAGGTATAGATTCTCTACAGTAACATGAAAGTGGTCATGGGAACAGTGAAGTTCATTTGAGTCATTGTGAAACATCACAGGTAAGCCTGGATACCCCATTTTTTTAGGTATTAGGAAGCACAGGTGATGAGATTTGGATTTTGCCTTTGAGTTGTTTAGGTTTCAATGAACTAAAATGAGATTCAAGCTTCATGATTTTCAAATCAACTCAGAAAATGGGATTTGAGCAGGTCTGATTTTTTAATCACCATTTTTATCCTAACAAATGTGATTTAGAGCTTGAAAAATACAGTATGCACTTTAATTTGCATGTGTCATTCCACTTTGCATTGCTGACTACTGACTGCAACTTCCTACTCAGAATTTTTGCATTTTATTCTTCGATTGCTCAGGTCGCTCACAGTAACAAAGACTATCTTTTTCAGTTCAGTAAAGATTCATTTCATAGCTTCTACTTCACAGCAAAGAAATTAATCAACAATAATTTGTATTTCTTCTCAACAGATTTCTTAGTATTTGATACACACTTAGGCACAATTTTGGTATCTGTCAGTAGCATTAAACAATTATAAATAAATAAAAACATAATTAAAATAAAACAGAAAAATAGTATTGATCAAAATATAAAACATAATAAAAACAAATAATAAAAATTATATGTACAAAATAATTGATATAGATTTATTAGTCTCAATCAAATTAAACACACATTTTTATGTATTTCCAATTTGACACATTTCTCTCATTTCAGGATGCCAAGAAGCTTATGCTGAATATCATCCAATTGATTAATTCCTTGGGAAAAGGGTTCAGCTGATAAGAAACCAGCGATGGCATCAAAGGAAACTTTGTCCCATGAACAGAGGATTTGATCAGAGGTACTCCGAGCCTTAAGACCTTGGCAACAGATGGATTATGACTAAAATCTGGTAACTAAGGGGAGGATTTTGAATGCAGCTTCAGATTTTCCGTGTTTCGGTTTTGCATGTTTAATTTGAGCTGTCTGGAAGTAGATTTATTTCTTTTGATATAGAATCTTCTGAAAATTGGGATCTTTTAGAAGGCAAAACTGTCCACTGGACTTGTAACTGTCAAAGTTTTCAAAACTGTCTTCCATTATCAGAGTAAGTATATCTTATTACTTTTAAATTAATCATTTTTGCATGGATTTTCTACAAAAGCATTCAGAAGGAAACCTCCCCTGTGTCTTCAGAAACTGAGATGATACCTGGAGATGACAACTCATGACTTTTTGACATTTAAAGAGAGAAAGCTCATTGCTCTCCCCTCCTAGTCAGATGCTGGAGAACACTGAAACACACCAAAGGTTAAGTTTGCCTCCGGAGAACTCTGTCTATGGAAAAGCTTCAAAAGCCAGAGGGAGAGGAGGAAAAAGAAAACACATTTCTCGCCTTAATGACATGAAAATGAATCACACATTTTAAAATCCAGCAGTCCTTTTTTGATTCTTGGCCGCACTTTGCTGGTAACACTTCTATCAGTCACATTCATTTGAAGCATGTGGCAACACGTATTGGAGATATGAAGACACAGTTTCTGCATTTGCAATTTCCCATCTTCAAAGTGTTTTCTTCATTTTTGTCACAAATCTGGAGAAAACCATGTGATGTGTGAAAGATATTTCTCCCTTTTTTTTTCTTAATTCATCGCTGTTATTTTCTTTAGTTCCTCCCTTAGCCAGGATGTTAATATTTATTTGCTTCAAGGACGTATTTCAAGCTTAATGAAGCCAACATCCAATATCACCTTCAGTTAAGCCCCAGTTAAATGTAAATATCAACCAGTATACTTCAGCAAAAAGGGAAAACTCCTGCAAACATTGCAACATAAAAGCTTCTGTCCTTCACTCTTCAAACTGAATGGATTTGGACAACATATAAAAGGATCCAAGAGTTAAATTAGCATAATAGAGTCACCCTTATTGACCTCCATCGGTTTAAAATACAATTCAGTTTATCTGAACACATAATTGCAGGGAGAGGAAAAAAGAACATATGAAAAAATATCATTAATAAGTCAGAGACCACTGGAGCAGCCTTAAAAAAACCTGAACAATTAGTATAGAAGGAATGTTGTGTGTCAGAAATATGCAAAAACCTAAACAGACAGTACGTGGGCAAATAAACATTGGATGCACAAGTTCATTTTTACCTATCAATAAAAATGGAAATATAGAAATTCTTCTAGATTATTACGGAAAAGCAGAAATGTCAGTTTAGGTATTTTTAAGTTCTTCCTCTTCATCCTATTTCCCACACACATAAAGTGCCAGTACATGTGCTTGAAGCACTGTTGTGGCAGACTGGCATATAATTGACCGTGTAATGACTTCATACCTGGACCTGATCCAGAATCTCAATAAAAAAGCCCTTGAAATGAAGCCTTATTCAGGTCAGTGATGCTTCACAGAGGTATGTGAAGGCGTTTCATCTGTGAAATAATACTTTCAGATGACAAAATACAGAGTGATCTCAGTAAACTGGAGGTTTGGTTTGAAATAATCAAATGAAATTCAATAAAAAATTAAAGATGATACATTTGAAAGAAAGAAATCCAGTACTGAGATTAAAAAAAAAAACAACCCACTATGCTACCACAAAGCAGTATCTGAGGGAATAAAGCAAATCATGTACATATTAAGAAGGAAAATTTTACATGACTTTTAAAAAGGCATATTGCAATGTGGAATGTGTTACTAGAAGACCTGATTATAAGACAAACATAGAAGTTTTACCTGTAAGACTATAAGAAAGACTGAGACAAGCTAGAGAAAGTTCAGAGGATACTGAAAAATAAGATGTTTAGGACCACATACTAAATAAAAGTTTAAAGTAATTGGATTTATTTAATCTAGAAAAGATTAAATAAAGACATGATTCTAGTCTTCCAGTAGTTATTATTTTTAAAGTAACAACAAAGAAGAAGAATCAGTTGTTCAGACAGTTCAGTAGGGGTCAAACAAGAAGTAATTGTCTTAATTTGCAGCAGCAAAGATTTAGGCTAGATACAAGGGGAAACTTTCTAACTAACAGTGTAAGGAAATACTACAACAGGTTGCCTAGATGGGCTGCAGAATTGCTTTTCTTTGAGATAATAAATCAAATATATGTAGGAGGTGGCCTCACTACATATTACTCACCTTTTTCAGTACAGGGTATGGGATTGGGAAGCTAATTAAGATCCTTTCCAGCTTTACTTGCTGAAGATTTATGATACATGAGATCACAGGCTGTGATATATAAACCTTTTCCTAAAGACATGTTAGAAAAACTGTCACACTTAACTATTTGTGTTTCATTAAGCAAGCATCTAAGCCTTATAGGTGAATAAAAAACCCCTTACTTTTTATGTTCCAAGAAGTAATATTCAAACTCAGTTCAGCTGCATTTGGCTTCCTTTCTGTTGGAGGTCAATCAGGCAAATGACAGTGATCTATTGGCCAGTTCCTAAAAACACAAATGCCAAGCTCTGCTCATGTTAGAACTTTAAGTAGGAATTAGCATTAGCATGAACAGAGATTTTTCAAATTCCCTCAAAGACCCAACAGCCTGACAGAAGTCAAATACCACTGTAAATCAGCAGGAAGCTGCATGTTGAGACAGTATTTACCCTGGACCATTAAGTTCTTTCTGAAAAGGAATCTTACCTTGTGTCATCCAAAAGTTATGCCTGAATATCTGACATATTGCAGGATATTGCAATTCACAGAGATGGGAGAAGCAAGTGATTTCTGCTGCACTGGCTGGGAATCAGGTTACTGCTGCAATGATCTTGTTTTTCCTGAGTGAAAGATTGAGCTGAAGAGGAGAATGGGATGCTGTAGCCCAAATCAGGCCCTTATCTCCAGCCCCTTTGCTCCGTGTGTGCATCCCAGGCAGAGAACACACGAGCATCTCAACAGCCAAAGAATATGACATAAAACATCAAGAAAAAGACAGGAAAATGCAGAGTATAAACTTGGGTCTTTTTTCAAGCACTTTATCACTGATTAAAAATCTTCAAATTTTACTCCCTGAGGCAGTCCTGCTTTGGGTACAGTTCCTATGAAAACCCCTCAGACTTGCATGAATAATGAAGAATCTGACTTTACACAAACCGAAAAAAAAAAAAAATGCTAGTTATGTAATTTTAAAATCCTTTCTATATGTCATGTATCTCTTCTGACAGATCTTCACAAATTGTTTGCTAAGGCTGTGGCTCAGGTGGGGCTTAGGGTGAGAGGTGTCCTGAACTGGTAAATGGGTCCCACTGTAACCTCCTCACAGGCTGCTCTGGGCCTCTTATAAGCCTGAGGGGGTATGAGGAACTCTCTGAGCCCCAGCAGACAGGAAGGGCAAGGCTGCTCTCAGGATCTAACTATAACCAGCTGCTCTGTAGGACCTGTGAAATTCATGACCCACCTCCTCAAAACTTCTCAGAGAGCCCCATCACACAGTTGTTAAGGAAGACTTCTGAACTGGGAATTCCACACATCATGCTACATGCCCAGCATGAGCACTAAAATTTCACTGTGTGCAATGATTGAGGTGAATTTTGGGAAGTGCTGATGTGCAGAGAAGTAACCTCATCCATTCCTTTATAACATCCACCTTGGATGCTGACAGCAACAATCAGTAGCCTCATTCATGTGCTGCCTCTTCTCAAGAATATGTGCAAATGGACCCAGAATAGAAAGTGCACTGTCAGACTCCTCTGTGGACAAGGTTTATTAAACATGGTGTGAGCATAAACAGAGTTGACTCTTTTGCATTTTGAGAAGGAAAAATTATGTCATTCATTAATAAGGATAATTCTGTCACTAAGGGCTCCCTTAAGACACAAGGTCAGGTTCTGCCCTATTGCATCTCTGGGAAAAATACCAGTGTAGATGGATACAAGTGTTATATTTCACAGGAAGAGAGGGGAAAAATATAAGCCTGAGCAGAATATATGTGTTTTTCCTCTGGCTTTAGCTCCTGGAGTAGCATGAGTTAATTTTATACATTTGCAATTTGTGGATCTGAATATACTACAAGTTTATTGGAATTACAGAAGCCTGAAGCGAGCTATGGACCAAGGTCAATTTGGTAGCCAATACACTGAAACTGGAATAACTTATCTTGGTTCCCATTAGAGGAAAGTCTGAACTCAGAGATCCGTGGAAGTGATGGTTCTTTCACGCTGTGTTAATTGCAAAACACCTAATAGTTCACCACTGGAAATCCATAACACATTGTAGGAGTGCATGTTTCTACAGCGGGTTTCGCTTTACCATTTGCAGCAAATAATGAAGTGAGTGAGTTAAGGGGAAACAAAAACCCTCAGTGTCCACATTTTTCAAAATTTCTCTTTATATGTTCATAGGACAACTATTTTACAAGAAAATAGCACTGTCTTTTAAATAGAAAAAAAAGTCATATGTTATGACAGTATTAGAAAAAGGATACAAATTTCTAAGTGTTTTGTGTCTGATGCCTTTGTATCAAGCATGTTGGGGCCTGTCTAAGGCTATTCTCCAAGTCAGAACAAACCACTGCCTTCCACTCTCCCTGGGCAGGACCAATCTACTCTCTGACCCATGGGATTGTGCATACTTGACCTTTCATAGTCCAGACTTTTCTACTAAGCCTGTCAGGATTTTCTCAGCATTGGAGACATACATACATCTTGATGACAACTCATACCTGTATAAGACAGATGACTAGAAAAGAGAAGATTAATTACTCTCTGGAGGTATTTCTCCCCCTCTGTATTCAGTGCAGAGAGCCAAGAGGATGGTTTCAATTTAGACACTTAAATTTCAAGGAGGTGAAATTGGATTGGGTAAATCCCATTTAAAATCCTTGTGGGTTTTTTTTTCATTTCCTACAGATGTATCCATTATCTGTAGGATAATGGAGACTGAATCTGGAGATGGAAGTTTTCAGTGGGGTTTGTAGGTGTGAGCTTTTCACAACTATTTTAGCCAGAACTATTTTTTCCTTTGTTTATGAGTTTTAGAAAAAACTATATGGTTCCCACAATAGAAGATCTACACTATTTATATTCCTTTTCTGAAATTTTCTCTTTAACACAATACTTTTTAGCTTACTTCTCTGACAAAATCCTTATCAGCCAATAGGGAATCAAAAGCTTGGAGATATGGCTCAGGTAATGAGTTATATATCATCTGACCAACAAAACCCATCTTTGACAACTATCAAGTATCTTCACTGTCCTTAGTCCTCAGTGGGAGACAGTTTTAAAGATAAACTATCTTGAGGGCACTCTTATTCATAAAATAGATATGGTTTGTAAAGGTAAATAAAGCTAAGTTTTCCTTAAATTACAATAAGCATCTGCACTAAGTTTTATCACAGAAAATGAGATGTAATTGCAATCTTTTTTCATTGAGATTTACAGTATTTGTCCAATTCTGGGCCAGGGATGGTGGTCATGGAGTGGTATTCCTAAATTTTGTAAAAGCTTTTAGCCACATCTCTTTTGTACAACTTGGGAAAAGAAAAAAAAACAAACAAAAAAACCCAAAACAAAGAACAACCCCCCACATTATGACTTTTTTTTTATTCTTATTTTAATTCTACCCTTTTGTTTTGGTCTTGTTAGTTAATTTGCAGAAAAATCTAGCAAATAAAATTAACTTGTGTCATGTTTCTCTCATGTTAGGCCACTGTCTGAATTCACATTGCTCCAAATAGAATAGTGCCAGTTCCTAATTTCACACCTCTAGTAGCGTCTCCTTATAACTCAGATTCACTTTGGTGATCATGTCTGTCTGAAGGCACCTGTGGTGAAATGCACGGTGATTTTCTGAATAGGAAGATTGTCAGGTGCTTGCTTTCCCTGAGACAGTGCTGGGGTCATGAAGGACGTGTTTTGATGATAACACAAATTTTACCTCATTTTGCTATCAAGGCAGTCAGGAAGACAGAAGGATGGGAAGGGAGGAAGCATCTGTCTGCATTGCTAAATAGTACAGTCTATAGAAGGGATCTGAAAGGTGAAGCATTTATTGCTGCAGACCTTTCATTACTGTAGGCTCATTTAGGGGACTATGTTTGGGATTAGTTTCCATTCGTTTCCCTTGAACCAAACACCTCTTAGTGGCACACTGAGTTTATTCCTCTGGCACATTTCCTGTTCTAGCTTTATATGAGAGGGGCATGGTTTGCATGTTCTGAAACCACCCATGTGAAGGGAATTATGCTAACTGAGCAAAAGCAGGAGATCACCTCCAAAAAGTATCTTCCTTGTTCAATGTAAAACACTGATGTAGCATAAGTTCTCTTTCAAAAAAGGAGAAAGCTTGGTGTCTCATTGCTATTTCAAGCCATGGTGTCAGCAGAACCTCTCCCAAAGCCATGTCCAAGATCTGCAGAAGAATGAGACAAGTAGCCACAGACAAAATTCATAATTGAGATACTTTGCCAAGCAAAGTTGTTCCTTTCCAGTGAGAGACAGCTGGTGCTCAGGCTTGAGCTGTAAGGGCAACTTATCAAGAGCAGGAAAAGCATTGGCAGTCAGCATGGACTGCAGGGCTACAGTGTGCTGGGAGTGGTCTCTTCCTACTGTCAGACCACTCTGCTGTTCCTAGCTGAGGAAGGATGCCTGGCTGGCACTGTATCTTTTGGCTCCCATCCTTTTATTTGTCCAATAAACGTCTCTTCGCTGCAGCTCATGCAGCACCCTCCAGCAGCAGGGCNATCCAATAAAGACAATAGATGTCCAATAAAGACAAAGAGACAATAAATGTCTCTTCGCTGCAGCTCGTGCAGCACCCTCCAGCAGCAGGGCATGGGTCTGGGACAATGAGAGCAAACTTTCATTCATGGAAATTCACAGACGCTGCTGTCTCAGGAAAAACACTCAGCATGAGAATGGGCACAGCCAGCACATCAAAGTTGCCAGAGGTGGGAAAGGAGGAGGTTAATAGCACAACATAATCTCTTGGTCTACGAGGCAGCATAGCTGCTTCCTTTCTATGATGCCAATACTGCAAAGAGGGAGAGGGAAGAAATTGGAGAAGGGTTGTCTGCTTGTTAAGTCTCCTCACAGTTAGAGGAGATATAATTACTTCTTCAATTTTCTTGTTTCCAAACAATGGGAGTTGCTCTTCTGTTCCTCATTTTACTGTTGTGTTTGGAGTACAATGATCACAGAATACTTCATGTCAGTGTGTGCGTGTGTATGTGTGAGGAACGGATAATTTTGGAGGAAATAAATCTCCTTTTTCTAGAAATTGTTTTCTTTGAAAAACTGGTCTGAGCAGCAAAGCACTTGCTCTTGCAGGGTATTGATCCCAGTCTATTAATTTTCCGTGTATCTTTGTACTCAGAGAGAAAAGTTCACTGCCTGTACTTAACCTGGTGCTGGAATTAGGTATTATGCAGATATTTTGACCCTTGTTCTTTAAGAGTTTAATTTCAGACAACATAGAAAGGGATATATTCTTTGATGATTTTGAACATTTCTTACAAGTCTTGACTGTCTTCAGGTCCTATACATGTATATGTATGTATACATGCACGTATACACATATATAAAAGATGCAGAAGCAGAATGAAAAGTAGGCAAGTTTGATGACATTTGTCTTTCTCAGACTGTACCACAGACCTAAATTCATTCCTGTGTTTTCACTCGCTGGGATTTGACATGATAGCAACAGCTATCCAGGCACTTCTTCCAGGTGGTGTGTTGTGTGTAGTGATTACACAGTCTGTAACTAAGCTTCAGGAGTGAAGTGCAAGTGGGTGCCAAGAAGGCCAGAAGGGTTAAGATGGTTTTGGATGGTTGAACTTTATCCTTCTTTCTTGCTATTACTGAGAGAATCTCTTCCTTACAATAGAAGAGTGAGGAGGAACACTCAAAATCGCTTCCCAAGCATGCAAACAACTTTTACTTCCAAGTGTCTTACAAACTTGATAGATTTACAGGTGCCACAGACAGAAGTAAAACACACATCAGTGGAGTTGGAGGATTTATTAAAACTTGTGCAGAATTGACTTACATGGTGCCTTCTTTCCACGAAGAGATGCTAACTTATTCTGAGCTTACCTGCTCATGCACAAATAAACATATGACAGAAGAAAGACTGAGGGTGGATTTGAATGACTAATGCATTGGGAAGTGAGAACACTGCTCCACTTCTCACAGACACTAGAAACCTGGCACTCTGTAGTCCTCCTAACATGACTCAGGGCAGAGTGTGAAAAGGAAGATGTTATACAAGTTCACCCATTAGAATCGAGGCGTTCAAGCAGTGAATTAGCTGCTGTATACCCCAGCTCCTGATGGAACTAAGCAAACACAGGAACTGGGAGTTGGTATCCCTCTTCTGGCAGGTACCCTGACATGTTCTTCCAGTAGCTACTGAACCACAGAGGGTGAGTGTCTTTTCTCAGTGGAATCAGAGGCAAACTTCACACTAGAAGTAATCCTGACCCTCTTGAAATAAAAAAGGTGAGAGCAAAATTGTAGAGGGTGAAACTCTGCTGCCAACTCAGGACCGAATCAAAAAGGTATTTGGCCCTTTTGAGCATGTTCAAAGCCTTGTCAATGTGAACAGGAGGGATCTCTTGTTTTCACCCTCAGTCTAGCATTTACTTGGCCAATCAATAGTTCAAGGCACGGACCTTTCAAGGCGATGTCTGTGGTGAGTGGCTAATGATCTCCTGTTTCTGATGAGTGAGGTGAGCATCAAATTCGTGCAGACACAGATGCCCAAGGTGGGCAGTGAAATAACATTAACTACAAAGGCAGGTTATTGGTAAGATGAGGGAGCGTAAACCCTGCATTGTGAGTTAACCTCAAAAAAATGCAGGCATAAACAGTAAACAGGGAACTTGTTATCATTAAGGAATTAGACTGGGCTCACTCTATATTGGTACACAGGAATTTGTAAATAAATTCATAACAGACAAACCTTTGGTAATAGAATCTTCTTACTAAAATGTAGAAATCTGGGGCTTAAGTAAGAACAGTTTACTAGGTCCACTAGAAGTCTCTCCCAGAGTTGAGCTATTTATCTATCTCATTTTGGGTGTTTTGGTGTAGCTTAGAAAGGATTTGCTTTCTTGTTTCTATTCATTCTCCAACTGCATTCTCCTGCTGAGACCTCCCCAGACCACTCACACCTATCTCTGTCTCTGCAGAAGGTCTCAGCAGCAGCTATTTGTGTGATAATTCCTACTATGAACCGAACGGATGGGGAAGTAGTGATAAACAAGATTAGCTCCACCATATGGCCTCAGACACATTACTCCTCAAAACCAAATCAATGTGCTGACTGTGAGACTATTGGAGTCATAGCTCCATCTCTGGAATGCTTCTGTGTTTGTGGACAGCTCAGCACTATGGCAGCTGGTTGAGTTGGCTGACTCCATCATCCTGTCTATGCTATCAGTGCAGACTGTCCTTGCAAAGCATTCAGATGTCTGTCTCCAACCTAAGAGTTTTATTGGCAAGAAGGACGCACAGGAAAACTGAATAATTAATAAGAAAATCATCCAAAAATATGCTGACTGGATATCAGAAAAGGGTCTACCCCCAAAAATCAAAATACTTTTTTAAAGAGGAAAAAAAAAGTTTTGCTGGAAATATTTCTGCAGTGCCTTATGGGAGGTGGGTGACTCCTTAATCCCTAATGGTCCATTTCTCCTCTGCAGAAAATCTCTTTAGACCAAACTTTGACTCCCATGAGACATCATAAACCTGTCCTCTTGAGGTTTGTGCATTGTGGGAGCTGACAGTCAGCAATGCAATCAGTTGGAAGCAAAGACCTAGAGAAGAAGGGTACAGGAGGGTACAGGGTACAGAAGGATTCAGACATCATCAATTACAACTGTCATAAAGCATTTTTACATTCAAAATATTTGGGGTAGATGAGGAATTTGTTTTGGAGGAGATATCAAAATTATCCATCAAAAACAGATGTATTTTATAAAATGCTTCTGTTAAAAAGTTAGTTTTCCAAGGAGAAACAGTTTTGCTGGAGATCTTCTGGCCAAAAAGACGATGTATTAGCCAGCACCAAAGGTAGTCTTAGGCTGTCCAAGTGTTTGAGGCAACAAAAATATTGTGACACCTGCTCAGAATAACTTTCAAATCTAGTAGATCAGCTGCTAAATTTGCCTATTAAAAAGCAGCTTCATTTTGCTGGAACACAGGTGGTATTCTATTGCAAGGATAGAGTTCATAAGCATTTGATAAAAACTTTTGGTAGAGAGAGGTAAGAGACTCAAAGAAGTTCCACCACCACCGTGAAAGGAAGCTTCTTAGGCAATGGGAGAGAGGGAAACCAGAACCACTTAACACAGGTCCTGCCCCAATATTCAACTATTTGTAATTTTGACAAACCAGTGCATGGCATCCAAGAAAACCTGTAGAGGAATCAGAAAAGAACTAGAAGCTGCATGAGCTGCACAGGGAGAATGTTAAGGGCACAGACACAAAGAAAATCAGTCTTTAGGGTGGACCATTATTCCTCTATCAGGTGTGCAGTTGGCAGCTCAGCGACCTGGATATTGTGCATGCTGGAATCAAGGGTTCATAACCACTAAAGACTTTTCAATACTGCTGTTAATATGAGCGGTTGGATCTTGCAGTCTGTACACCAGAAGTATTAGACATATTGCAGAGAAGGAAAAGGAATAAATTATAACTTTTCTGAAGTTTCTGAGACGCAAAATCGTGCGTTGTGAATTCTTCATAGAGATGTCACTACTAGCCATCTTCTGTTTTATTTCTAGCTGCAACACTTAGTTTCTGTGAGAAATGAATGAATATGTTAGCCAAGAATTTCCAAAGCAATGAGTCACTTAAGATTGGCAAAGGAGAGAGGATGGGGAGCAGTAGCTCCTTCCACATTAGTATCACCTGGCTCAGAGTGCCTACTCCAAGCTACATGATTGGTTGGAAATGCCAGCACACACATTGCTCTCCATGTTCCTTTCCTCCCAATCTATGGTCCAGACACATCCATCTGACAGGTTTCCATTTTTAAGTTTCCTACTCAATTAATTGGCGCATTTCTTTAGACCTCTCAGCTCTGGCATGCAAACATGCCAGCTATTTTTAGGAATCTGAACTGCTGCTTTTCATGAGTAGAAAATTCACATTTTAGGAAAACCTGTCACAGTCATTTTGTCTTGAAAGAAAATGCATCACCAGGAGCTAAAGACTAAGTTTTTGCAATTTTGTGTTTGCATTGCATAGGTCAGCTGCAGAGTGGCTGAAGGCTGTGACATTTGATAGGAAATTGGTAGGCACATTTCAAAACAAGATGAGAGAGCAGGTCACTTCCTTATCAACCTGACAGAGAGGCCTGGTGATATGTTCAGAATTATCAGTCATGTCCACGTTTCTTTATCTCCTTTCTCTCTAAGTCTGAGTTCCACCTCAGGGATAATAATTAACATTTACCAACAGCCTCTTTTAGAAATTTACTTCTTGGGATTAAGAAGATTTATTAGCCCAAAACCTCTGATGTACTCAGACTCCAACTGTGCATAAAAACAGTTATTCATTCTCCTGGCATGTCAGTCTTGTAGCACACCAGTGCTACAAGAAGAAAAACGTGGAATTATAATCCAACAAGACAAAG
This sequence comes from Pachyramphus minor, assembly GCA_013397135.1. Lineage (NCBI taxonomy): Eukaryota > Metazoa > Chordata > Aves > Passeriformes > Tyrannidae > Pachyramphus > Pachyramphus minor. The sequence goes on from VYXB01004631.1 coordinate 179,561, forward strand.
GGAGAAATAAAAAGTACCCTCTCTTTCTCAAAATATTTCCTTCTTAAGCATTACACCTGTTATCATTCCTAGCTTAATGAATGGTAGAAAGACAGCAGAAGAGGCTTTAGAAAGCTGAAGAAAGTAGTGAACTGTGTGTGTCACTTATTGCTTCTCTGAGTTTGTATCTAATCACAACTCCAGTGCAGGAGAAGCTGAACTCCCAATAGTCCCATCCCAAACATAGCTGAACTAGAATAAAACTGGATGCAGTCTGGTCTCTGCAGCTTCCCACTGTATTTGCAGCACTGATTCCAAATTGGACAATGATCACAGACCTGAATGAAGCCTAGACATACTCCTGAAATTATAGCATAGATACGAGGGTCCTACTGATTCCTCTTCCTACAGCTTCTACTGGGAATCATTTACTCTAGGCAACCTTCCTTCTAAATATGTTTGAATTGTGCTTCATTTGAGTTAGTTCTGCAACAACAACAGAGCCAATCAGGACAGAGATGGAGTTTATGGCTCACAATTTAACAGTATGGCAAGGGCTAAAAAGTGGTTCAGCTTACACCTACTGCTGTTGAAAGTTCCCTGCGGATGGAATGAGGTGTTGCAGGGGAGGTTCGACCCTGACCGAGAGCATCTGATCTGGAAACCAGCAGGCAGCTAAAAAAGATGGAATCTGTATAGATATTTTTACATTAATTTTTCCTCAGGCAAGAAATTACAATTTTAGAAGCACCCAAGATTATACCTATATGTCATAAAGCAGTGCAGCATGAAGATACCTGAGCAAGTGCTGAACAAACAAGCTTTATTGTGGAGCTCCACTGTGACTAATTAACACAGCTAGAAGTTGCTATATTAGTCCAGGCAAACTGCCACGCAAACCTACTATACTGCTTTTTGTATCCAAGCAAATTACATTCCAGCTACCTACGGCAGCTGGAATGCAATACACTTTTGGGGATGTAGGAGCCTAACTCCCATAAATTATTGGAGATGCAAGGCTCACAAAAGCCTAAGTCAACCCTGAATTCTATTTTTAAGGAGGAAAAAGTTTAAGGGAACAAGGCACTTCAGGAAATTGGTCTCTACACAATCTTTATTTAGTAAATTCTCACTGTATTATCCACTAAAATTCTTTAATCACCCTGTCTGATTTAGGTAAAGGTTGTCTGTGCTTAAGGAATATGAAAACAAATAACCCTTAAGAAACCCACAGAAAGGTGATTCTTTCATTTTAAAGGTTATTTGTATCATTAGTAACTGATTAGTAACTGATAAGAGCAATGTCATCTAACATTCCTTCCAGGAATGAACTCAGTTTTTACCACATCCTGAGCCAAGGTCCTACTCTATTACCATGGTTTTTCAACTTTCTTTTAAGAGCAATGTAATTTCTCCTAACTTGTATTTTTGCAAGTAGCAAAGAAACTATCCCCTGTAATGGGCTGAAGAAGATGACATTTATTATCTTTGAAACTTTAGAGATTGCAGGTTTCATGAGCATTCCTGAAGCAATGTTTGTCCTCAAAATAGCTGAGACAATGCAAGTTGTTCCGTGGATCCTTGTGTGGGAGTATGTTAAGAAGAATTGTTCATTGAAGCTTACAAATATGATGAGCTGTTTTAATAAAACAGCAGAAACATGAACTACTGAAGGAGGAGAAGGGATCTGCCTTTCTCCCCTCTGCCAAGATGCTGTCAACCAAAATTAACAACTCCTATTTCAAATCACAAGGTTTCAATGAAAGGACTAATCCCAACCCATACACAGCTGTGTGAGACTGTCTGAACCTACAGGACTGATCAGAGCCTGGAAGCAATTCCCACCAGCTTTCCAGGCCATGAGGGCCCTGCTGGAACAGCAAGCAAAGGTGCTGCAGGTAACCAGCTGCTGGTTTCTGAGAAATGAAGCTGTAGCTGCTGGGAGTTGATCCAAACCCATCACTTAATTTGATAAAAGCTTTCCAGTGTTATTGCTATCACTTACAGTTTCTGTTACTATAATGCACAGCAGTTGCATTCAAATCACTAATAAAAGTGCCTGACTTAAACATCCCAGCGTTTTTCAAAGAAGAGTGATGGATGTGTTTGCTTATTTATTTATTTATTTACTTATTTATTGATACTCGTTCTCTGGAGCTGACATATATGCTCTTTATATAATAAATTATGAAAAGACACTGCAGATACCAGAGGCATCTAGGTAAGACACATTTGAAACATCTTTTTCATACTCAGAAGACAAGGGAGAAAAAAAACTTTATTATTCATCTTTCCCACTACAGATCTGTCTTTGAGTTGAATCCCATTCCCAGCATAAACAGTCTACCTATCTTTTTGCCTACCCATGGCTATTTTTCTGCTTCAGGCTTTCTAGGACAGCAAATCATCAAAACCACCACAGTACCTTTGGTTGAGCTGTTTTGTAAGTTATTGAGGTAGGAAACGTAATGGTGGTCCATGATCTCAGCACAATAAGTGCTGTATAGATGCTTACAAGCATACAGTATAAAATCTGAGGCAGGAATCAGTAGATGGACACTAGAGCACAGAGACAATGTGCTAATGACATGCTGTTAATTAATATGGTGGAACATTATCACAGCACATAAAAAGTGTAACTACAGTCAACCTTTGTGCACATCATGACAGAAAGTTGGTTTAAGAGGGAACGTAAAATGTCATAGCAGATGTTCAAATACCACTTCCCAACACGTCTAAGCACTCTTCTAAGCATGAAGGCACTCAATCTCAAGCTGGCTCACTGAGGTCTCTGAGAAACCAAAGCAAAAGGAGAAACCCCACTCACTTTTCCTGGAATGAATCCCATGGAAGGCTACTTCATCCAGTGTGCGGGTCCACTGTAAGGAGTCAAGGTGGCCAGAATCCCAGGGCACATGGGAATGGGAAGCAAGCCTGCTGTGGCCATCCTCTGAATGTACACATAAGCAAGGTAAGAATCCAGCATCAAAAGGCCCAAGGACATTTTGCTTGCCCTCAGCATTTGTGCGCCTTCCAAAGCAATATGTGTAACAATAACATCACATCAACTGGGAAAAAAAAATAGACAAGCTTCACAAGCTTTCCATGCCCCAAAGCAGAGCTCATTTTTCAATTAGATCAGTCTAATAAAACTCTCTAAACATTATTTCTTTGGCATCCATACTTTAGATTAGTTACAGCACCACTGGTATTACTTAATACTGGGTATTACTAAACTGCTATTCATAAAAGATGTTTATGAGCCCTGAAACAAATCATCTGAGTCTTTTCAAGGAAATATTTTATTTTTCTATTTACTCCAAAACCATTATCATGGAACAAAATAGCAGGTTGATATGGAAGCTGGGAGTGTTGAGCTATATTATTTCACTTCTGATAAATCAAGCATTATTTGTGCTCTAAATTACAGCATTTGTCATTAAATATTGGTATTTTTGAAACATTTTACTTTATGGCTCGTGTAAGCAGTAAAAGAAACACCAAGGCCCGCTTCTTTCCTAGATTTGCTTGACTTAAAGATTAGTGAGGGACCTGTAATGTTTTCAAGATGTAACATTTTCACTGCTGCTATTTGTAGCCATTTCTAACGGATATCTCCTGGGATTCACAATTTGAGAGAGGTGTGGTGGTTTTTTCAGTCTTGTTTTCGTTAAGAAGCTTGCTTGCAAGGTGTCACTTTTCCACCTATAAACTGCAGTTGCAACTAAATCTCAAAGATGACACCCATCTATTTTTCTTAGGTAAAAAGAAGCATTAAGACCATGCCTAGCAGCAGTAGGACACAGCTGCAGTAGATTATCATGATAAATTCCTAGTTGCTAGCTGAGTAGCAGTAAACATAGTGCTGTCTTTCCTCTCAGCAAGCAATTTAGAGAAGATGATGTCTACCCTAAAAGATCACAGTCCAAGATTTCAGATGCTGTAAAGGAACGTTTTCACAAAGTTCAGCAGGGTGGTTAAGACTGTCCAAGAAGCTGGTATTTTACTATTGGATAGCTTTTTCCATCCTTAGTTTTCGTGTCCTAAGTGGTCATTTCCTGTAACACCTCAGTTAATGTCATACCCTTGAACATTAGCCTGAAGATAAACCTACACAGCAGCGTTTGTTCCTGGGGCACAGACTGTGGTGTGCAACAAAGTGGGTGCCCTATAAGAAGGAATATAGCCCTTACCTGCAGCCAGGTGGATCAACACAGCACCTTTCCTGCTGCTTGGGTTTGAGAAGGAATTTCTAGACTGGGCATCACCATCAAGATTAAATATTTGTGAATAACACTGTTTATTTTCTACCAAAAGGCAAAGGGAGTGTAGAAGGAAAGCAGGTTCTTTTCTCTGTAATCCACAGTATCTATAATAAGGTTTATGTTTAAAACAATAGTTTCCCAGTGCCATTATGATTGGAAAAATACAAGTAATTTCTTTGAATAAGAGCTCTGCTTATAAAAGTCTGTTCAACTAAGCACTTAATATTACCACAATATCCTTGGCTCTCCATAGCTGGTGATTTGTGTTTTCATACCATACACCAAACTGTAAGTGGAACTTTTATGGCTGAATGTGAAATTACAGCCGTTTTGAACGTGTTTTGAATTATTCTGGATGATTGTTAGGTCAGTATGAAGAATTCTAATGCTCAAAAATCTAAATCAAGACAAATTTTCTTCTAGTGGGACTTCTCTGAGTTCTACTACAAAGGAACTCCCCCAAGTGTCACATCATCAGTAATAGGTGAAAATAAATTGCTTCTGAATGAAAGATGTATTCAGCAATCATTGGATTAGGTGCTAGTTAAAGGTGTTAGTTGAAGCTCCAGCAGACAATAAAACATGATTGTAAACAATTGCTTCAGCCTCATCTTTCAAAAAATCATAAAGTCAAAATGCAGTTTCTTCCAAACAAATAAAGAAAGTATTTATAGCAAAATATACTCCCTAATGACTAAGACACACAGTCAGCCGCAATCCCAACCATGTGCCAGACTCCATTCATTTTTTTCAAGGAAATCCGGGGGTTGTTTATAAAAATACTGAAACAAAATATTTAGGTTATCACTTGAAAGGGTCCTTCCACTGAGACTAGGCCAGGAAAGTTGAAAGCCTAGAGGTTGTTCTACAAATATCTGTGTATGTGCCTATAAATATTCCAGCATTTCCTGTAATTAGTGCTGCTCCATGCTCCCTCTTTCAGGATCTTCTATTAATTGTTCGTAACTTTCCTAAACGTCTTGATTAAGGCTTTTTCCCTGCTACTGCTATCCAGGCAGACTCAAAACTAATTTGTTTGAATCAAAACAGCTAAACCTTTAATGAGAATACTGTTGTATGAGGACCATTTTTTCCTAGAAAGATTAGATAGTTTGAGGGTGCTTTGTGGAGGAATTTGAAAATTTGGGCTGTTCTACTCAGTGTGTATAAGAAAATCTACAAGGCCATGACCAAATTACAGGTCTTGGGGAAAAAGAAAATCTCAGCTCATGGATGCTTAGGAGAGATTATTCTGAGCCTGGCAACTGAAATTAGCCATCATACTATGTCACCTGAGCATGCTTCAGTTCCAGCAAGGATCATCTGTGCTTGAGTGTCCCAGCCATCATTTCCCACACAGCAAACAAGGATGCCCCAAACGCTTCCCATCTTTTTGGCTGGACAGTTTTGTCTTTTCTCTTCTCTGAGACTTCCCTTGGTTTTTATCTTCTCTCATCTCTGAGCCCCAACTCAAACCTGTTATTGGACCACAGACCCATCCAGTACTGACCTACCCCCTCACTTCCTTTCCCTCCTTGGTCTTTTGGGCCAGTCTTTTCCCCTGAACAACTGCTATCTCTATCTCTTCCCCTAGTGCACTAAGATCTTTCCTTTTTTTTCACTTTGATGCTATCTCTTATTCCCTTTGATCTGCAGCTCTTAGCCATCCTATCCATATATACTCCAGATTCTCATGCTAATCCCCATGTTGTGCACCAACAGATGGGCTTGCAAAAAAATTCCAAACTGTCTCACTACCTGAAACTCCATCCTTTGTGGTACTTTGTCTGTTTTACACACCCCAGCAGTTCCAGTCTCCTTCACATGCCCAGACCCACCAGATCTTTTGACCTAATATATGCATCTAGATTTAGTGCTGGATATTTTGGGGTTTTTTTTTGTTTGGTCACGTTGTTGTTGTTGTTTTGGTTGGTTGGTTGGTTGGTTGGTTTTTTTGTTGGTTTGATTTGCTTTGGGGTTGTTTTGTTCTGTGTTTTGTTTGTTTTTGTTTTGTTTTGGCATTTTTTTTTATTTTTCTCCTTTATTCTGCCTGAGTCCCTAAAAGATAATTGATGATATAGAAGACCTCAATTTTCTGACTAGCATTGAGCAAGACTGTAGACAACTGCTCTTATCAGCAGAGATGATGGGTAAATTTAATATCAGATGGTGTTACCAGGCCCACCACATTCTTGCAGAACTGTGGATGTGTACGTGTAAACACACATATATGCAACATACACACAAATACCCTACTGTGCACATGCAGATATTTTCTTCCAGCTACTTTCAGCAGAAGAAGCTTTATCTGTCTAGAAAGATGCAGCTGCCACTTGCCCTGGATTTTGTTGATACACCAGAACCCTTTGGCATTGCTCCACTGATGCAGAGAATCACAAATGCTGGTTATACCAGTTTACAGCTGCTTTCCATCATCTGAGATGCACCGCAGAGAAAGCTCACACTGGCAGATCTGGTCTTATCTTTATTTTCAGGCACTTGCAATCCTGATCATTCCGTCCTTTCCCTGATTATCCTTATGTAAACAGTCTTTAGATTTTAGATGAGGAGACAGATTTGCACTGTGATTTTTCACTCTCAGAAGTGAAACTCATCCAAGAACAAGTTTCTTTGGAACATGCCCAGGTAAAATTATCCTGCCCTAAAAAAAATATTATGAAACATATTCAGATCAGTATTTTGTTATTAAGACTAAGCTTTTTCTTCCAATAACTTGTAGAAGGAAAGAACAGCAAACTCAAAAGAGGTGAATATGAAAATCATGACAAAGTACAATATTAACTAGGTTTGGAGACTGAATGATGACCCTCAATCACATAAATTTGCACCTACATTATGACAACTGTGGGATATATCTAAATTGAATCTGTGTAGATATTCACTTTGAGTACTACTGAGAGTTTCATATTCAATCTGTTGTCCTGCAAGGACCCCCAGATCCTTTTCTTACAAGGTCCTTTCCAGTTAAAAGGCTACCAGTATTTATCAGTGCCTGGGGTTACTTTTCCCCAGGTGCAGGACTTTGCCCTTCTCCTTGTCGAACATCATGAGGCTGCTACCAGCCCATTTCTCCAGCCTGTTGAGGTCCCTCTGGATGGCAGCAGAACCCTCTGATGTATCAACCACTCCTCCGATGAAGGTACACTCTGCCCCATTAGCTTGATGTTAAAAAATGCTTGACCCAGTATTGATCCCTTGGGAATTATCTCCAGCCAGACTGTGGATCACCATTCTCTGGGCCCAGACATTCAACCACTTTTCAACCCACCTTACTGCCTGCTCATCCAGTCTATACATCAACAGCTTCTCTATGAAGGTCTTTGGGAGACACTGCCAAAGGTCTCACTAAAGTGCAGGTAGGCAATATCCACTGCTTTCACCTCCTCTAACTGGCCAGATTTCTTCATAGACATTTATCAAGTTGGTCGAGCGTGACTTCCACTTGGTGAAGCCATTCTGGCTACTCCTGATGATTTTGTCATCCTCACTGTGCCTGGAAATGGTTTCCAGGGTTAAGTCTCATCCTAAAACCTAAATTCAGCAAAGATCTCAGAAGATAAAAACTGTACAAACTAACTATGAGCGAAAATATTCCACTGCACAGGTCTGTCCACTCCTACCTACTAACTCATAACAATTGAGAGACTTACATGCTGTGCAGTTCATGCACTCATCCAATTCCAACAACTACAGGAAAAGACAATTCCAGAAAATCCTACAGTTAAAAATATGGGAGTTGGAATTTTTAGAACTACTTAGCACTAAGTATGTATCACAAAGGTAATTGAAGTGGGATAGGTCAGCTTGGAGTCTTTAATAGTTTCATCCTCCAATGTATATATTTAAACTCTGCTCTTTTCATTTCCATTGGAATAAGTGCTATGTAAACATACTGAAAGACATCAGGTAGCATTTCTAAATGTGCCTGCAACATAATAACCTGCAATCCAGTTTTACCATAAAAGTTCGGGCCCAGTTTGAATAGGTCTTTAGTACTCACTGAGCTGCACAAGTTTTGCCCAAAACATCCTGCTGTAAGGAGGAAACCTCTAGGGATGATTATGTCAGCCTTCCTAGGGTTTGTGGCTTCTGGACAGCCAGCTTTGTTAAAACATCCAGCTGGATTATACTGCTTAATTACGGATTGAAGCCGTGAGACAGGCTCCCAGGATCTGAGAGGCACTTCAGGTTTCAGCAGTTTTGTGGCAACTGAGGCTTTCTGCAGTTCAGTCTAAAAGCCTAGCTCCATTCAGGCATTTTCAGGGTTTCCAGGATCAACACACCTTGAAAGCCCTTTCCAAAACTCTAAAGCTTTTGAAAGTGTCTTTGTGAACACTGCAAAAAATTTAACGTACTTGATCATTTTGCAGTTCATACTACAGCTGTGGAACTGATGAAGACATTAGGCAGAAATCTTGCAGCCTTAGTCCCGCCCTGCATCGAGCTAAATTCTAAATAGGAAGGGAAAAGCAAAAAAAAAAAAAAAAAGAAAGAAGGAAAAAAGTTACTTTTGAAGTAGAATTTCACTGTGTAGCACCCTGTAGGAGCATTCAGGTTCCGGGACCCCATGGAGATGGTTCAGTAGTCTAGAAACTGTGTATGGAGACAGGAGATACCCAGTAACCTAGAAACAGTATAAGGAGATAGAAGAGACACCTCAACACACCATTTCTTTGTGAATAGACATTGATCCCCATCCCCAAAGTAAGCTTTAAGCATCACTTCCAAGGTTAGTGGGGACTAAACTTTTGTTGAGAACTGCTTTAGCTATCTGAGTTAAAGACTCCTCATGACATTTATTTCCATTTCAGTCAACTTTAATGGTCCCATTTGCTGTGAGGAACCTTCAGAAGGAGCAGTTCAGAGCCCCTTTTCCTGATGGCAGTATATTTTCCTCATACATGACAGCTTTAAGTTCAGTTTACAAACTTCCTTGTGAGGGAAAGAGAAGGGGCAGGCGCTGATCTGTGGTGACCAGTGATAGAACCTGAATGAATGGCCTAAAGTTGTGTCAGGGGAGGTTTAAGTTAGATATTAGAGAAAGGTTCTTCCCCCAGAGGGTGGCTGGGCACTGGAACAGGCTCCCCAGGGAAGTGGTCACAGCACCAAGCCTGACAGAGCTCAAGAAGTGTTGAAATGATACTCTCTGACAAGTAGTGTGACTCTTAGGGATGCATGGCCAAGGGTTGGACTCAATGATCCTTGTGGGCCCTTCTAACTCAGCATATCCTCTGATTCTGTGATCTCTCTCAGGAACTAGAGGCATTTGAGCCTAAAAAGCCTTTCTGCAACTCATCTGAATACAGTCAAGTCACTGGGAAACCAGGAACACTCCTTTTTTTGCTCCTTATCTTTATATGTGGGTATGTGAGCACTGCTGCCACACTGGGTGTGTTAGAGGCTTGTATTTTGCTTATTACTCTGGCTGATGTGTAGCCATGGGATTCAGTGGTCTTCCCAGCACTGTCAGTGATTCACTTGCTTTCACATGCTGAGTACCACAAATATATGGACTTGGCAGACTCTTGCAGTAGGAAGTTGAGCTGTTAATGACTTAATCATCCACTGGTTAAGAACATGGGATCTTAAGATTAATATCTTAGTCATAGCTATCAGAGCATCTGATGGTTTTACATCTAGACATGTGCCATTTTGGAAATTACCTTGTCGATGGTCTAAATCTTATTGAAAGTCTTTAGGGTTTGTTTTCCCAAACGCTTCAGTCCTATTTAAATATACTCTAGACTTCTAAATCGCATTGGCATGTCTAAAAATTTTGCTGAGAAGCTCTGTGAAATATATGATGTGTATTTAAAAATGGCAATAGGAAAGAGTTTGCTGAAGCTACAAATCTGTCCAAGTTTCAGAAGCTAAGAATATTGTTATTGACTAGCTAGGCAGAATAAGATTTAAATGCCAACTTTTCTCAAAAAAATCGAGAGACCTTCAAATCCAGCTATTTACAATTAATTCCAGATAAGTTCTGTTAAGAATAGAGTTGGAAAGAAGACAAATCCTATATATAGGTCACTATTTGCTTGCAGCTGTTTGTGAAAATAAGAATGCTGTTTTTCACATGTAGCATTAAATGTGAACAAATATATTGATCACAGGACTGCAGTATAACCAGAAGAATATGCTGATTTCCCCTGTGGAGAGGAGTTAGCTAGTACTGCAGAATTTCTCCCCTTAGTCTAAAGATATGACAAATCTCTTCTTGGCAGCAGTACTGTGAACCATCAAGTGAATCCATTGCTCAAGGAGATTAATTGGATTCAGAGAAGTCCCAGAAGGAGTCATGCAACTTCAAGGCAGACACTTGTGGTTTCACAGCTTGAAAAGAGAAGCTGATATCGGTCAGTCCTCACAGACAGGGTGTACAGCATTTATTTGTGGAACAATCAGATATTTCCATATCCCCATTCTTACAGTTAATGACAGATTCAACCCATATAAGCACAAATGGTCTAACAAAACATTTCATGGCACATGGAGAATTGAGCACAGGTATCTCAGCAGACAGGTCAAAAGATCATAAATACAAGCCAGGGTTCATAAAACAGAGCCAAAATCCTCCAAGCAGTAATATATTTGTTTTTCACTAACATCATAATAATTTCCTATGTCTGAGCATTTTACTTCTCCTTGTTTTGTACTCTGGGATTTTCATATTCTAACCCCACCCTTCTTATTCCCCTCTCCTTGTGTGTAATGCTCCACATTCAATCTGGTTTTTTTCATTTTACTTATGTGTAGAATTCCTTAATTTAATTACTTTAGGGATGCCACAGCCCTGGAATAATGGACCTTTACTTACTTGGGCTGAGAAGAACAGTCTGGTTCCATCAGAGACAGCCACTTTCCACTCTCCTCTTGCTTATATCAGGCACTTGTCTGCATAATCTAATTAGTCTGATTTTTTTCTGATTTACAAGGATGCAAATTAGTTATGGGGGAGGGGGAGACAACCCTAGAAATCACTTATTTGTCCTACATAAAAGAGGTTTTCAGGGATCCAAACTGTCACTTTTGCAACATTCATGCATGACCAAAAAAAAAAAAAAAAACAACAACAACAACAACAAAAAACCACACACACAAAAAAAAAACCAAAAATAAAATAAAATAAAATAAAACTCTTCAGAACACCAAAATATTTTGGTTTGACATTTCCACAATAACACATTTTCTGAGAGGCAACATTTAAAAAAAAAAAAAGGTGTTAATAACAAACTTGGAGCCCATTTTCCCAGTTTTTGCATACACCTCAGATACTGAAATATTCTGCAAAATGTGGAAAGCCCACATCCAAACTGCTTCATATCTGACTTTGAGTACGGACAGGACCTTTCTGAATCTCTGCTTACACCACTTAAGCCTCTAAATCATTTGAGTCTTTACTACTTAAATAAACATGTTCTCTATTGCAAGCCAAGAGAAAACCTGGTTGGCACAACAAAGAGCATCTAAGTTCCTTTATTCAATCTCAGATTTTTTTAATATTTTTTTAATCTTACTTTTTTGGAGATTGACCTACACAGCCAACTCTTTGCACAACTCTAATTAAGAGTAACTACAAGGAAGCCAGAGGGCAGAAAGAAGCATGTTAAGTAAATTCAGTGAAGTTATTCTGATTGACACTGACATAAGTGAGAAGAAAATCAGGCTTTCTGCATTTAACACTTCTGTCATTTGCATCCATGTATTAAAAAACTAAAGTACAAACAGGCAGATTCCCTGTTTCTGTAACTCAACAAATCTCCACTGAGCTTTGTAAATTTGCATCACCTGTAGTTCTGGCCCAACTCTTTACTCCAGTTAGGTCTATGCTACTTGGGATTGGTTTTCCATGGCCTTAACTTCAGATTGATTCCTTCTAGCAAGTGATGTGCCACACACCTACACTGAGAAAATCCTTTGACAATAGCCCAGCTTCTGTTTAAACCACCAGCATGTTTCAGCTCGTCCTTCCCTTAACCTCTTAAAAAATGTAATATCCTGATGGGTTTGAAACCCTGGATAAAATTTCATGTGTGACTATGTTTTCTTCATCTTTTATATTCAATGACTATTTTTAAAAACACTGGCGTTATTTTGATATTTCTCACATAATTTCAATGGTTTTCAATTAAATCACTAAGTATAAGGATATAAAATATGCACATAGAGCTTTCCTAAATGAAACTTTTGCTTCAGTCTTGAAGTATCTGTTTCTCCACAGAGCCCATCATGTACACAGATGATTTATTGGACATCCATGACTTTATAAAGATTTATTTGTGAATTATCTTCTTAAAAACTTAAAAACAGTACAACACAAAAAGGATTATAAACCAAATTTTCAAGTAAAAATAGCCATCCTTTGGCAATTCATTTCCACTGCCCTGGCTGGGTAACCACACGACAGATCCTTCCCTGTACCCAGTTTCAGCTCAGTGCAGCAAAGAGGAAAAGTCATCACAGGGCAGGCACAGCCCTCTGCCTGAATGGATTGGTTACAGCCAGCATGAACACCAAAAGAATCTTAAACTCAAGAAAACAAAATGAAGCTGACTCAAGGGAGGTTTAGGTTAGAGACCAGGAAAAGGTTTTTCACCCAAAGGGTGATTGAGCACTGGAGCTCCCCCGGGAAGTCGTCACAGCACCAACCCTGACAGAGTTCAAGCTGCATTTGAACACCTTCAGGCACATGATGTGATTCTTGGGGTGTCCTGTGTCATTGGGTTGGACTAAACAATCCTGATGGGTCCCTTCCAACTCAGCATATTCTATGATTCTATGAAGATTAGGGCAGCAGGATGAAGAACCAGTTGAAGCTGAGTCAGACTATGGATCTTATGTGGATAAACAGTATTATTTTCTTTGCATAGGAATGTGGGATAATTACAGTCCCCAGTTCAGACAAATCTATGAACCTCTCTCTCCTTCCTTCACCCAGGAAGCCAAAGAGAAAAAAGTGGGTGTTGTGGCTTCAGAATTGTCCAGTTTAGTGTTCCCAGTGAAACCCCTGCAAACCATGCACTACTTGCTCACTCCAGTCTTCACCTCTCCCTTCCCTTTGGTGGGCACAAAAGGTAAAGATCACAGGTTGAGATAAGAAACAGTAATGAGATAAGGTAACAAACAATAACAGGAACAATATTACTAACAAAAGGGTATAAGAGAGGGGAACTATTCACATGCAAATGATCAGCACTATACCTAGTGGAGCTCAACAAAATCTGACCACCACTCAACCAATAACCTCCAGGTTCTGGCTGTGCCCTCTCCTGGCTACTGCAAAAAATTGATCCTGTCCTGGCCAGAACCAGGACAGTGAGGAAGGCTCTGCTATCAGTCTAGACCAAGATAACCTGCTCCTAGGAAAGGAGTATGAAAGAAAAGAGTACCACACTAGACATTCAAGATTTGAAAAGCAATATGCAGAAGGGGAGAAGGCTCCTCTTTTATTATCACCTTCTCAGCAAATGTCACATCTTAAGTCCTATGAAATGCTGCTGTTCCCTAGTAATAAACACTTCTCCTCAGATCTCATTCCATCATTTCAAATGGGGTTGCTCCCAGCTCAGAAATGGAGTGGATAAGGACAGAGTAAAGCCAGGTTTACTATACTTTCTTAACTCTGGCATTGAGCTGGCTTAACTTCATAGGCCTTTGCTACTTTTTCTTTCTTCTTCAAGTAATTTCCTTGTATGTTCCTTGCACACTCCTCTCCTTAAAATTTTGCAAGCTTTGTCTAGAATAACAATAATTAATAGGTGTGAAAACAAGAGCAGACACAGTTCACTTGTAGTTCAAAAACATAACCAGTAGGTAATTAAGTACTAGTCTAAACAATGCACAGTTGTGATTTAAGCCCAGCCAGCAACTGAGTAGCACATAGCCACTCACCTCCCGTCTACTGCTTTCCCAGCAGGATGGCAAGGAAAATCACAAAACAGTTAAAACTCATGGGTTGAGACAAAAACAGTTTAAAAATTGAAATAAAGTAAACTATAGTTATAGCAACGATCATGACAATTATTGTAATGAAAAGAAGAACAAGTGATCCACAATACAATTACTCACCACGACCTTGCCAATGCCCAGCCCATCCAGGAGCAGCAACTGGCATTCCCTGGCTAACTCCCCCCAGTTTCTATCCTGAGCACAGGGTTCCATGGTATGGAATCTCCCTTTGGCCAGTTCAGGTGACCCCCCCTGGCCATGTTCCCCCGCTGAGTCTTGTGCATCTGGTCACTGGCAGAGCGTGGGAAACTGAGGAGTCCTTGATTTAGCGCTACTGAGCAACAACTAAAACATCAGTATGTTATCAACATCATTCTCATACTAAATGCAAAACACAGCACCATAACAGCTACTAAAAGAAAAAAATTAACTTTATCCCAGATGAGACCAGAGCAGGTAAGGCACTGTGTCCAGACACAGCACCTGGAAGTGAATGTAGATCATACCTGCCAAGAACCATCATTCAAATGTCTGTTACAAAGGTAGCAAAGTCAGATTGCAGAAAGGAAGGGGATGAATACATTTATTTTGTTCTTATCTCTGTTATGGTTTGTTCTTCATCAACAATAACCCCCTACTGCTTTTTTATTCCAGATGCAATAAACAGTTTTTATGAGAGATTAGTACCTCAACTTTGCTTCTGCATTTCATCAGCCAGAGCAGCTGTTCGTTATTTTGTGTATTTCAAGGCAGCAGAGATTATCACTAAAACAGACATTAAAACTTGTGGTGGGGAGAGTAATCATTTCAGCTGTGGGAAAACAGATTTGTTTGCTCTCTTAAAATATTGTATAATGTTCAAATATTTTTTTGACAAATGTGCTGTTTGAATGGTACACTCTGTCACTTTGGTTTAGTGTATAGACCATAGTTACTACCCTTCTGCTGATCTGGTAACTGTTACATGTTTGAAGGAAAACCCAGGTGTTGGTTTTAATAGAAGTCAAGACTCCTGCTATACAGAACACTTGTAGTAAGACTCCAAAATTCAGATTAAATTCCTGTCTCCACATGCTACTTTGCATGAGTCTCACAGGTCCAGCTATTTCTGACTTGATGATCTTTGAGGTCTTTCCCAACCTAAATGATTCTATGATTAAAATATATTGAGCAATTAAAGGAATTTTGGAGGAATCAAAAGATTTCTTCATATATGTCTGCAAAATATGTTAACAGATTTATTTAAGAGTTAGCTGCAAGCATTCAACTTGAAAATTAGCCTCTTTTACTGTTTGAAATATCACAACCTTTCTTATATAAGAAAGCTAATTAGAATAAAATGAAGAAAACTTCTGGGTTTGAAATCTGTTCATCTTTTCATTTCCAGTGAAGTATTTATATACTGAGACAGGTATTTGTTCTCCCTGCCCATAATATTAAAGAACATAAATTAATAAAAATGCAAGTTTGCCATCAAATGTGGCCAGAAAGTCAAAACAAAGCTCTACTCCATCAATTCTTTGAAAAGTTAAGGTTCCAGTATTCACTGAAGTCACAGATCCCCAAATGAGAGGCATCTGTTTATTGCCAATTCACAAAATCTGAAAGTGCAGTGAAAATACTTGCTTAGAAATTGTATTGTTGGAGACAATCTTCGTGCTTTCAAATCTTATGATCATCTAATTAAGTGCAGAAACCCTGTTCAGTGTTATCACAGAAGCCCTGTTACCTGTTCATGCTGTGCTACCTGCATATGTATATAAAAAGAGAAAAATAGTTTTGATCCTGCTCATTTTCTGAAGACTAAGGTCAGCTAAAGACAGCTGCTATGCTGAGAAATTAAGGGCAAAGCAGGCTGATAAATATATGCTCCCTGTGAGGTGCTCAATTGTGCATATATGTGCACATCTAGAGTACATAACCCTGAATGAAATCAAAGAAGTACTTTAGCCTAGTAGACTTGAAAATCTTCCTGGAACATATACTTACATGTAGATCTGGTCCAAGACAAGGATTGCAACACAACAAAGATTGTGTCATCTGTGTCACATTAAGCATCTTACCCACAGGACTATAAAGCAATGACTATAAGGCACAATATTTTGTTAAAGGTTATTATGAAAGTGTCCTAGACAAAATGGAAAAATAAATTCTTGCTATGATGTAAATCCTCCCTGATCACTTTCCTGAGTCAGAAAGCCTAAAAGAAGCTCTTCAGAAATTTTGGCAACATCCACATGAGCTTTCCTAGCTCTATTTGGTAGGTTCCCATCTCACAGCTTCCTTGTCCCTGTCCCTAATCTGCCATCAGAGGGACAGGGATAACACACCCAAGCAACCACCCCTTCTGGCAGCATGGTTTAATGAGGTGAAATCAATTAACACACATATCTATTTTTCTTCTCCTGCTTATAGAGCGAGGCAGCTGAGTTTTCCGGTGTCCCCTATTGCATGCCAGCATATGGATAAAAGATAAAAGTTCCTGCTGGACTTTTTTTCTGGTATAATTAACCTTCAAATTATAGGGATTCTCATTATATGGAACATTACAAGTCAGACTGGGGAATGTATCACCTGGAAAAAATAGACTTGGGGGCCGCCCATCTTTCTGTCTCTTCGTTAGGTCGTAAATCAAATGCAGCCTTCTACTCTTGTCTCTGAGTAAAATATTAGGACTGGTTCTAAAATAAATTGAGCATTTGTATTCATGAGGGAGTTGATATTTGGTCAGTGTAAATTATGAATTCTCCACCAATATTATTTCCTCTCTTAGCTCATTGCCACATCTCTGAGCAGATTTCATGGCACAGTTCCTTTTCGGAGCTCTTTAATTTACATTCCATGAGCAGAATGCATCCTTCCATTCAGTGCATCCTGTAGGTTCAGTGTACCTTGAAAAGCCCAGGTATGTCCAAACATGCATTTATCTTCTCACCATGGTAAAGTATTTTTTTTATTTAAGTGCAATTTAAATTTCTGTCTCAGGTCAGGTTAGCTTTATCTTAAAAAATTGTGAGCTTGCAATGAAGTATTAGTAGCTATCCTGTAATTAATATAATTTCGTCAATGCAGGAACTGACTGGAATGCTTTTCTCCCAATATCACTCTTATTTCCTCTTTTTTTTAATTTAAAAATAATCATTATTTCAGAACCTCACATCTGAATAATCCCTGGTGCATAGTATGCTAATTCAAAAATACCACAAATTGAACTTTTTTTTGTCCATTTATTGGTTGGTTTGTTGCATAACAAGAAAACTGATAAGTTTAATTACTTTTATGAAAATGAAAAGGAAGAAATATTATTTTGCTAAAGTGCTAATAGTAATGCCACTTCAAACTAAACTAAAGCATACCACAGGCTAAGTGACGTGCTTGGTAGGGAGCATATCAAGCAATGGAAGAGAATTCATATTTATTAGGACAACATTAGCATTTTACTGTACAGAGATTGATTACCCAACCCTGATTTGTTTGTTTCTCACCTGCCATGCAGTGTTCTTTAGGCTCTTGTATAATTTCCTATTTCCCAACAGTAATAGTAATTATTTTATTCAATGATAGATCTGCATGTAATCAAGCGGTGGTAGAAATTACATTAAATTTAAAGACTTTTAAAAAGATGTTTATGTGTTAGATTCAGAATATAATGTAGATTAAATGTCACAGGTTTCATCCCTGAGAACAGAGTGAGGGAGTCTTGTTTGTGTTTTGATTCTGTAAGGAATCCACTGTCATTTGTATCGTGTACATTTTATGGATGAATTATTAAGCCAGTTTCTCCCCTGCTAATATCACAAATTTGTTTTGCCCTCATTAACACTGTCCAGGTACAATTAAGGAAGTAATTCTGCCTAGGGTATACTCCCATATAAATGTAACTTACTTGTGTAACTCAATTAATTGGTTTAGGGGTTACTTTTGACTTCACAACACAAGAAGTTAAGAGGGAAATTCACACCAGAGACTTCACTGGTGTACATTATCTGTCACTGAAAACCCCACTGCTCCGCCACAACAGCTCTAATTACCACAGCAAACCAAGGGGAGTAGCAAAAGCATCATATTGCAGCCTTAAATAAATCTGAAGGCCATTTTGAATTTTAGTCATGAGTAGCAGTTGAGCTTTTAACTGCCTCTGAATATTTTTAATGGCACAACTATTCCTGGACACTGCACGAGTTAATTTAGTATCATAAAATCATAGAATCATAGCATCAGTTGAGTTCAAAAGGACCTCTGTGATCATCAAGTCCAACCCTTGATCCACTACCATCACATCCAGCCTCTTCTTGAACACCTCCAGGGTACACATATCAAGTCAACTGGCACGACTTCAGTGATCTTGACCAAAGGCTTAGTCATTTATGTAGCTCAAGATGAAGCCAAGAGTTAGGTCTTAGAAAGAGATGATAAGATCTTTTCTCCTTTGATTGCCTGAGATGTTTTTGAACAAATTTCCAAAAAGCATCACTAAGAGGACTGCAAAAGTCAATTTTTTTATTTAGATAATGGTTCTAACTTGTAGAGAGGTGGGATAGGATTCCTCTTAACTAAGAGGGATACCCCTTCAAAATAAGGGGTATCTGCAGAATAGGATGAAAGTCAGCTGTCTGAACAAAAACTGCTGTAGTATTCCAACTGGCCTCCAGCTGTAGCTCCAAAAAGTTATGGGCCTCTGGTAATTCCTATGCATTATGGGTGGGCAGGGAACTCAGGTGTTTTGGGGTGACTGAAATGCCATTCCATGCCTGCACTTAGGTGACTGACATACCCCAGGTGCCTACATTCAGAATAGTTATCTAATCTTCCCTTCCAGTCAAAGGAGGTCAAACCAAAATAGCCCATAAAGTCTAGGGAATGAGTCCTCCCATCATTAAGTTCTGTGAAAGATCAAAAAAACCACCATTCAGGAGCTCATCTCCTCCCTATATACAGACTGCACAGTCAGGTGTAGCCATCCATGCTGTGAGCACTCCCACCCTTCCTGCCTGGGATGTTGCAGACTGTGAGTACAGCAAATACAGTCTCTGCTAGTACAGTTCATCTCAAGAGTAAAGGAGCTGATGTAGGTTCACACTGATGAGTGTTTAGAGAAATGATACTTCAGGCTTTGGAATAAAACTCAGGAAACAAGAGTTTAGGTTCTGGCTTCGTCACACACTTCATATGAAACCTCCTATACAGAACAGAGGATTATTCACACACAAAAATTTAGAGTCAAAAGTGCCAAGAAAGAATTTTCCAGATAAACTGGTGTGCTGGCTTTTGCATACAGTCCTTTCTCTGTCAAGACCCATGAGGAACAACTGCCACCAAGAGCCATTAACTTTAAATGAAGCAGAAGAAAGGACAAAGCAGAAATATGTTGTAATTTGGAGTAACATGGTTTGTGGTCCCAGACTGAGACAAGTTGGTGCGGCCACTCCATTCTAGCATTAGGATCAAAAAAAGGTCTTAAGATAAGGTGAAGGAGGGCAGTATCCTCTTCCTTACCTTCTTTCTTGATTAGATGTCATTTTTAAGTTGCCTGATTTGATTTAAGCACAATAGTTCCTGTCTGCAGGCAGAAATAGCAACCAATGAACTTCTGAGGTCACTTTGGAGATTATTCTCTGTGTGCCAGGATGGTTTCATGGTTGTAGTCCCACTTGTGTTTCATACTACAAAGATCTGAGTAACTTAGTCTCCTTGGGACACCTTCTTGTCCAACTTACCACCATATACATTAACAAGTTGTGCCTAAAAGGCTGAGTTGAAATTTTCATCCATGTGAAAACTAAAAATCAGGCTGCTTCAGTGCAGCAGCAACTAAAGATTATTTATTTGCAAACTACCTAGCTGTTATATATTCTTTGAAAGTCCTCTGCTCAGCCTCTGGGCCAAATCTAGGAAAATGTTTACCTGCTTACATTCTCTCTGAGAGAAATAGAAATTAGGCATGCAAATACTTTGATGTATTCATCTCTTTGTCTGATCCACTAGTTTATGTAATGAGAGGTGGTTGCAGCCAAGTGGGTGTTGGCCTCTCCTCCCAGGTAACAAAGGATACAAGAGCAAATAGTGTCGAGTTGCACCAGGGGAAGTTTAGATTGGATATTCATGGAGCGGGTTGTCATGGAACAGGCTGCCCAGGACAGTGGTGGAGTCACCATTCCTGGAGGTATTTAAAGGATGTATAGACGTGGCACTTGGGAACAGGGTTTAGTGATGGACTTGGCAGTGCTGGGTTAACTCAAGGATCCTAAAGGTCTTTTCCAACCTTAACTACCCTATCATTCCACATAAGGTAATTGTTATCTACACTTTTCATCATGCTAATGTTATACCACCTTACCCAACTAGCACTGTCATTTTAATGACTTCTCTACATTATAACAAAATGCAAATAATAAGAAATTACAGTTCTTCGCTCTATCTGCTATGCTTCTTATCAATGGTGTGGCTGATTAGCAGTGTGAACTTGCACAGCAGAGAAAATACACTGTTTGTACTTCTTTCTGAGGAAAACATTGTTTTGAAAGATACCAGCTTGTTAATTTTATGTTTTATATTTTTGATTTGATATAACTATTCAATAGAAGAAAGAGTAGAACAAGGAAAACAGAAGGATCTCATCTTTCCCCTAAAACACTGCAGGAACAAGTTGTATAAAGTTTTCAAATACCACTAAGCAAGGCATTGTGTTTCTGAGCATTTACTCTTTGCACTGGCTCATTAACAAAACAAAAAAAAAACCAATAATAAAAAGAGAGTATTAGCTCAAGATTGCTCCTATTTCTTAAGTATTTGTGGTGCTAATCTCACAATCCAAACAAAAGTGTTGCATAGAAAAAAGACTGAGAAAAAAAACTTTTCTACCATAGCAATATAAGGAATGTTTGTTCCCATCACCAAAACAAGTTTCTGAGATCCTTTTCTTAGTCCAGTTCTTCTACATCCTTTTATCTACAAATAAATATACCCAGATGAAGTGTTAATTTAAATACAGGCATGTACAAAATTAATTGCTGTAGAATAGTCCCTGTGAAAATGAGACCTTGGGCAAGGAAAGAGGTAAGGTTTAGTGGAAATAACAAAAGATTAGTATAACAAAACTGCAAGCCTCAGGCTTCCCATAACCAGTAGGCAAAGCTTAAACATTTTATGATTCAGAAATCATGGAGTCGTAGAATGGTTTGGGTCGAAAGAGACACTAAAGATCATTTATTTCCAACTCCTCTGGGCAGGGGACACCTCCCCAGGGCAAGGACGTCTCCCACAAGACCAGGTTACTCAGAGACCCACTTACCTGGTCTGGAACACCTCTAGGGAGGGGGAGTCCACAACTTCTCTGGGCAACCTATTTCAGTGCTTCACCACCCTCACCCACTCAGGAAGCACTGATGCATATGAGTACCCCTGCAAATATGAGCAGCCCCACAACCTGATCCATACACAGACGTTTGGAGGAATAGTTTGTTGTTACAGGAGATGGGATGGCATTTCTCCTAATTCTGCAGGGCAGACGTCTTCACCTGAGCTGGTTGCCTGAGGCTGCCTTTGGAGGCAGTGGAGAGGAAAAGGCCGCTTCACCTCATCCTTAGGCAGACTTATAGAACCTTCGAGTGAGTGGCTCACACAGATATGTCTGCATTATTAATATCTGTCTTTAATGAGATGAATCCCACCTATTGGCACAGTGTCCTCAAACTGAAGGTCACAGTCCAGGGGCCCAAGGGGAAATCAAGCGCTGCACCCATCAGTGGTGTGGGAGTTGCCATCTCGCTGCCTGCAGGTGCAGAGCAAACATGACACAAGCTCCCTGGAGCATCCACCGTGTGGAAAAGGCTCTGGAGAAATGGATTTGTGAAAGGTCACAGGCAAAGCAGGTTTGGGTCAGGCTTCCCAGTTAAGTCAGGGAATGTTTAGCAAACAGCTAATTATTTCATTGGTGCTGATGAGGCTTTCCCAAGAGGTGGGGGCTGGCTTACTCCGTACTGTGCAGCAGCAGGTTCCAGACACATCCAAAATGAGGTTCAGTGAGATGAGATTTTATGAATACCAGAGGAATTTGCATTAGATAACATTTTCATATCTTCAAACCCTTAATTTCTGCTTGCAAATCTCATCCCCAAATCCCCAAAACACCCAAAATTAATTTCATTTGAATAAGTCAGGGCTTTAAAGACTTAAATACTTAGAAGTCTTCTATACTAAAATAACAGGCTGCCCAGGGCAGTGGTGGAGTTACTGTCCCTGAAGACATTTAAAAGATGTGGAGCTGTGGCACTTGGGGACATGGTTTAGTGGTGGACTTGGCAATGCTGGGCTAATGGTTGAACTTGATCTCAGAAGGCTTTTTCAAGCTAAATGATTCCATGATCCTATGAAGTGGTAAATCTTATCAAAAAGCTGCACCATTTTACCACATTTCTCGTGGTGACAACTTCACTTCCACATTAAAAAAGGACAGTAAGTATGAAATTAGAGGGATTTGTTTAGGGGAGTGGGTGTAAACAAATGTAAATAGGGTAGAATGTGGTCATGCTGGATCTCACCTTTTCTAGGTTTGAGACAAGTATAATTCCAGGGACAAAGAAATAAGTGAAGAATGCTTATTTAATAGAAAGTCACTTACTTTTGAAATGAGTTGACTTTTATTTTGCTGTGTTTATCATGCTTTTAGTAAGAGTATCTCAGAAGTTTGCAGTACCAATATCTGAGAGAAACATATTGAGAAACAGTACAAGGGAAAGGCTGCAAAGTTCATTCTCCATGCAGTCATCTCCACTCTATCCCATACATATCACATATGATAATGTACGTATCACAGATATGTACTTGACATAGTTATTTGATGTTTTAACACTGTAAGAAATAACATAAGCAGAATTTATTCACAAAAACATGTTTTTACTGAAAGAATGGCTGTTAGCAACATTAAAATTTGAACATGAATGTGTCAGTCAGAGCAAAACAGTATACAAAAATATTTGCTGCTATTTCTTGCAGGCTAATAAGACAAAACTAAAAAATAAAAACCATGTTATTTGTAGCTTTTATTTCCCATTTCAATCTTACTTCCTCATACTTGCTAGAGAAAAGACCCCAGTCACATGGAAATAAATTTTAGGTTTAGAGTAGGTAAGATTTTACAAACCCTAAAAAGACTTTTTTTTCTTTTTTCTCATCTCCTTTTTTAATTAGCCTTACTAGTATATAATTAAATCTTTGCAGGCCAGACTTTTCAACTTCCTGCTGGCACGAAAGGATTAAATACATGAGACTGACTAGGATGCCACTCTATAAATCAAGGTGATCCTGGCGTGTCCATTCCTCTGCTGCCCCAAGGCAAAAAAGCGGTAGGGATTTTCTTTATTCTTTTCTAATCCTCTCGGTTTCAGTAAGTGACAGGGTTAGTAACACTGCAGAGGAAAGGATGTGCTGTGCTGTGGCTGTGCTGTGGCTGTGTGAGCTGCAGGGTTGGGCACCACAGTGCTGCTGAGGCTCTTTTTAGGGTTCAGACATAGGCATCAATTATAGCATTTATGGAGTTGTTCATCTGGTCAAATGCCCAGGCTGCTACTCTGTGTGAGATAGCCCCAAAAACTCATTTTACAATTAGCAGAGGGAAACAGGCAGTTTAAGGGTGTGAGTCATCTAACACCCTACATCTAAAAAGAGTTGTTGAAAATGGGTAAGATCAGTTCCACACCCTAAATTAAAACAAAGAGGTGAAACAAAATGTTGTTTCTCTCCACTGACTATATAGTGATCCAAAAGTGGCTATTCCACTGTACCCATTTATGTCATAGGTGTTTCACAGTCTTGGGGTCCTATTCTCTGTGTCACAATTCACAGCTGATGTGTCAACTGATTTTCAGACATTTTTCCTTCTGTCTCAATTGCTTGAATCATGATCTATGGCAAATCAAATCTTTCCTTTGCCTGTCTCACCTGCTTCATCAGTAGCAAGTGTTTATCTAGACCAGAAGATTCAGGAAGCTAAAGTTATTTTGACAGTCACCCTTTGAGCATAGGGCTGTCTCAAACTTTTAGCAGTGTGTGTTTAGAAGTTATATGTAGGTAGCTGATGTTTGTAATAAATCTGCCAGGCTTTCTGCAAGCACTTGATGCTAGTGGTCTTTTTTCTTGTCAACAAGACCCATTGAGTTGAAACCAGAGGGAAGTATTTTCTCTGCAGATGTCCTCAAGCCTTTTTGTTCATTAGTATGCACAGGTTTCCTTCGTGTCTGCCTAGACTGAAGTAAAGAAAGTTAGTTGTAATCTGTGAAACCACATAAGCTAACTTTATCTTTCTACTGTAGTGCAGAAAAAAGACATATATTGATCAGACAGGTGTAATAGGTTAGGCATTTCACTTCCTAGCTCCTTTTTTGCTCCCATAAAAGCAATTCAGGAAATATGAAACAGAGAGAGAAGGAAAAAAGACATGTTTTACTGCCAGGGTTGTATCTCTGACTTTCCTAATGTTGAGAAGTATGACCAGAAAGGTGAGGGAGTCAGAAATGAAATTGCCAGTCCGAGGAATGAGCATTCTTTTGAGTAGTGTCAGCAAACTATTTCCCATTTACTTCTCTGTAAGACTTTCTATAGTGAGCATTGACAGCTGGGTAAGAACTGATGAAGTAAACTTGTGTTGCTGGACTGATGGAAGAGGTAGCTGGAAGTGTACATTGAGATTCCACTGAATTAAAATTAGGGGTCCTGGTATCTACTTCAAACTTGTACAAGCCACTTCAGATGCCATTCAAATAGACACAAATATCCATGCCTTCACAAATAGTTGGAAATTTCATCCTTAATATAATGTATTTACATTATTCCCTTTTTCTGCAGTCGATACCCTGTTGGTTTTAGAGATAGGATTTAGGCAATTGTTTTATGATCTGTAAATCTCCAGTGTCATACATTAAATGGAAAAGAATTTTGAGGTGAAATGTGCAAAAAAAAAACCATAACTACAAAGGGAAGTTTTTCCCTCTATTACATCAGAAGAAAGCTGTCAGAGTTAGAGGGTCAATAAATAGTCCAGGTATAGTAGAAGCACTGAAGGATGTTAAGGCTATAACAGAAAACACAAATAATTTTTGCACATCAGTGTTCACCATAGCTTTTCTTTACAGGTGACAATTCTGAGGATCTGTCTCAAATCCAGTTGTCAAGAGCAAGGATGTATATACAATAAAATGAAAAAAATCAACAATAAAAAATTTCTAGATCCAAGTGATAAAAGGATTTAGAAACTGCTGATCTACTACCTTTTGTTGGTAAACTGTTTCTTAATTCAGCCCTGTTACCAAAGGAGTAGAATAAGTCAAGTGTTTAAAAATGTTTTGGGGATGATGAATAAATCTGTCACAC
Source organism: Pachyramphus minor (assembly GCA_013397135.1). NCBI lineage: Eukaryota > Metazoa > Chordata > Aves > Passeriformes > Tyrannidae > Pachyramphus > Pachyramphus minor. The sequence goes on from VYXB01004631.1 coordinate 205,141, forward strand.
CAGAAAATTGCGGAGAAAACTAGCAAGGAATGGCCTTAACTAATGTGTGGAAAAATCTATTGGAAATAGGTTCTTGGTATGGAGAAAGCTGTGCTGCACATGGCTGCAGGAGCACTCTGGAGCCCATAAGCAAACAGATCCAGCTGACTGGAAAGACTGGAAAATGATTGACTAATGAGATATGAGGCTGTTACTTGTATAGAGAGATATTCAGAGTAGTAAAAAGTCAAACTAGCAACTACAAGGCACAAAAGGATCTCACAATATCGACTGACTGGACAATAAAATAGCAGATTGAAGTCACTGTTGATGAATGTGAAAAACTGCAGATGAGACACAAGATAACTCGTGCTCTGTGTATGATACAATTGATTCTAGATTAACTATTACTCCTTATGATAGTTTCTCTGAAAATGCCAGCTCAGCTGTCAGAATGACAAAGAAAATGTTAGAAATTTTTAGGAAGGAAGAGGAAAAAAAAAATTTAAAAGCAATATCCTCATTATTAATAGGTATTTCTCCCACACCTTGAGGGGTCATAGTGCTGTGCTGATCTCAGAAAAAGGACTGTGAAGGTAGAAAAAGAATACAGAAGGTCAAAAATGAGGTCAGAAGCAAATCATGGGAAAAGAAAACTGAATAGCCTGAAATTTTTCATCTTTTATGCAGGGGAAGGATAAGACAAGTGTCTAAAGCCATGAATAATGTGAGGAGGATGAGCAAAGAAAAAGTATTTGTGGTTTTCCAGAACACAGTAGATCGGGGTTCTTACTGAGTCAGGCTTAAAATGAAAAAAAGTGGAAGTGCTTTTTACACACTGCCTATTTTGGTGAGGGAAATCCCCACAGCAAGGTTTTGTAAAGGCAAACAGAATAATGGGATCAAAAGTAGATTAAAGTCCCTAAAGCATAGGTTGCCGAAAGCCTATGTAAGTGGTATATCAAGAGAAAAATGTTCTACTTTGTCCAGTTTCCAAGATTTTCTAAGTGTATGTTACTGACCAGGATTAGGCAGAAAATACTATCCCAAATGGACATTTGGTGTGATCACAAAACACTGTTCTTAGGAAGCTGTTTCTGTACCCAGGCCAGGATCTGAAAACTGTCACCACATGTGGTTCTTCCATACTATAAGAAAGCTACCAGGGCACAATCCATCTAAGATCTCTGCTTGGGGGATCTTTTTCTTTTCTTTCAGATATCTGCAAGGGATCTCAACCTCCCCTTATTTGGGAAGGAGGGAGAAAGACCCACAGAGGTATGTCCTTACAAAGTTTGGAAATAACACATATTTGGCAATGACCCTGTAAGAGACAGATACAAATAAAAGAGCAAGACACTTGATCCCCTACCATGTCACAGGATTCATGAAATTGTCTTTGCAGACTGAAGGTATCAGTAACCTTTGGATAACGTGTGACCATTACTTCAGTAATGTTAATTGGTATTCTAAACCAAAGTCTCTTTTTTTTATTTAATACCAAATTATTGGCATATTGTTAGAACTCAGGGATTAATATCAAGCAGTAGTCTAACTACTGAGCATTTCCCATCATGATTATGATGGCTTGCACCTTTGCCAAAATTTAGTAGTGGACGCGGACTTTTCCATGTTGATTCTTTGTCTCTCTGCAGAATTTCACATAAAAAGATTTAGTCAAGAATGAGTCTAAGAAAACACTGTTGTCCCAGTCAAACTCTAGGACCTGATAAAAGCCAACAATTACACAAACTCAAAATCTGGTGAGCAACAGCCATTCTTTCAAAGTATAATGTAAATTACACTGAAAATGTATAGCTCCTAAATGTGAAAAAATAGGTTTTAATGCCTATGTCCACCTGTGAAATGGAAAGGCAGAACACCGGCCATTACCTCAGGAATGGAGTAAAACTAAATGAAAAAAAAAAAAGTTTGCGAAACACTTTAGTGTTTTTCTGAAGAGAAATGGACCCTCTGAGGCCGGGTAGGAGGAGTGCACAGTATACAAGGTGCAAGGCAGGGTCACTGAGCAGTGCAGGGAAATCAAATTATCGACAGAGCCCTGTTTCTTAAAGGTGCTGCACGTGTCGGGATTTTCTGAAAGAGAAAAACAGACAGTGTTAAACCAATTAAAGAGTGTATCCACATGCACAGGGGAGCTGAATTAAGATTCCACTATCAATGCTAGTTCTCATTGCTTTGAAACTTCAAGTTATTCTCTTAACTACATCTGCTGGTATGCAATTTAAATGGAACCAGCTGAAGAAAAACATACAGCTCTCTCAATTCACCTGTATTTCCTGGCCTTTCTTAAGTTAGAGAGGACAACAGCATTCAGGGGAGGGGGGGTAGAAAAAAATGCAGTATTCAATAAAAGGCTTTTAAACAGATCGAGTGCTATTTTTGTCACTATCTGCTCAATTATATTTTGTGCTAGTAGCAGTTTTCCAAGCACAGATATGTCTTCCTTTGTGGAAAATGGTCTGTATTTCTTAAGGGAAAGTCGAAATCTTTAGCTTGTGACTGATTTGGGTCTCTTGCTTTTTTGTTCCAGTCTCATTTCCAAGAACTTCATTCCTTTTATTTCAGCTTTCTAATTCTGGACTCACTATTCCTTCCAGGGGTGCTAATAAAATTAAATGGTAGAGAAAAAGAAAAAAAAAAACAAAAACACCAAAACCAGCAACAACAAAATCCAAAACACCACCAATAAAAATCCAAGCCAAGATAAAATCTAGAGTCTATTTCAGAAGACAAATACAATAAACTTCCTGTTTATAAATTTATCCGTTCATTTTTAACTAGCGGCAAAGCAGAATCTCAGCAGGACATTTAGAAAGTAGTATATCCAGATGGATTCTCAGTGTGAAAGATTTCTGAAATACACTCCCTGACATAATAAAAACAGGGTTTTCAGTCTTGGAATAGAGGCTGTGAGTAAATTTATTTCATAGGAAGCCTGTACCTTGAGCTAATGGGAAAATGTAGGTCTTTTACGTTGCTCTGTATGTGGTAGGTCATAGATATGATAGGATTAAAAAGGAAATGGATCTGTGTGCCACAGCCCTTGACAGCCCTGTGCTACATTTCTTGGCCCCTGCCCTAATTCAGAGTCCCAGGCAATCCCTTCGATGAGCCAGTCAGGCTTTAAGTGGTTCACAGCTTGATTGGGTTGCATCACCCCCCCAGGGGCAAGGCAAACTTGTCAATAACTCCTAAGCACCTTAAACAAAATATGTAAATGCAGTAATTCCTACAGAGAAGAGCAATGGGGGAAGGGAAAGTGTTTTGAAAGAGAAGAAATCCACTTGTTAGGGGATTTTCAGGGGAGAGGGAGGAGTATTTTGAAGAAGCCAGACTGCTAGCAGCTCAAATTCTAATAAAGAGAATAATAATGCACAGAAAGGTAAAGGTGACTTAAGTCAAAAGCAAAATGTGTAAGTGATTCTGGTATTTGGTACCCAATTATTCACACTGTAAGAAAAAAATATAACAGCTAGGATTTTGTAGAATGGGGTCATCTACTCATATTAATTTAAATATGGCAAAGACTGAAATGTGCTACTATGTCATTCCCTGTCCCCTTATAAGGAAGACTCCTGTGCCTCCTGGGAAAAGATGGGGTCCCTTAGAAGAAAATATCACCTCCTATATCATATATGTAGGATGGAGTGAGAAGATGCAGACAAATGGTGGACCTCAGACCCAAAGTCATGAGCAATGGAAACTGGAGGTGATCTAAGGAGCGCTGCATGTGTCAGGCATACGTCATCCTTGCACCTGCACAAACTGCAGTAGGATTTTGGCTGGAGAAGGTTTGAGGAGTGCAAGTGGAGTGTGTATACTTGTATATCTGGCAGGGACCTGGATGGATTGTTACTGTTCATGTATTTTTATGAAGGAGACACATTTGGACAACATCTGGATGTCGTGTGTGTCCCCAGCAGTATGTTGGGAAACCTGAACTCTGAGAAGGGAGCAGAGGTGGAAAGAGGGCAGCTGGTTCCCAGAGTGAAGTCAGACCTTTTCGCCTGTTGCAGCTGATGAACAACAGCTGCTGGGTTTTTTCCATGAAAAGAGGTTTCTTTGCTGAGAAGGGGCTAGGAGACCTTGGGGTTAACTGGAGACATGGCCAACAGGCATGAGCAGGCAGCCAACTGTCTAAAGAGTGAAAAGGAAGAAGGTGAAAAAGGCCAAGAGAAACTTAAGGAAACTGGAAAGCTGGGTGGAGGGAAGCTGAGGAGGAGGCAGGTAAAGACACTGATGGTCATGGCAGGTGGAGACAGAAGAGAGGATGCTGCTGCATGTATACAGACCACGTTGAATTCTGTCTTTCTTCCAGGTCATACCACACGAAGCCCAAGTTTTTGTTGTGTTTAGCCTTGTAGTCAGAGTTGCCTGTGTCCCTGTTGGTGCTAGGCCAGTATCCCTTCAGTCAGCTGAAAAACCCGTCACAGGACATCTGACAGAAAATAACAATGTCACTGAAGGCCCAAGGGTTGCCACATGACTCAGCCATAAGAGGATCAGCATTGTTAGTGTACATGGGGAATTTTTGCACTCTGTGTATTGACCTAAAGTCTCTTCAAAACCACTTACCAGTAAGAAAAGAAGATATTCCATCTTGATGCTGAGCTTCGTGAGGAAGTTAATCAGCCATCAGTGTTATTAAGAGAAAAGAAAGTGTGTATTTTTATTACACTTTCAGTCCCCTGCCCAGTTGAGGAGGGGAGCAGTAGAGGGGCTTTGGTGGGTACCTGGTGTCCTGCCAGGGCCAACCCACCACAACAGTGCACAATTTTCCATATCAATCCATGAAGTCCTTGAGTATGACAGAGTGACACCCCTTACACTCTTCATAGTGTGGGTCTTCCCTAGGAACTGCTATGTTGCTCTGAAAGCTGTGTGCCATTGTTCTGTTCCTTTGGATCACGTCAGTGTCACCTGCGACTGGCAGGTAGGGGTGAGCCAGACATTGTGGGGTTTTGTAGCTCTCCGCATCAGCCACTATGAACCTTTTGCTTTTGTGTCTCCAAAGACAGAGAATGACCTGGCCATAGTGTTATGGAGACACATCTAGACCCCTGTGACTACTCACAGATGGGAAATTAGCCTCATTGCATCCAACTGGCGTTTTGCACCCTGAGATTGGCAGACATCCAGGAGAACATCTCTAGGTGAGACGTGCCAGGATTGCTTCTGGAATGATGACCACAACTGTTAACTCAGGGAAACTGCTGCAGAATTGGATCATGCCCACTCACAGAGGAAGAAGCTGCTAGAAATCGGGTGGCAGGGAGCAATTTGCTAGAAAAAAAAAGCATTGATCCATGGCCCTATTCCTGTCCATTTCTGTAAGGTCCTCAGGAAAGGAGGAAAGACCATAAGCCTCATGAATTATTCAGGTAGGCTGGGCCCAATCCATAGATCACTCACTGCCTGTACACGCACATTTGCAATTTTTCTAAAGCATCGCTTTAGGCTTTAATCAGCAAATGAGTGTGTCCCAAAACAGCTGCTTATAGCAAGTCAGTTGTGTTTTGCTGGAACAGTATCTTGCCATCAAATGTAAGACTGGAAAGTTCCCATGTGTACAGTCTTGATGCTCATGCTAAAATTCCATGTAAGGAAAAGATACACATCTGTTTACTTGTGGTGGTAAGCTTCCAAATTAATCACATTCATGAATTTTGTAAAAACAAATTCTTCGGCTCATCAAAGCTTTCTATGAACTCCATTTGGTGTTATGTGGGAACTGCATTTTAAAGGAATCAATCTCTTAACTAGCTATAACTATTATTTAGCTAATAGAGAATTCACAAAGGCAAAATATTCCTTTTTCAAAAAATTTTAATGCTGTTTTACTATCTTTCTGTCACAGGCAGAAAACAAATAAATACATTTTGTATTTAAAACTCCTTATTTGGGTCCGGGTCAAAGACATTGAGGGCTGTCCCCTGGCAGAACTTACACAGCCTGATTGCTGTGCCTAACCCAGGGTACATCCACAATCAGGTGTAGTGTGGGGTGCTTGATTTAGCCTCAAGTGAATGATTTCCCCAGTAGTACCCAAAAATAGCTTAGCACAAGGCTTCATTGAGATCTTTGGGTTGCCCTGCATTGTAACACTGTATGTACCTGTAAGTCTCAACATCATGCTCAGTACGTGACTGCATCTTCTGCCCTGGCAGAAAGTGGGAACAAAACCCCTGTGACTTTGCCTGCAGCTTGTTTTCCTGTTCAGGTTTATTTCCCTGCTCCTCACTAGCCATGAATCAGGTGCAAATGTAAGTAGTGGCAGTGTTGTCAGACACTGCACAGCAGCAGGCATGGAAAGAGAGTACCATCAGTACCAAGGGTGTTTCTTGAAAAAAAGACATGAATGACTGGGTCACCTCCTTGCCTCTAAGTGACCTGCAGCAAATCATACAATACATCTCAGCCAAATTCCACTTGGTGCCTGTGGTGGCCAATTTCATACACAGTGGGTTTTATATCCTACCCAATGAAAAAGTTACTTTCATACTTACTTTGAGCTATGATTGCTATGTACAAGGCAATGCAGAATCAGATCCTTCTTTCCACTAGTCTTTCCTGGCAATCAGCCTGCAAGACTGTCCAAATAATTATATTCCAACCTATTTGTCAAATTGTGCCGTGATTTGAAAGACATGGTTCTGATTTCCTATTCATTCCTTTTTACCCTGATGTTAATGTAATGTCTCATGTACATTTTAATCCAATTTACATTAAGGTTAAACCTGAGAGAAACCAGTCTCTTTCATTTTGCTCCCTGTTTAACTTTAACTCTTAATGACACAGTTTAACGTGCACATCTTAGCAAATGTCCTTGGCTTACAAGAAAGAAAAAACTCATACAATTAACCAAGTAGCTAAAATGTAATGGTTAGCTCACAAAAGTAAACAGATGTTAAATAACTTAACATAAAATATTATGAAGCAGAAACAGATTATTTTGGTTTATTTCTTTTTGCTTTGGTTTAATTCCTTGCCAGAACCACGGCTTCTGAAACAATAGTGGCCTCATGTGAGCTGCGGGATTGCAGCTCCTGACTGCAGTGTCTCTTTCCTTGCTTTACCCGAGCACTGATGGGGAGCTGCCTGGGGTCAAGTCCAAAGGTGGGCGGAAGCATTCAGGGAGAAGTGGACAGTGGACTGATCACTGCTGAAGACTGAGAAACTCACAGTGTCCCAACTGGAGCTATGGTGGAAAGGTGTTGGGATTTTACACACACCCTCTCCATACTACACTCAATCAGCAGGAAGCAGCTGCTCCCTGTCCCCCCATAGCAGAGAATGAGCATTGAAACCACATATAATACCAGCAGCCCCATGCAGCACAGCTTAAACTCACCCCCTCTGAATTCAATGCATCCATCCTCCCTGACTCTTACATCTTACTCACCTCACCATGTTTAATTCTCTCTTTAGGACCACAACCTTCTGTTAACACTCCAGGTAATGTAAACCTTTGGTTTTCAAACATTTGTAACCCAAAAAGTAACTTCCTTTTCCTTTTGCATCCAGCTTTGCTGCACTCTAGTGTGATCTTTTCTCACTAACTAATTTTCTTCTTTCTTCCTGTATAGGAGAGTTAGAATATAGAGAGATAATGTAAGATTATAGATAATACATATAAATCTATCTGTATATACAAATACATATTGGTTTATACATATACTTGTATGAATATAATTGTGTATTTTCTATCTGTCTATCTATTTATTTATCTACCCATCCATCCATCCACCCATACATAGGTACATACATAGACAAATACATTCTTTTTCTAGGAGATGTAAAGCAGAAACGAATTGATCAAGCCCGCTGGAAGGGAGACAGCAGGAGGACGGTGATACAACGCCCTGAACTGCCTCGGCTCTCCCGGCTGCTCCGTGTTCCCCTTGCCCGCTCCCGGCTTTTTGAGGATGCGACAAGTCGCAGTGCCGGGGCTCAGCATCCTCGGAGGGGCGTGTGCGTCCCCCCCACCGAGGCCCCGGCCAATCAGGGCGCTGGGGGAGGGATGCTCGGGGCAGGGATGCAGGGTTGCCAGGCGACAGCAGCGTCCCCGTGTCCCGTCCCCTCTCATCACCCGTGTCCTCCCCCCGGGACCGGGCTGCGCTCCTGCCCGCGCTGCCGGCGCAGTTAAACAGCCGCGGGGAGCCCCGCAGCGTGGGGCTCTCCTCCCTCCGAGGGCTCCTGCCACAGCCCCGCTCCCGGCCGTGCCAGGAGCGATAGCCAGCTCCAGAGTGAGAACTAGGAGCGCAGTCAATTAATAAATGGTAGGGATAAGGCGCAGCCGGCCCCTCCTCGCAGCCTAGTGCCGAGGGAGGCGGTCTGCGAACGCCAGCCAGCTCCCACTCCCTGTCTTTGTAACTCTAGGTCGCCTCCTAATTTAAAGCTTTGCACCAATCCCCTTTGCCTGGAAAGGAGAGGAAATCTAGAAAGATGCCAGGCTGCGAAAAGGGACCCCAATTCACAGCTCCGGTCCCAGGCGCTGCCTGGCCAAGCAGAGCCAAAGTTGCTCAGAGGAACGAGAAGCGGGTGCTCCGGAGGAGAGGGGAAAGGAAGGGGATCATCGCTTGGTGATCGCAACCTCTCTGTCCCGTTGCCCCCCCTCTTCTTCTCCTTCCCTCACAGCCTTACCTCTGACCGCTTAGGAGGCCTTGATGAGTTTCCATCGGGATCCGATCCAAGGTGGGGGGGAGAAAGGGTGATTGTTCCCAGAGGAAGCCGCTCACACAAGTTTGGGGGGGTGAGACTCCCCGGTGGATGTTTAACGAGCACATCGGGAGGCCCGCGATGCCCGGGAGCATCTGGACACCCTCACCAGGACCTCCCCTCATTGCACGGTAAGGAACTGGACACCGGTATCCCGCGTCCTGGTCCCTGCATCCCACATCCCGATCTCTGCATCCTGCGTCTCAGATTCGCGCATCCCGATCCTCGCATCCCTGTATCCCGCATCCCAGTCCTTTCATCCCAGTCCTTCTATCCCACACCCTGCAGCCTTGATCCCTGCATCCCGGGTCCCTGCAACCAACTCCCGCCCCATCCTGCTCTCCGGACTGGATGCAGCCGCTGCCCGGGGGGTTGCGGGTGGTGCAACCGTGAAAAAGTTTAGAGTTGTGGACTGGGAAGAGGTTTACTGACAGGATTCGGGGGCCAGGAGAAACTGGGAAGGGGGGAGCGGGAGGGGGGAAAGGACTTTCACACCTGCAGAGGACAGGTAGGGTGCAGGGGGATCCCTGTAGTCCGCAGCTGAGGGGGCATGGAGGGGGGAAGCGGGGTGTGCAGAAAGGAGCTGTGTCCAGATGTTGCCCAGGTGTTTTTGGTCCCGCAGACTTTGGGGGTGAAGTGACGAGATCGTAAGCTTCTCATGCTATGTCCTTTGTTAAGCTGGGGTGGAAAGTGCCAAGCCAGCAGCTGGGAGAGCTGTGCTGGGTGCCCAGCTCATCTCCCTGGATCTGCTGTTGGGGGAGAGAGAGAGAGAGAGAGAGAGAGAGAGAGAGGTGGGGAACGTTAAAGAAATTGGAAGTGCTTTGCTCCCCTGGGAATATCTCCCCTGAAGGGACCTGGCTCACTCCAGGATCCTAAAATTGGAATGCTTCAAAAAGGAAGGAGAAATTAGCAGGGGTGATAGAGCCAGTGTAAACTCTCCCTCACACACATGCCTGTCTATCTGTCTGTCCATGTGAGTATGCAGCCAGCTGTGTAGGTATACACGTGTGCTTTATGGAGCTGTCCCTGCCTGTGCATGTGTCTTGCTGTGTCCCTGTGTCTTTGGGTGTGTAGGTGTGTATATCCATGCTTATGTGTTTGCTTGGATGCATATGGATGTATGTACAGATATGTACAGAGTCATAGGAATGTGTTTCTATTTCTAGATGGGGTTTATCTAACCGTCTGTAGACCCAGAGGTGTGTGGGTACTTACCTTCCATCTCTCTGTGTGCCAGGCACACATCTCTGCCAAAATACACGTGTGGGGGTGAGAAAGTATATTTCCATGCCAGTGTATAGGTAGGATTTGGAGGGGAGGGGTGTGTGTTGGATTTTGGGGCTTTATCCTCCCAGGTTATCATAGTGTTTCAGTATTTCAATGGATCATTTTATGTATCCATCCCTGTATTTCAGCAATCTTGATAAAACCCAAGCAATTCTTGAAAACTAGGCATCACACCAATACTGCATCGAACTGAACTGAGGGTTTGCTGGTAGTTTGTGACTTCCTTGGCTTTTTCTCAGTTTATGCCACCTGCTGAAGATTATTTTAGTTTTTTGGTGTGTTTTTGGTTTTTTTTTTATAATTAATTAACACAGCTTTAAAAAAAGTCTCAATTGGAAAACTGTGAAACAGAACAGCCTGGGACACAGACTGGTACCTATTTCAGCTTGCATAAGTATATGTCCCATATTGATTAAATATGCATGAAAATAATTTGAAAAGCACACAACCCTCCTGACCCAATACATATTTTAGGAAAATTACTTTTTTCATTTTCTTCAAATGCACATAGATCATGATGACTTCTTCTGCTCTTTTTTATGTTGATAAACTTATTACAACAAAATGCAACTCCTCAGCTATATTGGGGAAAATTACATACTCAGCAACCTTTATTCACAATTAAGGTTGTATTGGGAAAATTGCACATTTAGCTACTTTTATTCACAACTAAGGTAATAGAAAAATTGTACTTTCATGATGTCCATCCTTTGAATGAAATCAATAACAATTCATGCAAATCCTTGTTAATGAACTGATTATTTGAAGAACAATGCAAGTCAATTTGTGCTTTACTAGAATATTTCATACTTTAATTTCTGTGGCTTTTTTCTTGGGCTTTTTTGTTTGCTTTGTTTTGGGTTTTTTTTTAAGAATGATGCTGTCCACGGCTACTGTCAATATCTCTAGAGCCCTACATTATATATCAAAAATAAAGCACACTTGAAAATAGAAAAACCAACAATTGCTTTACTGCTCTATAATTTAAAACCAAGTAAAATGGCACTGGTATCATGTGCACTAAAACTAGACTTTCATCCTGGAGCCAAGATGCTTTTCTAATCATTGTTGATGTTTGCCTGGGTTATTTGTGCTGATGACCTACTTATAAGCTTCTACAAATAATGGAATAAAGCTTTTTTAGGCAAATGTTGACACCTTGTCTAGGAGTGAGATTCTAATTTTATCATTGAAAGAGTGGATCTAAAGCAGGATGCAGGGGTAAAGTATCTTCTTGAATTCACATAATGTTTTTATAGTTAAATAAATGTGACAAAGCAAAGTACTAAATCAGACTGGAAAGACAAAATAAAAGAAATATATTACAAACAATGCTATCATTCAGTTCAGTGGTCTGTGTTACATAAGTGGAGCTGAATTTGGAAATGAAGACAGTGTAGGGAGACATAGTGGCATTTAAAGAAAGAGCTATTTGGATGTTTTGTGTGAACACAACTTACCCATGGAAGTGTTCTACAGAACATAAATTATGCTTCAGCTCAGAGTCCCATTTAGAATCCTGTAAAACATGAATGACCTGGTTCTAATGTAGTTTATGCTGAATCAAACTGTAATTTTACCTTTAAATAAAGTGGGCCAGATTCTCTATTTGTCTACAAGAATTCAGTAGGGTCACATGAAGTGTGCATCCACCAAGAGTCTGGTTTATCAGTGTGTTTGGAGAATCCAACCTAAAGCTTTCACAGGGTGTGAGATCCTGTCTATGAGGCTGTTAAACTTGCCAACAGCAGCCTGTGGAAGGGAGTTCATTCTCTTACATATTTTTGAAAGCTGTTTCTAAAGCCCTATTACATGTTTATGGGGATTTCTGTGCCTTGTTTGCTCAAACTTGTTGCACTATAGCGATTGATTAGGTAGTATGAACTTTTGTCATTGAAAAAATCACTCTCAGGATGTCGCAGAACAACACCAAGGTGTTTGACACACTCCAGAATCAGACAGCATTGCTGGTTTTGTGGGAATGTGTATAACTATGGCAAGCTACATAAGCTCTTCTGAAGAAGATCATGTAATATTGACTGTTGGGGGGGGGAGTGTCTGCATATTGATATAAAAATCAGAGCTGGTTTAAAGCTTAATCAAGAACGTAGTCCAGGTCAGAGGGTTAAAGAGAAGATTGTCCTCTTGTGTGGAGAATAAGGCTGTGCTTCAAACCCTGAATGGGTTGCATTTGCAATGGAGGGGTATCCCCAGGCACTGAGAAGGGGTAACCAAAGGGATAATCAGCCACTCTGTCCCTGCAGCCAGCGCTGAATGTCTAGAGCTCAGTGGTGGTGGACCTGGGATCCAAAGGTGGCGGGAAGGGAATGTAGTATCCTTGGGTTGGTGCCATCTTCCTAAGTCTCTGCTTGTGACTCTTTCTTGCTATGAAACAGTTTCTTACCAAGACAGCTTTCACTGTCATAATCCAGCCCTAAAGTGACAGAAAAATCTGGGGCACATTTCATTTTACAAAAATACAGATTGGCTGAAAATCTTGAGTTTAATTTACTAGTAGGAATAAAATGACAAAAAAAGAAAGAATTCCTCTTAGGCACAATGATGCCTGGGAACAGCCTCAGTGTAATTGTCAGGTATTTCCACTGAGACAAAACCACAGTTCATCGTTAGAAGTGTTTTAACTATTGCAGATTAATGCAATTGCCTCTTTCTTCAGGTAAGCCCAGAATCCATTGTGCAACCTAAATGAATTGGTTGGCTTATCTATTGTATTATGAGGTTTTCAGACATTTTGTTTCAGGGATCTGCAGATTTTCAAAAATACTGCAAGTAATATCCTGTCTTGTTTCCAGCCTTTTCAAAGTAATGCAGCAAATTTTCATGAGGGTTAAATTGCTGTGAACCTATTAAAGTCAAAAAGAAGAGAATTTACTAGAGCAACAGTAAATTACACCCCCCAAAAATAGGCTGTAGAACTATATTGCTTTTGTCTCATATTCATCCTCTCAAATATAAAATGATGTTGTTGGACTTATTATCATGTTTTGGGTTTTTTTTTCATAGCTATGCTGAGATTATGGAAGCATTTATGTAGTCAGCAATTGTGCTGCTTCTAGGGGAACATATGGGCTCCTCACGTAAACTAGCAGGTTTTCCCAAAAACCTAAGAAGGGGGGTAGCAGCTTTTCCAAACCTTCTAAGACCCAACTTAACCACATTCAAAACCATGGTCCTAACCCCCATTACTGAGGCAGCCCTAGTTCAGAGTGCTTCAAAGTCTGGCAAGTGGTTTGAACTTGATAGTACCTGACCTTGAAAGTCACTTTCCCAGTGCATACAAAGGGGTACAGTATGATCACCAAGTATATAAACTGTATAAAATATGCATCGAGCAAGGTGTGTACAGAAGGAATGGTTGATAAACTTTTCATGGGTGAAATGGGAACTTGGAGCAGACTCTTGGTGGATGCTGTGAGACCTTGAAATTCTCCATTAGAAGACTGAATAGAGAAGGAAAAAATTGTGAAAACAAAAAACAAAAACAAAACAAAAAAAAAGAGATTGAGGAAAATACCTCTGTATCCACCAAAATAAGAAAAATAAAAAAAGAAAAGAGCTTGATAGAAAAGGAAAAAAGATAAGTAAAGATATTCAAATGAGTATTCAATCTGGAAGAAAAATAAATTAAATGATAACTCAGTTGTGGGAATAAGAGATTGTAAGGCAGATGGAGGTGGTGAAGTCGATGGAAACATTGTCAGACTCCAAAGGAAAATCAAGCAAGTGCACACAAGAAAGAACTAAGTTAAAAGCTAAGTGGTTGACCAAAAAAGTCATCAAATTCATAGTTCAGAACTGTATTAGCAGAATTACTGGGATGGTTATTTTCTCATAAAAAGAAGGATGAATATGTTAGCTTGGAGTACCCCTTAAGGAACATTGTACCTTAAAGGAGGTGTGCTGAGAAGGGGAGGTAGAGCATACAGGTGAGAAGAGACAGAACTGCTCTTGAGAAAATGAGGAGTATTTGTGAGGAGGACAAAGGGAAGAATAAAATGTGGGGGGGGAAATGAAAGGATTGGGACTGACATGACATCAGAGAAAAAGCACAGACAAAGGCTGGAAGCAAAGACTGCCAAAAGAAAAAGGAAAGAAATGAGGAACAGAGAGGGTGGGTGGTACAGGGAAGTCACCTCCCACTGGTACAGAGGAGGAGGCAAAGCCTGAGCTTGCCAGGGGAAAAGAGCTGAAGGGAACCTGAAAACTGAGAAATCTTTGTCTAGAAGATGACATGCTGATGGAAAAGAAAATGTGCAGGATGTAGAGACTGAGAGCACCCTCAGCTGAGAAATACAGTAAAACTTACACATTAGCTTCCATTCCCCTGAAAAGCTCCACTAACAAGCCCACTCTCAAACCAGGGACAATTTTTGTGTTACCTAAATGCTGCATCTGGAGAAGTTAACACAACTACATAATCTGGGGCTCTGCAAAAGCCTCAGCCTCTCTGTTTTGTGGTGGCTGGTCCTCAACTGCACATGTTGTCAGGCTGACTGAGACACTGCCTTGCAGTCTGCGCAGGAGGATGCTGCAGACAGTTCACTGAGTCTCAGATTTGGCAGTAGTGGGATTCCTCTCTGGAACCAGCCCTGTAAAAAGGCTGTCTGAGATAAGTGGGCAACAAGGGGCTGTCTGACTCTGCTCTTCCAGCAAAACTGGTGTGTCAGATGTCAAATGTAATGCTGAGGGACTTCAGTGGTTTACAAAAATCATTGAATACTGTGTGATGAAAATAATGACCATTACATCAGCCTGTGATGTACAGGGTGGGACACTATTTGAAAAGCGTTTGAAAATCCTTAAAAAATATTGTCCCATACCTAAATTCCTAAAATTTATCCCTAAATGTATTGCTAAATGTTTTTCATCCCTAAAAGTTCCTAAATATTGTTTCATCAGTGGTGTAGCTCCCTGCTCCACGGACGTGTAACAGCAGGACTCAGATGGTGCAGAAATTGTCCATCAAACCTAGTCCTCTGCTGTGGGAATTCAGACTAAATACACTTCTCCTCCCTGGCAAGGAATGCAGCCCTATAATGAGCTAGTGTGTTCTCTGAGAGGCTCCCAGACCATTCCTGACCTTGTGGACCTTGACCAGTTCAATGTACAGCTCACTGCATCAGGGTGGTTGTCTATTTTTCATGATGTAGCTGTTACTAAGTATCCTTAGATCCCATACTGTCCAAAGATTGTATGTGCCGTGCCTTCATGATGGGACACTTGCAGCTAGTTTTGAATAAACATTTCTTCATGTATGTTTTATGGGAGATTTTTGGCTGAGATACTTTTTGATCCACTACTTATTGCCTAGCAATTTCTGTATTGCTTTATAATCAGTATATATTATATTGCTATTATTAATTTCATTCAGAGTGGTCATATCATCCAGTGAAGAAAGTATCAGGAAAGCATGAGAAGACTTGTTCTGTTAGTATTTGAAAATATTACTTTTGTGATGCTTAGCAGAAATTGGCTGCCCTGCTGTAAGAGTCACATAGCCAGAGATGTGATAAAAATCAAGCAACAAATTTTGGTGACATTTTCAGAAATCATAGCATTATTAATTTTTTCCTTCTTATTTCTGCGTATTTTCAATACTAGAGAAAACAAATAATAATCAGAAAAATGGAGGCAAAAAGAAAAATAATGATATTGTGTGCTAAGACATGTAAGGTTCAGTTCTAAGGTGTTAAAAGAGTTTGTTTAGATAAGGTCACACAGTTAAGAAATCTCTAAAAGTATCTTTATCTGCAAGATAATTTAAAAAATTATATTTTCAGGCAAAAATACAATTAATTTTGCTGCAATAAGTGAACTTTTAAAAAGCCTCATAATTTTTGTGAGATTGTGTGTGTATTTGAGTGGTGAGTCTCACTAGCTGAGAATATAGCTATAGAGTTCTTCACTTTTTATCATAGATTTTTAGTGGTATTTTTACTAACCTTCATCATTCAGAAGGGCAACTTCATGAGGTGTCAACTGACCTCATTTGGTTCCACTGAAAAATTTCTTGGTGTTTCTGTACCCAACAAATTAAATATTTTGATTTTACCTTATAACAGATGTATTTGACCAGTATTTAACTTTGCTTTGCAAAAAGCAGGGGAAAGAAAACACCCACATGGGACATCAACGTAGTAATATTGGATAAAATTGTGTGAAAGCGATACCTTACAGTGCTCGCTGGATGTTAGAGCACATTATTTGCATAGACAGTAAGAAGGACCTTGTTTTCCTCATTATGAAATATTTGTCCACAAAATGACATTTTACTAGGAAATTTACAGAGTTTAACAGAAATTTACAGAGTTTTACAGTGTTTTTCCAAACACTGGCGTGGCTTGAAGTACACTTGTCAAATCTACCATGCAACAGTATATTCCCTTGTGATCTCCTGAACGTGCTTGCTCACTTTCTTCCTTGCAGCCTTCATGGCTTTAGAAGAGCCCTGACAATTACAGACAATGAGATCAACAGACAGTGCATTTTCTTAGACAGGTGTGAACCCATCCTGCATCGACTGATGCGCCCGGTTGAGTTATCAGACCAGTCTTTGCTCTCGGAAGTTAAGAAAAAGGAGAGAAATTGTGTGGGAATGGTAGACCAACATTTGTTTTAGCCAAATACTTCCAAACCACATGTTTCTTTATCTTACCATTATTATAAAATATATTTACCTCAAAAAAAAAGAAAGAAAGCGCATTTTCTTCATAATCAAGAAATAAATTACCTGTCTCAGGGTCGTGAAAGCAGAACAGACCTCACTGCTCTTCCAGCAAAAACAACATGCAACCCATGTCTTTTTCATTCATTTCCTTGTCAGCGTGGCTGTCAATAAGGATACATTTACATATGGCCAGTCCCACAGTTTATTCATTGAGATGATTTTATGAGTGAAAAGGGAAGATGACATAACAGAGTATGTCCAGGAATGCAAATAAAATCAGATAACTTTCAGAGAATAACAACTTTGCTTTCTGAAGTGGACTTTAAATCTCCAAGAAGAGAATAGCTCCACTTCAAGCAGCCTTTTCTTCTTCACTCAGAAGTGATCTCCGATTAATTGTGCAGTTTAGCTGAACTTTGCTTTCCTTGGTAACCTAGGAGAAAAGCTCTGAAAGACTGGGAATTTTAACTTGTTTGTAATGTAAACTCAGTATACTGGTGGTGCTTTTTAACACTCCAGAAACTGTTTGGGAGGAAAAAGAAATAAATAAAAAAGCTTTGATCCTCTAGGCAAACAAAGAGGGGAGAAAGAGGTTAAAGGAACCATCACTTGTGAAAGACAGAGAAGGAATATGTGGGAAAGGTGTCTTTATTTTAACAGTTTCAGAGATTAAAAGACTATTGATAATACCAGGCACTTCAACAGCATTAGAGACTTCTGATGAATAGGGGAAAATTGACTTATTTTTATTGTTTCATTGCCCTTTCTAAAATTTCTTGATAATATCGGTCATCTAACCAAGATTTTTCCCAGAAGCAGATATCCAGGACAAAGCTTAGATATTAATGATAATACCTCAAGTATCAAGCTCAGATAAACATATTCCTAGTGGCACTATTCACTATGAAGAAAGAAATAAGAATCTAGCCTGGAAGTAACACCAGGTTCTGGGAGCTGGGATATTAACTTGTATCACAGGTTTTTGGCCAAAGGATGAAATATAAATTGAAACTTGCAGCAACTGTAGTATCACAGGGAGTGGTGTGACCCAGCAGTGCCCTGTTGTCTGCTTAGCTCTGGGAAATGCTCCTGGTCCCTAAAATGTAGTTATTTTGGCCAGTAGGTAAGGCCAAGTCTCCATATAAACCTTTCAACCTGCCTGTCTATTTCACATTCACCAGTTTTAAGGAAGAAAGCAGATAAATAGTTCCATTTAGACCTAAATACCTTAAATCAATGTCCAGGGAGCGGCTGCAGAGAGTAATAGAACTTCTTAGTCCCTGTGATTTCCTGGCGAAGGCACAAGGTTCCAATTAGAACTTATCCTGAAAGAGTGCAGTATCCATTAGGGTAGAAATGGATAGAAAAAGGCCCTTTTTATGTAAGATTCCTCATTTCCAAAGATTGTACACAACGTTCCCTTTGCCTGAACGCAGCATTTATAGTTCCACAGATAATGACACCAGTAAGGACTTCATCTGATCCATCTCCCTCTCTAAAGATGGCATAAACTGTCTTTAAATCTTCATTCAATGATACTTGTTGAACGATTTCCTTAAAATCAGCAATGACAGAAATTTCACAGCCTCCTGTAACAACATATGTCTGCGCTTCACTGTTCTTATGGACAGAAGGTCTCCAAAAGTTTAGCTAAATCCCACTTTTTGCAACTGAGCCTGTCACTCTTATCCTCTCTGCTATGGAAATTCAAAGCAATTTAGTACTTTCCTTTCCATTCCAGATTTTTATATTGCAAGGGGATTAGATTTCAGCTGTTTAACGTTCATTTATGTAATGCTCCCCTCAGTCATCTCCTCTTGACTCAGTGAAATAACTGCTTTTCTTTTTGCCATTTGCTTTTTTTAGTCTCTTGTTATTCTTGTTGTTTTCCTTTTGACCTTCTCCAGTAGCCCTTTTGGACTCGTACCCAAAAGATGGGAACAGGCAATGAATGGCTTGACTCCACAGTCTTGAATACAACACTCCTCAAAGAAATCCTTTGTACTATTCCTTTGTTCTATGCTCCAAGCCTCACTCCAAGTCAGCATTTTGCCCAAGGAGCCCTCAGGACCTGCACAGAGCCATAGCGGTGTCCTTGTCCTGTCACCTTTCAATTTGCTACAATTTTTCTTGATGGTTTGTGGTCATTTCTAGTTTGCAACCACATAGAACTCCAACAAAACAATTGTCAGCCCTCGAATTATCTTTAACATTTCAGAAGAAAATCTTTTAGGCAGTTTGAACAACCTGTTGCTTTGTCTTTGCCAGAAGGATCTGTACAGGTGATGACTTCTCTTGGTTCAGTCATTGCTAAAGAAAGGGGGTGCCTGACTGCTGCATTGTCTAGCATGTACCACGTTCAGCATGACACAGGTTTAGCATGTATAACATGAAATTACCATCATGGTCACTAACTTCAGCCAGCAGCCTGACTGTACACAAGTCAAAGAAAAGCTGTCAGGAGCGTTTGTATAAGGGAAGCTTCCAGACCAACTCCAAGCATAAAATGTATCAAAGAACATTGCAGAGCTGAGTGATGGATAAAAATATGGAATTGATATTCATTTAGGTATTCCAGCTGCAGGTCCATGAAAAGGCAGAAGCTGTTTTTGCTTTCAGGATCATAACCACAGAGCAATGCATCAGAAGGTCTCAAATGAGATGTTCGACTTTGCTGCTGGCAAACCCACACAGAGTTCATCTACATTAAGCCTGATGAATGTGGCATTAGGCAAGAATCCAGAACTTCATACCCCCTAGATACACTTTGTGCCTCACTTGTTTAATTTCTCTTCCTTTATTAAGACTCAAACTTTTCCCTGGCCAGTCTAAAACATTTCCCAAACTGTCCAGGACATGGATAATGTCAGAGGGGTCCTAATGAAGCTACCACAGGTACTTGCCCCAAAGGCTCCTTAGAGAACCCTTTGCATCTGTAACCTTCACACATAAGAGAGTATTAGTTACTACTAAAAAAAAAACAACAACCAAACAAAAAAAACTAAAACCAACCAACCAAACAAACAAAAAACCCACACACACAGACAAAAAAAAAACCAAAAAAGCCCCCAACAAAACCCCCCAACACAAAACCTTAGAAAGAAAGGGGAAAAAAAAAAATTAAAAGCTTTTACTTGAACATCTGTAGTAATTCATGGAGTACCTTAACACTGCAAAAAAAAGTCCCCTCTAGCCTTCAAGCTAATCAACATGCTGTTTTAATATATCTCAGTAAATTAAAACACAACCAGTCCAACTCATTAGTTCCTGACCATTAACTTCCCAGCCTTGAATTCCCACTGAACAGGTAAGCAGCTGCTTTGAAGATTTAAAGTGTGACTCCACCAGAGCACAAGCCACCTTTATATATGAGAACAATCCCTTTCCTCTGTCTAGCTTAGTCACACTGGGAATGCCAAATAAGCACTCCCTGGATGCACTGGGTGAAAGGGAAGATTGGTCTCCATGTGAGAGAACATGTGAGAAAGAGTCTGGGATAGACAGACACAGAAGGGCACCTTCAGGTAACCCATGGGATGCAGCTTGATGGTTTTTCCCTCCACTGGTAATACAGCAATCCCAAATACTCATCTGATATGTTGTCTCTTGAACACAGATCATAATAAATAAATCAAGTACCTAAGATGCACTTCCTGATCGTGGTCAGCAGGGCCTAGCATTGTAATGCCACTTATTGAATAATCAACAGTGTGTTCCCAAGACCTTAAAAAACCAGCTTCCATGTAAAGAGTATATTTAATCAGAAGGACCCATCACAGTCATGTTTTAGAGTGCTGTGAGTTTTTTTCAACACTTTGTTTTAGGCACTAAGTAATAGGTGCTCTAGCATGTCCCATTTTTGCCCATCCCCGTTTATGACATGGTTTCCATGCCAATGATTACAATGAAATACTAATATAAGTAGTTTCAAAAACAAAAGCAGGTTTGGAATGATCTACATTCATCTTTAGAGAGTAAGAGCTGCAAAGACAAATGGACTGAGGGGAATTAAACACTAGGCTAATGGTGCATTAGGCAACCTAAGACCAATTAGGTGTGATAATCCATTCAATATTCTTTCTATCTGTTTCCATTATTATCCCTGCCAAAATTATTTTGCATGTATTAATTCACCTGTGTTTATTTATTAATAAAAAAATTCATTTGAAATGCAGGTCTTGCATCCTATAGTCTTTTCTCAGACAAGATTTCCATCACAACAGTAGCAGAACTTCAAGATGTAACTGGAACTCTCTGTACTGCTCTTTTCCTAAAATAAAACTTAAATTCCTTCAATAAGATTAATGTGAATTTATTCTTCACCTCTATCGATTCCAGATACTCTTCATGTTTAATTAAGACATATTATTCTGTAAAATTATACATAGTTCCATGCAATGTTCTGTGAAAGTGGTCCTGACTGTACCTGACCAAAAAGGATTGTTCTAAAATTAATTGCTAATTGGTGACTACTATTATATATTGGTTTGGACATTATTCTGACGTGTAATTGAGTATCTGCTTGCCAGATAAGTAGAGAACAGAGAGTTATTGGTAACTAACTTGATTATCATGTCTTCTGAGTTCCAAAAAACAGTTCTTTTTCAGATCAGTTACACTTTAATATTATCAGATTCTGGTTCTCAAAATAACCCTTGGAGGGAAATAGACTCACCATAAAATTATTCACATAGGTATTGCCACAAATATGAGAAACGAGCAACAGACCATGTAGCAGTGCAACAGGATCTAAGGCTAAAGAAGCTCAGAAGCAGAGCATGACTCAACACCGTGGTATCCTATTGCTGTGGAAAAGGGAAAATTCCTATGGGATTAATAAATAGGAATATTGTCTTCAAGGTTTGGCATGTAAACGTTAATCTCTAGTCAACACGAGTAGGGACAGTTTTGGAGTATGGTGCCCAGTTTTAAGAATTGTGTTTTAAGAAGAAACATAAATCTTTCAGAGCACAGAGAATATCCACATGAAGAATTGTGTGAAAAAAAGATTTATCACCGGTAAGTAAAAGACTTAAATTGTCTCACAGAAGACTAGACCTTATGAAAAGCTTTTAATTTTAAAGAGCGGGAAAAACAGAACTAAACTGCTGGTGACACATTCCTGTCACCAAAGTATTTAAAAACAAGTTAACCAAGTAGATAAGTCATAAGTACAATTGATCTTGATTTGCATAATAGCAAAGGAAGATCAAGATATTTCAGGGTCCCTCCTAACCTTCTTCTTCTCTAAGTGACATAGTTGAGGGTTCCTATGCCAGGGTCTCTGTATTGCAAATCTCTCCTTCTTTTGTAGCCTAGACACCTGCCAGCTAAGCAGAGCCTCCACTGCTCAGCTGGTGAGTTGCAGCAGTCAGAGCAGAGAGCATCATGCTGCTCTTGGGAAAGAGGGGAGGAAAATGGACAAATTTCAGGAACAAACAAGGTCATCCTGCAAGAGAGAGGCAAACTCTGCCTTGCAAGGGCAAGTCATGTATGTACAGAGAGCAAGAATGCATCACAAGTCTCTGCTCAGTTCACATGCAGACTCTTTATGTGTCTTCAGTACAGCCAGCCACACAGTCTGCCAGGTAAAGACCATGAGCAGTCCCACCCTTTACTGTAGGGACTGTACATAACCTACAAAACTCAACATGAAATGAGTTCTAATATTAGGACAGCAAATAAAAAAGAAAGGAAGAATCAGCACGACTTGTGCTGTCAACTTTAAAGTCTACTCTGCATGTTCATAGGCTTTGATACCCCTGTGTGTAGGCAGTGCACTATATAAGGTTATAAAGTTATGTATGTTTTTGGAATATTTGCATAAGGAAATGAATGCAGTAAATCTGTTGACGTCGTCAATGCAGAACTACCATAACTCTAAAGCTTTCTGCACTGCAGTGATGATTATGAAACTAGTAGGTAGTTTATGTTATTAACTCAAGGCGTCATCTTTAATAAATATTCGTAAAACACACTGGCAAAAATATAAACTGCAGCAACATGAGTAAGAAATCTGTGATATTCTCCCTACCATGGATAAATTGTTAATACTGCTGTTCAGTAATTATTTAATCAAAAGCATACTTAAGGAAAATCTGAAATAACTGAGAGATTTCAGTTTTTAGACTAAGAGTCCTATCTTCATGTTAATTACTGAAGCAGGGTTATAGTATATTTTAATAAAAGTGGGAGACAGTATTGAAATTCAAATAACTCCTTGGAGGTTTTATGGCTCATACAAAATGCAGAGAAATTCAGAAAGTTTTTTCCAAAATTAATAATAATTTCTTAAAGAGAGATAAAGAATTAGATGTTGTCTTCCAAAAAGACATTATGTTTTGTCATGAAGTAGTGAAAAAATGTATTATTCATGTCACTGATAGAAAAGATATTTAGCCTAAATTACACTCCTTCTAGTCTGAAATTTTTCTTCTATTCAAAAGATACCATATCTTTCATCATTCCAGACCTCTCTACATTGACCCTGGAGAATACTGAAATATTCCTTTTATCCATCCTAAATCAGGTGAACAATAAAAAGATATTGATTTTTCATACAGAATAAATACTTCGCAAATGTATAAGAATTTAATTCAGGATTCAGTGGGTCAAAGACTAGACTGTGATAAATTAGCAACAAAAGTCAACAGAGCTGTCTACGTTACAGCAACTGGCGATGCTGCTCAATTTGTCAGGTGTGCTGCGCTTCCATCATTTAATAGCTTCAAGAGATCAATAAGATCTGCAGTTTGGGGTTTTCAGAGTCAGGCAGCTTTCTTCCCTTGCTCTTACTCAAGCAGTAGAGAGGACTTTGCAGCATAGCCCTTGCATTGCAATAAAGCTCTACCTTCAGAAATGCTCACTTGCCTGTGTAATTGAGACTGGATGCTGCCCTCTGACTCTGAGCTTGGCCCTCACCAGTGGGAAGCTGCTGAGGAGTTGATGGCATGAGAACATGAGTCATGAACATGTCCCAGTCTCCCAACTAGTGTAAATCAGTGTAACTGCACTGTTACAAGCTCCAAGGACAGAGATAGCTTGTAAATACAGGAAATATAGGGGTTGTGCAGCATAAATAAACCTGGAAGAGACAATTCAATTTATCTCCTGCCCCAAAGCAGAGCCAGTATTATTGTGTCACTTCTGAAAAAAGATGACTTTTTTTCTTGAAAACTTCTGGTCATAGACACTTCACAACTCTCCCAGACAGTATGTCCCCGTGCCTCAGTACCTTTATGATGAGAACACTTTCCCCTAGTGTTTAGCCTAAACATTTATTTTTACAGTTTAAGTTCATTTTTGCTTTAGCTAATGACTGAAGCCAAAATTCTCCTTTCATCCCAATTAATTTCTCACCCCCTCAGCTTGATTCAGCTTTGCTTACAATCTGGTCTGGCCACCTCTGTCATGAACCTCAGAATGTTGATTGAATTTGGAAAACTGTGAGTTTCAGGCCAGTCTGTCTATGTCTTCTCTAGTTGTCTGAAACTGGCCCACTTCTCAGTCTGAAACAGCTTCCAGTCTGCTGAATTGTTCATCAAACCCTGGAACATTCATTGTTACTGGAACAACTCAAAGTAACGCTCATGAAAAAAAGAGAGTCCTAAGACTGGTGTGGGTTTTTTAATTTTTTCACCCATTATAGGAACATTCTGTTAGGGTCCTTAAAATAAGACATGTTTTAGACTGTTTGTGTGATTAATGGGGTGCATTCCAAAGGAAAACACAGTCTCATCAGTGGGATTATGCTTCCTTTCTAAATTGCAGCACCACTAATCTCATGTTCTTTAGTGAGATGACAAATTTCAGCCTATGCATTAAGTGTTTTTTAAATGGCATTGAGTTTTTTTCCATGATGGTTCCAACTAATGCTTAACAAGATTCATTATTGTCTCTTATGCCCATTAAAGAAAATATTTAGGTTCTATTAAAGGACTTGGAGTTTGGTGAAGAAAATAACATTAGTTTGAAAATAAAATAGAGCTAAGTAAAAGAAAGAACTATTGCTGGTGAAAAGGCTTTGATAGAAAAAGTATTTAAAATGGCAGAAATGTTCTTTTCTCTGATAATTTCTTCTCTATTAGTGGCCTATTCTTCTGTGATCAATAAAATCTCCTTCTACAGCCACAGTGCTTCCTAAACTGATTATTGCAACAAAAAAAAAATTGGTTCAAAACCTTTCCTGAGTAAACAGTTACTGGTATCATTCACCCTCCCTGTTCATTGTTCTTCACTAGGGCTTGGTCTTCTCTTGCAAAGCAATTAGAGGTAGCAGCCTTGGCTTTAGCCTCAGGCTTGGGGGGTATTTCCTTGCTGAGGACCTTCGCTGTAGTATTTTCCTGTCTCCTGCTCAATCTCCACTTGATGCCAGTGGAGGTCAATTCATTTCCCTTCTACTGACATGGAGGGAAAGAGGTTGGCATTGTCTGGTGGTCAGAGAGATATGCAGGCTATTCCATGGCTGTTGTCCTCGTTACTGACTGTCAGCCATGCTCTAGGGCCTGAAGCATTCCTCTGCTTGTTTAATCCTCCCACTCACTGCAGAACCCAGGAAGACACTTAATGACATGCTTCAGATGCTTCTAAACCACTTTCCTCCCTGAAATTTTCTAAGAGTCTTCAGACTATGGACAGACTGCCTAGCAAGCTGCTTTTTACCTCCTGCATCTTGGGAAGCTGGTCCTCTTTAAGGTCGAACACCCATGATGACTTTTGCAGAGTGACAGCAGACAAGAATACCTGAAATTACAAAGCGGGGTAATTTTCCCAGCTCAGGCACGTTCCTCTGGAATAAGACTACAGTGTCTTGGAGGACCTTTGGGTCTGTAGAGAGTACCATATGCCCTGGATCTGTGCCTGGCACGTAGGCAGTGGTCTCCTCACTCTTGCCCAGAAGCCTCCTGCTGTCTGCAGTGCTGAGAACCTTGTGCCCCGAGCCCTCAGGGTCATGTGTTACTCCAGCCCAACTAAGTATGTGGAGAGCAACTGTAAAGGCTCTGTTGGTTCCACAACTATGCTAATTGTTTTGCCTCTAGGTCTCAAGTATCATTTAGCCTTCCTGTGAAGTCCTTGCAGTTAACCAAATAGTTGCTGTTAATCTGAGACACTTCAGATTTACACCACATGAAAACTTTCTCAAAGCGAGCATGTAGTCCTTTCCACTTCAAATAAAATGAAGGTATTTGTATTGAAGCCTTTTGTTTGTGAGTAATACCAACAGTGAAGGTAATATTTAATTTGCCTCATATGTCACTAAAAGACCAGAAACTGTCTTGACTCCCACTCATATGTCTGGAAAAACAAGAAGTCTCTCTCCATTGCCCTTTCTATGAGATAATCTTGCTTTCCTCAGTTCAGAAGAAGCTTGTGGTCCTTGTGGGGCAAGGGAAAGAAATATCTGTTGCACTTTTCACCCCTTCTGTGGCTACTGCTGGTGTTTCTTTAGGTCATTTCATTCCACAATGCGATTTTTTGTAGAAGTCAAGGAGAAGAAACATTTGAGGGTGGGATTTACCTCATCAGACATAAGGTGAAGACAGAGACAGCCACAGTGTAGAGATCCACAACTTTGGGAAGTCATATTTCATGATTAAAAGAATTACCCTTTTAAGGAGCAATTCAACTGACCTGTTTAATTATCTACTATAGGAAGAAAGGAATCATGTGCAAAAAAAGTTTGGTTTTTTTTCTATAAAGGGAGTATAAGGAGGCCTTTGAATAACCAGATCACCATGTAATCTGAATGTTTAGTTAAAGGAATCTCACCTAAAGTCCTAGAGTGGGACTCCAGCAGTTCAGGCTCAGTTTTACCCATGTTTCTCATATGATTGAAATTTTAGTCACAATTTTATTCAGACCCTGTTCTGTGACCTCGAACAAAATGCCATGTCAGTGAGAGAGGAAAACCTAGTGTTGCTGTTTTTCCTCTGATCCTTACCAGGTTGCTCTCCCTCATTTATTTCCACAAGAGTCTGTTCTGCATCTCTTCCAAAAAGGAAACCTTTTTGCAACACAAGACTCTCAGTAGGAGGAAATCAAAATGTGTCAGAGATTCTAAGATACCATCTTTATTATTTGGAGATAAGTTTATCTTGCAAAAGGAATTTTCTCTCCCAGAATTCAGAGTTTTCCTTTCCATTGAGGTTTAACTTTTTTACCACATTTGAAAGCAACAACTTACTGATGGAGATCTCTTGCATTGTCCTACCTATGCTTCCTTACACTGATGACTTCTGTCAGACTGAATAGTGACAAGCATGAGCTACAAAGATCTTTGTTTTAACTCGGTCCAAAGCTTCATAATTTCTTAGTGTTAAACTGTTAGACTTGAAGTGGGAATTAATACAGGAAAGTCCCTCTGCTTGTATTATATGAGAGGTCAAGCTGGAAGGTCAGTTATGGCCCCTATGCCTTTAGACGCAGTAGATCTGTGAATTAGCCGTCCATTATCTTCAGGGATGCCAAATTAAAACTGTGCTAAACTGAGGAAAAAAATATATTATTAGAAAACCTGGCAACCATTCAAGTCTAAGCTCACTGCTAATCTTGATCTTGTTGATTTGAAAGATTTGCATTTCAGACCTTTCAGAAAATATTAAGTTATTCTTTCAATCATCGCATAGTGTCAACACTCTGGTCCAATATTAAAGTATTCAAATATGCAAATTCTTCTCAGTTTACATACCATGCATATGTGATAACTTTCATCTTGGTTATAATAAGACTGAACCAACATTTTCCTAAGCCAAAAATTTAACATTCTTTAACGAAAACACTGCTACTTGTTCATAAAGCTGAATTGGGCTCAGAGCTTCTGTGGTTTGAGTGTGGAGGAGGTTGCACTGCACAAATTAAAGCAAATACATTTCCTTCCAAGTGATGCTGTCAGAAAGTGACTTCTGCTAGACTCCAGGTTTTCATGTAGAGGCGTTTGCAGTATCACAAATACCTGCTCTTCCTCCTCACGTCAAGAGCTCCTGAGACCTCGGGTCCCCTAATTTCCTTTTTGAGCACAAATTCCGTGACAGGGTTCATCAGACTTTAGTTTAGTTTAAATTTACTGCCTGGTGGGTTGAGTTCTTTCTTTTCTTTCCTTAGCCTTCGCTGTCTTCTGTTAAAAGCTGTCATGCATTTGAAGCTCCCTGATTAAAGGCAAGACTTTGCCCCTTCTGCATAAAACAGCATGAATCTGAGTCTTATAGCCCCCAGGAGTAGATTCTCATGATTTCCCTCATGTGCTCCTTTCTCTTCCTCAAAGCTACCTTTTATTCCTCCTCCCCTGCTGCACTCTGCAGTGTCTCTCATTCTGACGCCGGCTCAATTAGAGCTCAGGGAACTCTTTCCTGGGGCTGTCAAGGCTTCCTGGAGATTCCCATGTACCATAATCTCCCAAAAATTTCCAAACCTGCTTGACTTTCTTTTTGCTAACTAAGTCAGCTAACTTTTAGCCCCAAAAGACAGAATTATTAACATGATCAGGATAAGGCCATTATAACATTCACCATGAATGGGTGTGATTTTGGTTAATATGGTTCATTCCTTTACATGCTAAAATTGTCCTATTTATTAGTTCAAGATGGTTTTTCTGGCTTTGAGGCATAACCAGGTAAAATCAACAATTACAAAGACATTCCCCTGCTGAACCTAAAGAGAATGCACCCTCTGTATTGTTCAGTCCTTACAGCCTGGGTTGTATTTAACTTTGGGGTTCAGGGGTTTAGCAAAATTTTTTCATCTTTTCACCACTTCATGTTCTACCCTTGTACCAAGGGTCTGTAATCCCACACACACACACCCCCTTGCATCAATATCTGTTAATGTGGCAGAGGACTAATTACAATACAGGCAGCCACTGGACCTACACAGGGAGTGCTCATGGCCCTCACCCTCCTACCACTGGTCCCCAGGACTGACCTGCCAGGATGTTGCTGTTGCACTAGTGGTTTTGATGATTTGGTTTTTCCTGCTCTAGGACTGAATTACAAATATTGAAATTTAATATTAATGTAT
The DNA here is from genome assembly GCA_013397135.1 of Pachyramphus minor. Classification (NCBI taxonomy): domain Eukaryota; kingdom Metazoa; phylum Chordata; class Aves; order Passeriformes; family Tyrannidae; genus Pachyramphus; species Pachyramphus minor. The sequence goes on from VYXB01004631.1 coordinate 233,849, forward strand.
TCCCATTGTGTCCAGGGATGCCATTTCTTGTGTCTTTACAGCTGAAAATGTCTCTCCAACACAAAATTGAAGGATCTATCTCCACCGATTTTCACTGAATAACTTCTGAGTTACAGCTCCATAAACATCAGGGAAGCAAACCAAGTTGTTGTTTTCTACCATCTGAATTCACAAATCCACTAGTACTAACTCTCTTATGATCACAGCTGTAGCTAAATAAACTAAGGGAGCTTTTTTAATAGATAAACCAGATAAACCTTTGTTTATGTCTCACCAGGCTACATATTTACTGCTTAAATCAATCAAACAGTACTCACAGAACCAGGAAGCAACTGTCCTTATGAATCACATATTACTAGGTCCAAACTGTTCTTAAACTACTCCAGCCCAGAGTTAGCATATTTTTTAAAATAAATCCTAACTGTCAGTGGATGACTAGAGGTACAGAACTCATGTCTAAAAATTATTCAGTTCTAATGTCACATTGTGCTAAAAAAAAAAAAAAGTGATATTAGGTTAGACATCTCATAATACTGGACATCTGTTTTTGACATAAATATGCCATAGCAAAACAAAACAGCCCTAGGAGAATATTTAAAATTCTATTATCTCTTAAAAAGAGACAGGCATAATGAATTGAAAGCGTTAAGGCCATGTTTTCCACAAATACAGATGAACAAGCAGCTAAAGATTATTATGACAGCAAAGACTGTAATTTAATAAAGTTGTATTTGTAGCTCGTATCATACATCTGAGCTCTGTGATTTCAATGACCCCTCCCTGATTTACTCAAAGATGTGGACTTTGCCTAGTTGTTCCTGCTGATCATAGGGGTTGTGGGGTCAGCTGAAAGTCTATTTCCTGGATGATTTTTTGGTGTGGTTTGGTTTGGTTTAGAGTTGAGAAATGCAGCAGGTATTAAGCAGGGTAGACCTTTGATCTCTATTCCACCTGCTAATTCTCCACTGGGTATTCAACAAAAAATCCACCACAGAAACAAACAAACATCTCAACATGTAGCAAGTGAGGAACACAAACAACACCGAGGAAATGCATTTTCTCTTTCTGTGAGCTATTTTTACCTCACAGGCAGTTATTCTACTGAGCAATCTCAAGACAGGTAAAAGAAAATGCACTTTGCAGTCTCGTCGGCATAGAACACTGGATCAGCCTGAATCCTCATGTGCCCATATTTTTACCACTTGGCTGGTGCTGTTGTGTCTGGCAGATTGCTGTGGCAAATCTGGCAACACTTCTCCTATAGACCAGTCATCCTGCTGCATAATATAATTCCCCCAAAATCTGCATTGTGCTAAAATAGATGCCATGATTATCTAAGAACAGCTGGCTAGAAACTTGCAGAATCCCATGTTACTTTTATATTGTTGCAATAAAAAAGGCAATCAGCACTTTCCACTTCCTAATTGCCTCTTGCCTCCTGGCTTGATCCCCCTGTCATCAAGGGTGGTGGTAAGACTTCAGATCTTCCACTCCAGAGCAAAGGGCCATGACTCATACACCAGGCTGGAGATTAAGGCCACAGCCTAACTCTCCAAATCCCAGTGATTAGTTTAGCAAGTCTACCTCCAGTTCAGCGCTTTCTGCACTACTTTCTCTGGACAATAACAGTGTTATTTCTGACATTATCAATGACTATTACCTTCTATCTTCTCTGCATTTCAGTCTTTTCTCTTACAGGTGCAGGTGGTACTCCATTAATTGAGGGGTTTCCATTTTTTAAAAAAAAAAAAAGTCCATTTGAATCTTGATCAATTTTCTCATTTGAGTTCAAAAACATCTGTTTTGCACCAGTGGTTTTAACTCCTCATTGCTAAACCCTCCCGATTTCTCCCTGTGGATGCAGATTCTGCTGAAAATATATTGTCATTAATGTTGTTTTTCTCAGGAAAGTAAAAAAGCATGGATAACAAGAAGTTAATCTGGGACCCATGCAGATTCACAGACTACAGGTTGAAAACGGAAATTTTACTGTTATCGGGAAGTTGTATTTAAAATAAAAATAAAACCCCCAAATCCTTACTTTAGAAGCCATTTCTGAGCTACCAGATCACATACTGAAAAACAGTGTTTCAGACAGACTTCTGGTAATGCTTTGGATGAACAGACAATTATATGGATTAAGTTTTTCTTCACCTAAGCCTTTTCCACAGCACTTTCTATTACATTATTCCATTGAAGTGGGATTTTGCACTCTTGGCTCCCAAGGAATGCACCTCTAGCCCAGGGATTTATCCAATTTATCTTTATTTTATCACTCTATAACCCAATATCAGTGTCATTAATGCTGAAATGTTTTAATAGAAACATATCTTCCTATGATGGCACACCCTACTGGTGTTCTTAGTTCAGCAAGTAGGTACCATCATTTTCCCATCAGCCTGAAAGCTACATCTCCACAATGCTTGTGTCCTGACAGAGAAGGTATTCTGGTTTGGGATTGCTGGGTGAGATGACCTACACATTTGTCCCGACGATGCTCCAGGGACAGTGTCCAGCTCTCATTCTGATTGTTTGTTTGTGTGTTTGTTTGTTACTGGAAAAAATATCAATCTGATGGCTTCCCACGTCCCTTCTTGACAGCTTTTTTCAACTTGTTAAAGCAGAGTGATAAACTGTCATCAGAGGGCAAAGCTCCTCTGGTTTGTTTACCTGATTGAAGATTTGTGGCAGCTGTTCTGGAAACCCTCTGTGATATCAGCTCACACAGGTAGCTTCCCCTTAGTGTCATGCAGGCACACAAAATGTTTACAAAGATAGATATATAGGCTGTTGAGCATCCTGAGTGTCTGGTACAAGTGTATAGCTCAGCTTCCAACACCTCACATCTCACGGACACCTTCCAGTGCATCTAGAGAAACCGATGAGCTGCCTCTGTGTTATTAAACAAATAGAAATGGCCTTACCCTCCTTTTCACAATATCAGAAACCACAACCAGTTCTGCTAATCTTAGTCTGGCTGTAGTGACCTCAGGTCAGGTTTTTTTAACATCTTTGAGAAGGAGGAAGCTCCCAAGTGTAGCTGTTGGAAGGGTCAGACATCCTGCCTATGTAAGACTAGATGAATTAGTCTTCTTCAGTGAAAAGAGAGTCAGTATCCCTGCTTTTTAGCATTTTTCCTGGGTTGAGATGAATCTGTTTCCCTTGGGGTCTCTGTCACTCTGTACTGAGGAGAGAGGAAGTTCTGTTTATATACATGGTTAGGCTCCAGGCCTTTGAACAATTAAAATTAAATAGGATTAAATTTACCCATTTTGCTTATTTTTTTCACCTATTGTAACAACTGGGAATAATTTGCCTAACCTTCTTTCTTCTCAGTAGCAGTCTGGAGGTATTAGGTTTTTATCACTTTTAAGTTCCAGAATTTTTAGCACAAACTATAATGTATATTACCAGTGGAAATATTTTGATATAGTAGGGGCTTCAACACATGCTTCAGTTGTTTTTATATCCCTTACTGCTGTGCCATCTTAATGCAATTTTCCACAGACTCCTGTGTTATTAACCTGCATTTATCATTTATATCCCTCTCCTGAGGCTTGTTGTAAGACTCTCTAGAAGAAGATAAACAAATTATAGATAGAGAAATTAATTGTTGCACTGGAGCATCCCAATCAAGGAACTTTAGAAACATTGGTTGGAATGAAGCAGCCCACAGGCCACACTGATCAGAATGGTAGGAAGAGAGTTGAACAGAACTGGAGAAAACTATATACAAGAAAACACACAGATTAGGGCAGATATGAAAATGAAAGGCAGGGAAAGTGAAAGAAATGGCTGCAGGCCTCCAAGGAATGAGGCTTTGCAAGCCAGATGTTAAATAATCCTTCCAGCAAGGTTTACTTCCCGATGCACTTACAGACTTTTCTACAAGCCGTGTCCCCTCTGCTGAGCTCATTAGACATCTCTGACACTTCTTTCTATTTAGTTCTCTGCCCCCTTAGGATCAGGTACAGAAATCCCTGTTCCCTCACAAGGGAGAGAAGTCACAGTGACTCGATCCTTCCTGGCATATCCTTGCTGTTCCCTGGTCCCAGCCCCAGGACAGCTGCCCAAGGTTTGACAGCACAGCGCTGGAGGAGGGCAAGGGGAGTGTGGGGGAAAGGTAGAAGGACCACAGTGCCAAAAAGGAGGATGGTGTCAAACAAAGAGCAGAGAGAGGAGGAAGGAGGGACAGGAGGGTAAAGCGAATTCAAAGGAATGGGAGGGCACATCAAAGTGACTGTGTATTTTAAAGAAGCATATGGTGCCTTGAACCTCAGGGGAGCTGTGTTGTGCTACAGTGGGTAATGACAAAGACTAACAGACTGTCCTTTTCCCTGAAAATTATGTGGTTGAAACGGATCAAATACGTCAGAGGAAAGATGAGTGACTGGCACAGTGTCCAACAGGAGCTCTGCATCTGAGCCACTGACAGAACCCAAGCTGGCCCCAGCCAGATGTGCCAGCAGCAAGGGACTACTGCCCTCTGGGAGCACGGCAAGAAAGGGGAAAACCCAGGGGACAGGAAACTGTGATGAAGCAGAGGGTATGAAAAGGGCAGGGGAAGGATGCAAAGTTTGGCTCCAATAAGGTTTACTAGCCTGACCTCAAGTGTACACAGAGCCCATGAGAGGGGGAGAGTATGACTGAGTTCTTTGCTTGCAGCAAAAATAGCGACTGTGAAAGGCTGGGAAAGAGGCAGGCAGACACAAAAGAGAAGAAAGCTGAGGAAGAAAGGAAAAGAACATGAAAACACTATTCTCAAAACCAGTGCAGACATGCCAGCCATATTAATTTTCATTACAAATGCCCTTCCTCCACTGCAGCTCAGTGAAGGGTCTGACCACAGTTAAGTTTACATTGTGTGTTTTTAAAAATAATAACAAAAAAAAGCCAATGCCCAGATTTAAAAGTCAAAGGCTCGGCTTAATTCTGCAGGAGGAACAGAAGGAGAAAATTTTCATGGAGGTGAATGTGCTATTCTCTGTCTACAGTAGAGGTTTGTGGGTGGTTTTAAGAAGTTTCAGTGGTGGAGTTGATAATCCTAAGCATAAAAATCTCTCCTGTTATGTTCTACAGTTATTTTTTAGCCACAGCTGTCAATCACATTGCTTTTCAAAGAAGGCAAGTGTCAGTATCTCTACTCTGTAGAGGCAATACGGAGATGAGAAACAACTTGCCCAATATCAATAAGTACAGTATCTGTAAGGCAGTCAGTACCAGTAAGGACCCCATCAACAGGGTCCCAGCCTGGACCATGCCTCCTCTCTGTCCCCTCTGTGAGGGCTTGGGAGTGTTAGTATTGATCTGCTGGTGTGGCAGTCAGAAAAAGTCCCACACCTCGTTCAAAACCACAGGGTAGATTCCTATTTGCCTTGATTGCTGTGGCCAAAGGAAAGTGGGTATTTCCACGCTGAAGCAGGTTATGGGTATTCTATACTAGAAATATGCACTGGAGTTACTGAATGCATGGATGGAAGTGAGGTTTTTTTGGTTTCATTATAGTCATCCAGTGTATAACTGGGAAGAAATATTTAGTGCTTTATGCAAAAATATCTAAAGCCTTAAATAGACACCTCTGCTTAAATTTTGTCCTGTAGAAAGAAAATAAACCTACACATTAACAGCAGCAACAACAATAACTGGAAATTAGGAAGATAGTTTCCCCACTTGTGAAAACATAACCTCTACAGATTCCCTTGTACCTTCCTCTGCATCATTTGGTGCTGGCCACTTTCTGACACAAAACGCTGGGCTAGATTAGACTTGGGTGCAGTCCAGCCTGCACATATCTGTGTTCCTAAACAAGTCGTGAAGTATTCTCACATTCTGCTTCTCAATCTGTATCGAAAAGCCCAAATAAGGCATAGTCCTCTCCTTTGAGAGATCTCACATTACATACTTTCTTATACTCTGAAGCAAAATTCCTTTCAATGCTCTCTTCAAAGCACTTGTACTCCTGACAGTGGTTTTGTAACGTGCTTATCAAGGTTCTGCTTTCCCAGTGGAGAGCTATAGTTAATTACTACAGTCACAGAGTGTTTGCAGCAGTGGTTCTTAAGCACCTTGCCATCCTCAAAACTGCCTGGTCGATTCATTCTTGAAATGACAACCTAAAGTAACAGAGTGGGTAGAGACACTCCCTTTGCTTTGCAGATTTTAGTGTGGGATCATTTAACACCTTTCCTTCTTCAAATTTGCAGTTCATTAAACCAGAAACAAAGAATCAGTGGATGAAAATACATCTTTTGAATCTGAATTCCATCAGCCCATGGAAAAATGTTTCTTTTTGCGCTGCAAATAGAGGATAGATGAAGAACAGTTATTTGTTTAGAAACCAGAGAGGACAAACTGGTGCATGGATGAAATTATTCATTTTCATTATCTCCTTAAATTCAGATCACTGTTCTTTTAATATACTTCTTACAAATACAAAAGAGATTGTGACTTTTATTACGTGCATGCAGCTTGCTTCTCAGAAGAGAAATGTCAATGTTCCTTGACTGGCACAATTTCAAAAAACCTATGTGATGAATAATCAGGACTTACATTCCATTGTGGAAAAATGCACTGTCCCAGGACACCAGCAGAGAGAATCCAGCATCTGAATCACATCTAAAGAGCTAGCAGGAAGGGATGTGGCCAGCTGAATCAAGGGTCAGGCACAGAGATGATGCTCATTATAAGAAACTGGACAGATCCAACCCTGCGGATAGTGGTGAGCATCCTGAGCTTTCAGATAATTCTGTGGGAATGATGAGGGAAAATTAGAATCCACATAACAGTAGTTTTAAGCAGGAAAGAAAAACTTTAAAGGGACCCTTAAGTTGTGGATTTTCCTGTATTTTGTGTACTTCCATGCCAGTTAAGGAACTATGTGACATAGAAAGGAAGATGACAAAGAAAAATAAGCAAACCTCCAAATCCATATAACAAGATAAACAGAGAAAGCAATCAGCCAGATTCACCATCTTCATTTCATCCAATTTACACCTGCTGTAGAGCTGACCCTTGTAGGAAAAGAAATACCTGGCAGCTATTGCCCAGTCATGGTAGGTATTACATTCCCTCCCCACAGACCACCAGAGGCCAATACATTGATTTTGCAATCAGACCAAAAGCAACATCCCTAACACCACACTGGATTATTGCCCTAACTGTGACTCAGGGAACATTTCATCTAGTTCTTGTGTTTTCCTTGGAGAACTTTCCATCTAAGCATTGACCAAGTTCAACCTGCTTTAGCTTTTGAAATATGACAAGGTAATAAATCAGAGCCATGGGTGAGCAGGGCAGCTGTGCTACTGCAGTTTAGCACAAAGGTTGCCATACAGAAGATTCCCATTCTTCTCTCTGCAAGCAGCAGAGAGTGTACGTCCAAACTGGACCCAGAGGTCAATAGACAGGATCCCTCCTGTGATCCTACACCCCAGAGGGTGATTGGAAACAGATACAAGTAGCCAGGCCGTGGTTTCAGTAACAGATTTTCAAAATTAACACTGATGCCACAGATTTCACAAACTGGCCATAGGACTCATCACGGATAAGCCCTTCTCTCAGGTGTTAGAAACCTGCTTCTGCCCTGAGATGTTCCAGGCTGGAGGCAAGTGAGCAGTAAAACCTGGTGTTCTACAGCACTGAGCCGCTTTTAAACCCCTGTTCAGTGGACATGCCCCAAGATACAGGTGAGGCACTGGAACAGGTTACCCAGAGAATCTGTGGATACCCCACCACTGGAAGTGTTCAAGGCCAGGTTGGATGGGGCTTTGAACAACCTGGCCTAGTGGAAGGTGTCCCTGCCCATTGTAGCGGAGTAAAACTGAGTGATCTTTAAGGTTCCTTTCAACCCAAGTCTTTCTATAATTCTGTGAAACTGTGTCCATGTTCAAAGATGCTACAGCAAGTGCATCTGCTTACCCACCCCAGCAACCTTTCCTCTCCCACATAACTCAGTGCACATTGTGTTCCTCCCAACACTCCTCAGTCCATTACAGTCTTGCTGAGAAACAAGAGACTTCAGAGATTTGGTGCCCAACACTGGAGGGCACTGGGGGACTTTCAGATGAGTTTAGGGGATTTTTGTCCAGCACATAAGTATCAGGCAGTGAAGCTCTGCACCACAGCTGCTTCACTGCCAGATTCCTCACAGCAAGGCTGGGGCCTTGCTCTCTGGTTGGCAGACCCCAGCTCCCTGCTAGAAAGAGGAATCCTCTCCTAGGTACTTGCAGTCCGTGTACAGCTGCTGCAGCAGTTTGGGGGGAAATTTGTCCCTCTACTGCCAGCACCAATTTGTGCACATTTGCAGGTGTGACAAATTTGCTTCACATGACCTTTGGGAAGGCAAAAGAGCTGCCTTGAAAGTGTGTCAGTGATACCACTTAGCTCTCACAGTTCCTACTTCAAAGTGTTCTACCAACATTAATGAAGTGAGCTTAAAAATAAGAGCTGAAAACACCCTAATAATATGAAAATACTGCCCTGGAACAAGTATATAAGCAAGAAGGCAACAAAGCCATTATAAAATGAGGACAATTTTTTTTTTTTTCTTTAATGAGCCTGCCTTGCCCAATCTATTTTAAAAGTAGCTCATCTGTTTAGCTGAAACCCTCCAGTCATTTCTTGATAGCAGTGTGCTGTGGAATATAGCAACCAGACATGTAAAAATTCAGTTCTGTGACCCTGGTAGCCTAAGAGAATATAGAAATCTATTTAGGAAGATCTTAAATTACTTTACTTATCACTCCAGACTATTTTTAAGATATATGTAAATGTATGGTGCAGAGTCCCTCAAAGAAAGATTCAGCCCCTATTTTGAAGCTCTGGGACTGAAGGACTCAGCTGAGATTTGACCAGGAGCTGTACACAGTCAGACGTAAAATTGTCTTCTGAAAGCATTGTCAGGACACATGTAACTGAATAGATCAGAGATGTTTCAACAAAGCAAGAAAAAATTGCCAGATCCAGGCTTCTCATAAGTTAGTCTCCCATTGCTTTTAATAGGGTTAGGATTTTGCCTGCTGGACCGAATTCTCAGCTCCACACTGAATTCACTGTAGTGGAAATCCCTTAATCTCTCTGTGCATCCTTCTCTCTGTGCTCTTTCTTATCTCCTCATCTGTGGAAAAGGATGATACTAATGTCTGCCTCCATGGGTATTATGAGAACTAATTAACTGAGCTTTCAGGGAAACTTCAGCAGCAAAGGCAAATTTCTCATCCAGAGATGAAACACATACACACACACACATATAGATATAGATATTTGTGTGTATAGATAGATAAACATATATAATCTGGTATATATAATATACCTATCACCTGTCAGACCTTTCTTAATGTCAAGGCTCTTCTTTTCTTTGCCTTAGCTTTCTGTTACAATCCCACTATTTTTAAATTCTGTACTTTATTCCAAGTCAGTGTGGGAATGTCAGGCAGGTAGTTGTTCAAAATAAAAAGAAAAGAAAAGCCTTTACCTTCTCTTTATTTAACAGCATTTTTGTTCTGTAACCATTGTTCCTGCCAGTCAGAAAAACTGCTTGGTTTTTAATGAAAAATCCTAACAGCAACAAATTGCAACCCTCCCTTTCAACACAGACATGCCCTTTGAATTTAATTATGCCTCAGGCAATGCATTATACCAAGCATGTGATAAGTGACACCAAAAATCTTACAACAAACACAGCAAATATCCCCCACTGGGCAAAAATATCTCAGTACCAGATTCCCTGTTTTGGTACGAAGACACTCAGGGGCAGAGTCTGCCTGACTTACCCCATCTGGGCTGGGGTGTCACAGCTTGACCCCACTGATGCCAGGAGAGCTGAATCCCTTTATAGCTGCCAAGGATCTGCTCCCTGTGCACCCCTGGATTCCTGGCTGTGGAAGAAGTGATGGCTGAAGGAGAACACTAACCTCGAGGAAGGGGTGGAGGACCCTGCTCTGGGGCAGGGACATTCCTGGTGGGGTGATTCAGATCACCCAGCAGGAGCCAAGAGGAGCCAGAGACAAAGGAAGTGGAGGAGTTTGGGAGGTTTGCTTTCCTCCCAGAATAATTTCTCACAAGCTGTGTCAACTATCCGCAGTTAAATAAATACTTGAAATATCAACATTTCCCATTTGGAGAGAGAGGCAGCGCCAGTTACCTTTGGTTTTGTTGTCTTGGGAGCTGCCACAGCCAGTGAGAGGAGACTGCCTGGGATCTTTCTGAATGTTCGCAGAAGAAAATTTCCTTTGAAAACAAACACCCACAGCCCTGCCTTGTAAAGCAGCACCAGGGTCAAATTCTGTCCTCTGAATCCTTCTGGATGTTAACAGGGGATAATACAATGTTCCTGTGTTACTTAGATCTTCTGTGATAACCAGCGACACTCCCAAGCAGTAGCAGGTCACAGAATCATAGAATCATTAAGGTTGGAAAAAACCTCCAAGATCACCAAGTCCAACCTTTTACCCAATATCATTTTGCCCTCTAAATCACGTCATGAACTGCCACATCTACTCAATTTTTGGACATCTCTTTGGTAATGTTGGTGGTGCACACTGGTTGGGACTGCTTATTATTGGGATGCAAACTATTCATATGTACAGGGAGACAACTGTCACAGATGCTTCCTGACTGCTGGTGGTCAAATACCAAGACAAATTCCATTTAACCTCCACAGCCATATGGCTATAAACATGTAACGAAGCAATTGTAAACCTGCCAGAGAGTTTCATTATTTCAAAATAGCTGCATTGGACATGGGCTGTGTTTTCCATTCCCATTCCCTTCTGTGCAGGTGCCTTGGCTCACTGACATTTTAGGAGAGGCAATTTTTTTATTGCGTATCAGATATAGCTGCTCTGGGTCTGAGGACCCTCTTGCTCGTGTGAGGGAACTGGTTCCCTGCCATGGTGCAGCTCTCTTCATGAGCTTCTGCAACAACTCTTTTCATTGAAGTCTTAAAGATGAAAGACAGGTAGTGCTTTATAGAAGAGAGGGTTGAGATGCAAAATCAAGTTATCGTGGTTTAATGTGTTTCTGTGCAGCAGCTGAGCCACATGAGCCAGCTGGGTTCACACCCTCAGCTTCAGCAAATGCAGGATTTAAACCACACATTATTGTGGTCTAACTATGTCTCTGGTCAGATATCCACACTAAATCATTAATATTCTTGAGCACAATGACTCCATCATGTAACTGAGTCTTCCAGACACTTAAATGTTTAATTCTTGATTTCACCACTAACTTGCCCAACAACCATGGGTCATATCACCTCCTTAGGTTTCAAACTTCAAGTGTTAAATGGATGAAAGAGGAGTGCTTACTCTAAAGGGTGTTATAAGAAAAAATACAATGAAACTTGTGAGGTGTTGAGATAGCCTAAATACCTGGCCTGAGGGACATTTTACACACACCATTCTGCTAAGACCAGTCGGAACAGCAGGGGTTTGCTTTTAGTCACCCACAGTGCTCCTCGCTATTTATACAGCCACGGAGCTGACAAATGATTTAGAGCCTTGTCTTTTGCTGTGTTAAAGAGAAGCAAACAGGGCTGCATGGCTCCACAGGACCTGAGGAGCTGCATCACTTTGTTGCATGTCTTAATGTGAACCTGCAAGTCACAACCCTTGTACCAAAATATTTCCAAGTGTATCTCCTTTCAGAGATGAAATTTTTGGAGCTGCTGTCATGTGTCCCTCACAAACAATGTGAAGGATGACATCAAACACTTGGAAAGTGTGCAAGTACACCAAAGGGAAATATGGTGATTTACTGAGTTTTAATCAGTTTAATATAATTCCATGAGTTTTACACCTAAAGGACTCGGATTGCTGTAACCGTTACCTGTGAATAAAGCTTCCCTCTGGCAAGTGATAATTAATTCTTAAATCCCGGAAGTTTCTGAATTTCAGAGACCCCTGAGCACATTTGTATGAAGATTAGACATTGTTTCTTTTCTCCTTTTCTCTTTGAAGTCTTTTCTTCAAAGATTGGAGCTTGCTGTTCAGACTGCATAAACCCTCTCTTGACAGACACCACTTCTCTCTGCATTTGCAGAGACTTTGGGTCTGATTCTTACTCCCGTTCTGCTCCCTTACTCTGCTCTGCACCCCTCCAAAGTGTATAGAGACATGTCAGCATCATATTGCTGCCAGCAGGGAGGAGAATCAAACCCTTTGCCAAATACGTCAAGTGAATTGCTCACCCCCTGTGGGGAAAATTTACCACCTAACAACGCAGTAATTGATATTGATGGTGTGTGTTGCTCACATTTCAATTTTTTAGACACTTGTTTTCAGGGTTGTGAGAAGGCAGGTTATGGTGATCAAAAGTCGAAGCCTTTATTTCCCTGTAAAACAACTTCCCCAAGGCTATGCCTGATGTGGGAAGAAATTTCTGGTGGGATTTATACAAGGCACGTACCTAAGCTAAAAATGACCCAGGATGCTAAATTACAAGAGTGAGATTTTCTTCTTATTTGCATCCCTATGAATTGTAAGCAACTGCTCTGATGCTGAAGAAGTGACCTCCTCCCCATTTTTAGTTGGAGTAGGAAGTGTTGGGTCCATAGAAATGCAGCTGAACTCTTAATGTTCACACCTTAGATGAACTTCTTACTTCTCTCTTCTCAAGCTGCACTCTTCTTGATCTTGTCATGAAATAATATTTTGCAACTTCTTTTCTAATGAAAAAAAACCAACCCTGCAGTCAAGGAGAAGTCTTTGCTTTTCTATTCTGGTGAAGTAATTTCTGACAGCTCATTATGGGGGGAAGGGAAGG